>VZRL01005185.1:3069194-3383891 GCA_013397895.1 Origma solitaria
TTCTTGAAAAAAAAAAAAACAAAAAAAAAAAAAAAAAAAAAATTGTTCCAGGGAATTTGAATCCAGATTAAATACATTTCTATGCTGATTATTAAAGTAACATTTGAGCATCATTTTGTGCTGTGCTTTTCACACAGATCTCCCACACCAATGAGAATTGCCGGGGCAGAGATGGACTCACAGCCTCTCGTTGCTTCAGGAGCAAAACCAAGAGGCGCAGTTTAGGCAACCCTGGAGATGGCAGCACTGGCCAGATTTCCCGAGATTACGTGTGTTTTGTCCTCTCATGCTTTGCTTGAGCAAAGCTTTGGCACAAACCCTGCTGTCAGGATTTAGGATTTATTTCAGTCCATGTGGAAAGCCCACAGGGCTCCACAGAGCTGCCTTCTGCAGATGGGTCTGTCCATGAGCTCCACGGCTTTGGGAGCTCACAACTGCATGGAGAAAGATGTGGTTTGGGAAGGAAATAAAAGTCACACCCAGGAAAAGATCTAAAACAGCCCTAAGAATAATGTAAGAATACGAAGAGACAGGAAAATGTTAATGTCCCAGCCCAGGATGGCTCTGAAATTGATACTGAATGAAACAAACAGCCAAAGAAAGTTACAGGGGAGTTTTATAAAGGTATTTCTGTGCAAAAGCAGGCTGCTGCTGTATTTGTGGCACATGAGAAGGATGCAGGAGCCTCGTGCACGCCCAGGCTCCCTTGGTCACAGCAGGAGCTGAGCTGTCCTGCCTGGAGCAGAGCGAGGGCTGTCACCCAGCCCCGAGCACCAACTGCACACACACACACACAACAAACAAACAAGCAAACAAACTGCTTGTGCCCACCACACGCGGGAATTTTTTTGATGAATTGCCATCAGTGGAGAATAATTTATCATAGCTGAACCATTTTTGGTAGGAAACACTGTCTGAGAAATGAAATATGTCAGGAAATACTTTTTAGCTGGAGGCTCTGTTCAGGATGAAAAATGCCTTCCCTGAAGTAACCAGGAGAGGAAACAGGGATGGCCAAGGAAAAGTCCTTTTTCCCAGGAGAGCCCTGTAAGGCTCAAACAACAGAATCTACAGTCTCTTGTGTGCACAATGGTCAAAACCCCACGCTGAGGGATGCTCTCGGGAGACGGAAGAAGAGAAGCACAAGGCCATGAGTGTCCTACGCCTCCAAACAGAAGACACCACCTCTGCCCAGGAAAATTATTCAGATCTCAATGCTTCCTAGGAAGGGAAAATTCTTCTCATGAGAGAAATGCCCCTTTTTTAGGAAAGATGTGCTTGTTCTGGCAAGTATTGCATTTCCACCTTTCACCAGAACCTGTTTTCAGGAGCCATTGACTCCTATTACTTATTTCTTGTGCCATGCGTGTTTGCAGAGTTTCCTCACCCTTAAGTTAGTTTGTAGTGTCCTAGAAAACCTGGGCACCAAGAAAAATGGTTGTAATTTTAAAATTTCTTTTTAATTAATTTTTTTTATTTTTAGATTTAGGAAATATTACCACCTTCTCTAGTGGTATAATAAACAAAGCACCTATTGAAACAAATGGACAGCTTTCATTTTTGTCTCCTCTCTTCAATAAATAACAGCATATTTGAAAGAAGTAGGAATTAGCTGAAAATAAGTAGAACAACTACCCATGATAAAAGTTTGTGACAACCTGGCAGGAAATAATTTTCTGGTCTCATCCAGATTTTTTCAGTCTGGGACATTTGTGGCTGCCTGAAATGGGTGAGGGCCAAGATCTCACCCCACATTACAAAAGAGCAGTGAGGCTGATGGAGTTCTCATGGGTCCACCAAAACTTTTATTCTTCTCAGGTTTCATTTCAGTTTTGATTTTCTTATGTTTACACTGCAGTAAGGGAGAGCAAAGTAACAAAACAAAACTCATTTCCAGCCTTCAGAAAATACATAAGTGGCTTTAGAAAAGCTTGGAATGAAATACTTCAATAACATGCGGGCCTTCCTCTCTGAAGAGTTTCACATCAATATCTTTGTGGAAACAAACAGTTTCCTGATTTCAACAGGCCAGTGTTTCTCCTTAAAATACTTTTCAAGGCTCTCACCTAATTCAGACTATTACACAGACACAACTCCAGAAATCCTACGACTTTTTTTAAGCTTTTTGAACTTTCCTAAAGCAAAAGTACCGCTCTCTATTCAATTTTCTGGCACAGAAAGACCCATGGAAAATTGTAGTTGTTTAACATTCACCGGACTTTAGTAAAGAAGCATGAAACAAACATTTATTCTCAGGTTCTCCAAACCCCTACACTTTACAGAAGCCCCGAAGAGAGAATGAGACATTTCCTCAGTGTCCCCACTGGTGATGGGCACAGGCAAAAAGCTGCATGAAATTGGAATCACTCTTTGAAATCCACGACCCTTTTCGGGAAGCTGAACATATGTTGCTCTAGCTCCACCAGCAGAAGGAGGGCAACTCGTGTGAGCCAGCTGCCTCCTCATTTCCCTCCCAGTGCACTCCTGAGAACCCCAGCGGGTAATGGAAATCTTGCTTTTTTATAACCCCTCCATGGAAGGATTAATGCACTCACTGCAGCCTTCCAGCACTGCACTGCTCAAGTAATAGACTATAATATCCCTGACATTCAGGATGAAAAAACCAGAATACAATTAAAACCAGAATACATAATATTCACTGAAATAAAACAGATTTCCAATCAATTAAAACAGACTCTCCTTCCAATAGCACCAGACAAATAATACATTTACAAAACTAATCGGTTCTACACAAGCTGAGCTAATGAGTGTCATTTGGGTCACATCCTCAAATTGCAAATAAATGTTATCATTTATCAACCTAACACATTACTCAATAAATCTTCTGCACCACTGTTCATACTTATCAGCTGTGTCATTTAATATTCCTTTCTGGTTTAGAAAACTATTTCCTCTGGTGCCTGACCCTTTGTAATGGAAAACTACTGAAAACAGACAGTAGCTAATTCAAGAATCATATAATTTGGAGCTAAACAGAGCTGTGGCTGGTCTTGAAATGCTCTAATATTAATTTTTCAATGGGTCTCCTCACAGGTTGGAAATATTACAAGCTGCTGAAATGAAATTTTCATTTTAGGAAGGTCAGACCGTAGTCAATGCTATAAGAGGTTTTACAGTATAAAAAAGCATGAAAATTATTACCTTCTGTCCAGACAAGGAGACTTGTTTTCTCATTTGTGCAAGAGAAATTTGGACACTCCCAGTTCCAGGCATAAACCCTGCCCATCACAGCCACCTGGTGCTCAGCACACCACCTCGTGTGCAGATTGGTGATTCTGGTGATTTCAGCATCGCCCAAACCCTGCCAGGATGGAAATGAGAATGGGGAAGTTTCCAAACACTGTTCACCAACACCCCTCCTCCCCTTGCTGACAGCCAGGGGGGACACAGGTCCTGTTTGACAACTGGAGGGTGCTTTCCTGTGTCCCAGCCTGCTGTACCAGCAGTGGCATCTCATCCAGGCTCACTGCAGGCTGAGCAAAGAGAGGCCTCTGTTCCCAACACACCCATCCCAGAATGGAATTACTCACATTCATCTTCTTCACTGCAAGAACATAAAAGCCCAGGCTCACAGCCACTGGGACACATCTGAGAGGGACACCTTGTGACCATCCTCCTCCAGGAGATGCTAGTGTGTCTCCAGAGCTAAACACCAAAGGGGTTATGAACTGCGGTGTCCTCTCTGTGCACTTGCTTTACAGCCACTGCACAGCTGGGCACAATGTTTAGGCACAGGCCCACATTTTAGCAGAAGGGCCCTGGAGTACTTTAAATGATCCTTTCAACAAATGGCTGAGCTGGGTGTGCCGGTGGTCAGCAGGCTCAGGTTAATGTGCACATCTAACTCACTCCTCATTTTCAGTTCTCTTTCCCTTAGCTCCTTCTTCTTCCTGCTACTTCCCCTGTCTCCTGCCCCACTGCTGCTCAGAGAATTAGCCTTGCATTGATTCAAATCCCCCCTTTAGCATTGTCATCGCTCTGCCCCTTCATCTCTATGGCTCCTAATATTCTCATCAGCCTCTTTACTTTTACTTTCAGCTCATATCCCACCCATTTCCTATCACCTCATTGGGTCCTGATCCTTCATTTCCCTCCTTTTCATCCTTCTCAGTCCTTACCTTTCATCATTTGAGACAGATATGTTTTCTGATCCCTTACCTGCCTCAGGCACCGGCACAGCTACAAGCAAGGATGAGACAGCATTTTGTTGTCAGCTCGTTCCTTGCTGTGACAGAAAGCCCCAAATGCAGAGAGATATGATTGCTCCAGCAGCTGGAGACCCAAACAGAATCACAGAATGGTTTGGGTTGGAAAGGACCTTAAAGATAATCTTGTTCGAAAGCCCTGCCGAGGGCAGGGACACCTTCCATTGGAAATATGAGCAGGCTGTCACCCTGAGCAGGAGCAGTGGAAGTAGGGTCCATGCATGCCTCGTGCAAAGCTCTGCAACAACTCTCTGCAAAGCTGGGGACACATGCAGAGGTTTGAAAAGATTTCCGCTTTAGGGAAGTTTTGATTGCAAGGTCAGCAAAAAGCACCCCTGGTACAAGAGGATCTGTTGACAAATCACATGCTCTCATAGCAGGAGATTAAATCAAAGTAATGTGGCTTAAATTATGTAGCCAGAAGCAAACAGAAGTGTGGAGAGTTATAAGCAACTGAAAATTACAGGTTGATTATGGGAACTGTTAGACAACTTTAGCTTAAATATAGATGCTTAAACATCTCCCTGTAGATATGGCTCTCATATTGCTTACAAACAGTCCTAGATCTACTGAAATGCCCCAGAACAAGGAGTTTTGCATCCTTCAACACCTGACCTGGACACATTGAAGTTCTACCTTATCTGATTTCTCTGAGAATGTATGGAAACAAGCAAATCTGGATTTCCATATCAACAGAACTCAGATGAACATGCCAACACCTCAACTGCTCATTTGAACTGCAGTTTTGATCTTACTGCTTTCAGTGAGAGCCCTGGAAACTCTACTGCACTGGAATATCCAAACTGGTATCTTTGCAGATCTGAGAGGGAGCTTAGCACTTGACTGTTGCATTTATTCTAATGTTTGTTTATATAATTTAATAAACACAGCAATACTATGGATGGAATTTAGCAATATGTAAATACCTCAAAAATAGTATGCATAACATTTATGGCACAGCGCAGTCATAACGCATCAACCACTATTAAAAACCCATTTACTTGAATTTTAGGGTTGCACTTCACACTGCTAAATGTCTTAGATAAGTTTACCCAGCCATTTCTAATGTAACATGCAACATTAAAGTGAATGCATTTGCAGTGCCTGTTGACCACTTTAACCAGTTTAATAAGCCATGAATAATAAGGTACATGCACAGAAGTGTCGAATCAGTATTAGGTAAATCTTCATTATTAAAATATTCATCTCCCCAACTAAGAGAAACACTTTTTCTTTGAATGACAAAATGCTGAACTCATGGGAGTTATAGTGTCTCTGTGCTTTCAGTAAATATTTTCCTTTGTGAGCCCAGTCTGTGTGCATTGTGTGTGTGGGTGCTTCAGAGGAGTGTTTTCTGGCAGTATTTACATTTCCACCTGCACATCACCTGCAGTGACAATGAACAATTGTTAAGCATCTTGTAGAGCTTTGTCTTGCTCCAAACCTTTTCTTCCCTCTTGTGCATAAAGACTGTGTTTCAGCATTTAGAGCAAACTTCAGCTGTATAATCTGGAGATATCTTGACTCAGCCACGCTGTGTACTTCAGGCAGGTTTTCGGCAGTCTCACGTGGGGTGGGACTGCAGCCTATATTCCACGAGAGCACAGAGGTGACACTTGAGAGCATTCACCAGCCACGTTCTACTCTCTGCTGTCTCACTCTAGTGCGTATTGCTGCACAGGAGTAACAAGCTGATGTTCCCAGGGATGTGAATTTATGCAAATTCCTTGCCTGTTTATTCGGTGAAGATACATTCCATACCTTTATTCCTTTGCTAAACAGTCGTTTAACTACATCTTTGTGGCACGCAATCATTGCACCCATGCACCACCGAATTCCTCTCTCTGAGCTTTCCCCCTTTGTCCTTCTCCCACTCAGCAGCGTGCAGAGCCCCAGCCATTCCCTGCATTGATCATTCTTCTCCCTGCCGCAGCTGCTGCGGAATCTGGCTTGCATGCTGAGGAACAGCCAGAAAAAACCACCACCCACCCATTTAACAAGACTTTGAGCACCGCTCATCTGGTTTTACTCTGTGGGTCTTGGAGCTGGTATTGATCACAAGGAATAACACTGAAATAGTAGGTTCTGGGAAAATAAATAGAAACAGCCACCAGGGTTTTTTTACCCATGCTCCAAAGTATTGAATGCTCCATTATGAAAGCCATTCTGGTTATAATTCTTCCCTTATCCCAACTCCTTTCTGCTGCTTGCTATTTTCAGTAAAACCTAATAAATTGTTTCTCTAGGGTTTTGTTTTCAAGGATACAGAATAATGGCTGTAACTTGCCTCAGGTGCTTGTTCACCATGGTTACCACGTGGAATTTCAGAGAGCTGCCCATCTGAGCTTGGGGCTGCGGGGCCGTGGGCCGAGGGGGTGAGCCCCTGGCAGGACAGGCAAGCAGCTTGGAGTCTCCTAAGGTGGCAGAATAAATTACAGATTAATTGCCACTGTCTAAACAGTGACAATCATAATTTGTTTTTCAACAAGATATGACATCAGAAGTCTTAAAAAAACCCCATCCTTTTGAAGCCAGGCAAATTAACAAAGGTATGTTAACATGTCTCATCCGACGGTTATTTATTATTGCAAAACTTTCTTGACCTTCCCCTGAGATGTCAAAATTTTTACTCTGAGATCTGTCATTCCTTGGTTTTGCCCTTCTCCAACAGCATGCTTATATTTTTAAAAGATTTGTCCATAGCACTAAGCAGAAATCAAAGGATGATGAATTTTAGACTCTGATTGCATGTAAAGTGAAGAGACAAGAATGCATCAATGTGCTACTGCACTGGGAAACGACTGAAGCCTATTCTCTCCCCAGCTTTATGGCTGTGGGAGTCTGACTCGTAAGAAGGTATTTTATTTAGTTGTATCTCAGAGCAGGTTGTGCTCTATATAGTGCCATGTCTGCTGACTGAGTCTTCAAGATTAGTAATTATTCTCTAAAGATGAGATTCTGAAACACATCACCTCATCAGTGTGCTCTCTTTATTGCTGCACACGTTCCTTGGCATTAGCAGTCTGTTTTACTCCAGGCTCTGCAGCATTTTGGACATCTTTTTGCAGCTATTTCGATAAAGTTTTTGGTAGAGAGCTCAGGGTGTTAAGCACATGTTCACCATTAACAATAATGGCAGCCATACACATATTGCTATCAGGACTTCATTTGCTAATTACCTCCAAGGCTTTCTATTCTAAACCAAATAAAATAAGAGTAGCATTTTCCAGAATGCACTTGAGTTTCTTTCATTCATACTTCTGTTCCCGGCTCCAGACAGACGAAATATTCTGATCGTGTCACTCTTTGATGCTAAATTGGATACAAATGTACTTGGATAATTAATCATACCCAGTGTTTATTGTGCATCCTTCTTATTATTATGCAAGCAGATTTCTCACAGCTTGTAGTTCATTATCAGAGTGCATGAAAACAGCTGATTACCTTTCTTCTCTTATAATTACATTAACAGCAAGGCCAACTTCCTTTTTTCCATGTATCTTTGACCATATGAAGTATTTTGGGAAAGACTTGTTGGGGGAAAAAAAGCAATATTTCACATTATCCAGGTTTCAATTACCACTGACAAACACAATGTCCAGAAATACTCAGTGCTCCCATCCCCGTAGAAAGCAGAAGTAAAAGAAAGAAATGCCATCTGCTATTCCTCAAGCCCAGTGGAGATAAACCTGAGTTGTGTCTTTCTGCCTCGGTCTGGGCAGGGTTGTGCCCAAGGAATGACTCAGCCACGGCTGTTACACACATGAAGAATCTTTTTCTTTTACAGCTACCATCATTCAGATTGTCTGCATTTAAAACCAATCAATATTCTGTGTTCTCTGGGTCAACTTTTTAATAAACTCATACCATCCTTTTTAAACAGAGCTTTGCTGATAGCTGGTTTGATGTGGTTTGGGAGGCCCCAGGGAGAAAATATAATACTGACATAGGCAGAGAAACACAGTGACCAACCTATTCATCCTTTATGCTGGTGCTGATGACTTTGCACAGAGTAAAGCTTGCTGAGTGTCATCGCCACCTTTCCCAGGATGTCATGCTCTGGAAAATGCCACCAGATAGTCCTCCTTCCTTGGCAGCATCACGCCTGAAGAAAATGAAAGCTTAATATTAAAAGAGTGCCTTAACACCCTAACAGTCAAAGACAAGAAAAAAAAAACCCACGCACAAAAAAATAGGAGTGCAGGAAAAAAAAAAAAAGACTAGAAGAAGTCTAGTTTTACGTGAATTTGGCTGAAGAAATATGCTTTTCATGGACCTGTATTTTCATTGTTAAATTATTAAAAACATCAAAAATTGCCATGACCCAAATTGCATCAAATACTGACTTTTATTCATCAACCCTCTGGGTCACTGGGGTTGAGATTTTTTATTTTATCCAGGCATTGCTTTACTCTGTGTCTGTAGTCCCAAAAAAAGATGTTTTGGGACCCTTCTTTGAAATGGGTGCCCCTTTTCCAGCCATCCCTTTTGGCATTCCCACCTCAGCGACCTGCCCACACCTCTCTGCATTCCCCTTGGCCAGCTGCTTGTGTACTCTGAATAAGATGTGGACATTCATTTCTGGAGCAACTCCAAGACAGGTGGACCCCATTTGGATTGAATTTCAGCCTTTTAATTATTGGTGGCACCTAAATAGCTTACCTAAGTTTATGCTGATGATGTATATTTTAAAAACAAAGTAAAAGTGTTACTTGGTCAACATTATTTTTATTTCAACTTGACAGGATGTGCGATTTTTTAGTTTCATTAAATTGCAAGAAAGTGCACTATGAGATTTTCGCTTCCTTTTTGAGTTCCCATAGTAGATACTTTGCCTTGTATTAAATCTGTGCTGCATTATTGTTCATAATTGCCCCTTTTTGTCTGATAAATTACAGGGAAATGAAGAAGAGGGACTTAAGGTCTATAAAGAAATTAGGAAATTTGCTGGCAAAAGATTAACGCTGTATTGACTCACCTTAGTGTTTTTTTAAAGACTCGTATTAGAGGAGAATTAATCACCTAAACTCCCCCTAAATATATCAAGCCTCAGCCCATCTCCGATATAGAAAAATACTACTCTTATGAAAAGCTGTGGTAAACATAAACCAGAGAAACCTTTTATTCCTGATGCTCTAATTGGCCCCATCCACTGAAAATAAACACAGAGCTGCTGTGTCCCAGAGCAGGGGATGAAGTTCCCCTTGTTCTCCCTGCGAGCTCTTGCTGAGCTGTACAGACAGGTGAGAGATGGATTTTCTCACTCGATATTTCGATGGAAGGGCTGCCAATCAAGCCCTGTTTCCAGGGTGAGCCCCTGCTGGATGTGCTTGTGAGGAGACTCCTCAGCTCAGTTCCGTCCCTCAGTGCCATTACAAATCCTCCTTTCCCACCATATTTCTTCTTTTGTTTGACAAACAGAATGCTTGAGCAGTTGCTGTGCCTATTTGCATAAGGGCATTTTGCAGCACATCTCATCAGCCCTGCTCCCTTATGGAATTATATCAGCCCAGCTTTTTTCCAGGGCTTTCTTCTCCTTCTCATTACGCCTTCACCAGCACTGAACTTCTCTGTGTCTGCCTCTAAATTATCTTCTGGACCAAATCAATGTTCAGAGCTTTAATCAAACTGAATTCAGACTCTGCATCCTTTCTCGTTAGTTTGGCTACACTTAAAAAAAAAACAACTGTAGAGACAAACAGCACTCATTTTTATTATGCTTTGGAATCACTTCTGGGATCAAATTATCTTTCAGATCTGGATGAAGCTGTTGACTTCACTGGGATTGCATCTGCAGATATGAAAACAGAGTATAACCAGACCAATGGGTACTTACTAAATTAATACTTCCAGAAAATTAGCTCTCCTCTCTGATGGGATAAAGCACCAAAAAGTAGCACAAAATCAACCACAAGCACCTACTTACAACACAGAGTCCTCAATTATTTTCCTAAAGGTTATTTTTATTTTTTTGTAAATTTACTAGGGGCGTAATTCCCTCTGGTAGCCCTTATGAAATTTCATAAACCTGTTATTTTCTTAATAATGACTTCCCTCTAGAATTTAAAAAATAAAAGGGAAGGTATCTCATGCACTGCACTGCTCCGGTGTGTCATATGCATGTTTAAATACTATCTGCTTACTTGTGCATCTCTCTCCAACAGCAAATAGGGGAGAGAAACTTTCAATCAGCTTCCACAATTTTGGATTTCCTCTCATCACTGCTTTTAGACTGTTATGCTAGAGAGACAAAAAATTATCTTCACTGTTAATTTTGCATATTAAGCAGAGTAGCCTTTGAAATTTCTATATGATTCTTGTATATATTTCATATGAATATGTACCATACTTTCACTGATAAAATATTGGAACTTTTTCAGGTGGAAAATTGTCCATGAGATTTATTCTTGCAAACATGAGCATTATTAGTTTGTTCTTTCATTTCTTTTCAAAAATTAGTATATGAAAAGAGAGAACTCTGCCCTCAGATATTCACTCAAGTAACCTGGTTTCATCTTATACCAAAATCAAGCCAATAACTATGGTGCAACGAAAGACATAACCTAGCATAAATAAAACGGGATTTAATTACTCCTGTGATTATATGAGATGAAGGCAAAATCACAGGTCTCTGAGGTGCAAAAGCCATACCTCATCATTTTTGGAAATCCATGATGTTTCTACTTATGCTCTTTTGGGCCATCATTTTAGATTTCAATCTTTCCCCCCCTTTGCCTCCTCCCATTTTTATTTCTATTTTACCAAGAGCCAGAATTGCATTTCTTCAGAAGGTCAGCTCAGAGCAACTCACTCGCTGTGTTTGAGTGGGGCACTTTGAAAACATGAGATGAAATACTCTTGTTCTCTCCCGATGCTCCCTGGGACTCGAACATGCTCTGACAAATACGTTCCCAGACCCAAATTATCCTGTTCGGATTAGCAGAGCTTGCTGCATCCCAGAAGGAATGGAGGCAGCACAGACCTGCCCTCTGCTTCTTGCTGGGTGAGAACGAAACTCGAGATCAAACATCCTCAAAATCCCCACCCTTGCAAAAGAACAGATGGACAACCACAATTTAGAATCTCTCTGGAATTCCTTGGGAATACTTAGCAGTTTTTCTTTCGTTGTTGTTGCTGTTGCTGCTATTGATTTATGGAACAGAGCAAGATTAAAAAGTATCGTCTCACTGAAGAAACTGAAATTTGTAATGAGTTTTGTGGTCAGCAGTGATCATATTAGCTTTCCCTAAAACAAGATATATCCAAATTCTCATCTAATTACATTTTCAAAATGAAGCAGGGGAGAGAAAGGTCACAGCGTTATAGCCAACACATTTTGCTTTCCTCTGGAAAGAGTACAAGAATAGTTTCAATGGAAGTAGTTTGCGATTATGCTTGATAATTTGTAATTAACTCTCCAGGGTGCTGTGAGGCCTAATTAATTACTTATTGGAAAGCATTTGGAGATCTTTGGATCAACGCTGGTATAACAATGCCAAGAATTGTTGTTATTGTTATCGTTAGGTGTTTTCCATCCCCAAATGCAGTTAGGTGGAAAATGTACCTTTATTACCTTATGATGTCTTACAGGCAGGACTAATCTGCTGAAAAGCAGTATTTAAAAGCCGAGAATAATTTTCTCTGCAGTAGGAAGCCGGAGATGTTTGTTCTAAACCTGTGAATATAATTTATGAGTAAGGCAAACACATAAATTGCATTCAGAAGTTTCACAGTAATAACACACTTTATATTCTCCATCTGCAGATAAGCAGGTGCATCTATTTGTAGAATTTGTCTTAAGTTATGAAACTGTCTTCAGCGCTGTGAAAATAGTGTATCATCAATGCCTCTGTGTGTTTAGCATCCAGCATTCATTCTCAGGCCTGTCAACAGGAACATGCCACCTGTGCAATTAACCCAAATTAATCCAGAGATGGAGGGTCATGAAGAGAAGAGGATCTCTATTCAATGTACCTTGCTGCCAAGCCAGTCCGTCTAATATCTGTTTTTCAAAGCACCTGGGTTTGCAGGGTTGAACAGACTCACGTGTAAAAAGATGTTAGATTTTCTCCCAAAAGTTAGAGATAAAAAGGACAGCTTCAAAAAAAAAAAAAAAAAAAAAAAAATCAGCTTGCAGGAGGCTTGAGCTTGAGCTGGAGGAAGGAAGTGGCTCTTGCAGTCTCTGCTGTTCAGACGAGCTCTGAGCTGCGGAGGAGGGAAACCGTGAGCAACGGAGTGAAAGCTGTGCGCAAGGACTCAAGAGCCTTTCAGTGTCTCCAGACAGAACTGCAAAAATGTTCAGTCTTGGTGCAGAAACTGAAAAATCTGTAGAGGATTTTCTCAGAATTATACACATTTTTCTTCCCTCACTCCTCCCCAGACCTTACTGTTTTATGGTTGGTAAATCTAAAGCAAATGGTTAAATTATGCTCTGTAACTCCTCGCCACAGCTGCATGTTTATCTTCAGTATCAAAACCCCTTGAAAATACCTGCAGTGAAAAAAAAATCTAATTGTGTTACACTGAAGAGTCCAAGAGATAGGAAATATTCCTGAGGTTTCCTCACTGTGAAGAGCTACCAACCTGGGATTCTCAAGCAGGATGCTTTGCTGTGCACTGTTCAAACAAAGAAAGGCTGAAGTTTGAAGATAGTGAGTGTCTTTCAAGTACAGATCGACCCTGGAGGAACCCTGCCAGTTCTGTGGAATTGCGGCTAAAAATAGACACAAATACGCATATGATTTATGGCACTCATAATAATTATCTAGAGAAATATGGTTTACTAGTAGTACGTACCCGTGCTTCTTTCGGAAGAAGAAAGATCTCAAACCGTATTGCTTTCAATATTTCTTCCCATGTAGTAATATGTTTATGAATAAATCTCAAGATAACTACATAACACTCTTTTTAATTTATTTTTTTATGGTGTTGAGTGTGTAGCTCCCTCAAGCATTAGCTGTCTCTAACAAGCAGGTTGTGGTGGCTCTCTGTTTACCTTGTCAACAGTACTCATTTCTGTTATCACTCTTCTGGAAGAACAAAGTTTCTAGATATGCCTCAAAGGTGAACATAATTATGCTGTTTACATAGTTATTCCTACAGGGATCATAAAATAGTACTTAGAATGATGTTTACAGTCATCAGCGAGGCAGAAATCAGTGTACATTTGAAAAAGGCAGGAAACAATACCCCGTCACTGACTAATTACAAATGGGACTGTGCCGTGCGAAGATCCCCTGCCTCGCAGGTGACCTAGGTGCTGGGTACATCAGTAGCCTGAAGCATTCGGCAATTATTCTGTCCATCAAAACTAAATTTCTCTGAGGTGTTTTCACTGGGGCCCTGCAGACAGTGTGGCTTACCACTTCCTAACTTGATATTTAAGGCAATGAAGTAAATAAACTAAATATAATGATGTACGCTTCAAAGTACCAAAACCCCCACATCCTTCCTCCGTGCCAATCTTTCCTGGGTTTTTGCTGGGGTCAGCAGCAAAGTAAAGTGAATAATTTCCTTTAACTTCAGTGTGGTTTGGGTCAGAAGTTTGCAGTGGGGCTCATGAAAAGCAGCAGTGAAGTGGAAATTCTGCTGCAGGGGTGTTCACACCAAGGGAGCACAGCTGGTCCTCCTGCCCTCCACCCTGCGAGATGCCTGTGAGAACACAGACACAGCAACACTTTTCAGAGTTACTTCTCTAAAATATACAAGAAATACTGATTTAAAACAGCTTAGCAATGATAATTCGTGCTTTGCTTCAGATTACAAATTGGATTTTTTCACAAAACCAGGTGTTATCCGTATTTCCCCATTGCTAATCACCAGTAAGCCTGCTCCATTCAAGATAAGGTAACTGTGATGAGATCTTACATTCACAATCTTCCTGCTGGAATATGAAGTTTATCCTGGCTGACACTCTCCTCTCCTCATTTGGTGTCTCGGGAGTCAAACATCGTTGCCGTTTGTGGAGGAAGAGCACGGGGGAGGCATCAGCTCCATTGCACATCCACGGCAACGTCAGCCACACAAGTTCAAACTAATCAGCCAACATCATCAAATATGTATCATAAAAACCCGAAAGCTATCATTTTGGAGAGAAGAAAAATAATAAGAGAACTGCAGCATGTGAAGTGCGTCAAGGATACAGCAAAACCAATTTTTGTGGGAATCCTTGGACCTTGTCAACGCAGTGTTGTTGTTTATGGAGGCAATTATGGTGGTGTAAACACAGTGCTGAGAGAAAAGTGCAGCTCCTGAAGCTCAGCAGGTGGAGGATGGGCCTTTGTCCCAGTTAATCTGGACAGTAAAAAGGTCTGGGACAGTCACACTGTGCTGCTGGTCACCTGTGGGTCACACTGGAACCTCAGCACTGTCCTGGGATGAGGTACAAGAAGGACACTGGGGCATGTATTAAAAACATAAACTGAAATCATGGAATGGTTTGGGTTGGAAGGGACCTTCGGAAGGTCAGCCGGTCGAACCCTGACACCTTCCACTAGACTGGGGTGCTCCCATCCAGCCTGTCCTTGAATCCCACAGTGCATTGAAAATTACAGTCCAGAGACCAAAAGGACTTTTCAGAGGTTTCAGTAATTTGCCTTTTTTTTCTTTTTATCTACCAGTGAGAGCTGGTGAAGTCGCTGAGCACATAACCGTGGGTGACAGCGAGGTCAGGGCTTCCACCAAGCTGTGAGGCTTGTTCTTAGCACAGCACTTCCAGCTGCAAAACACAGGCCAAACTCAGGGTTATTGCTGTCACATATATTTAAGAGGTGACAGTCATGAAAACAAGGGCACTGAGTTCACCGGAGGTACAGTTCATACATTATCAATTTCACAACACATCTGTTAAATTCTTACCTCTTTAGATTTATTTCCAGCTTGACAAAATAAAGCTCTAAGAAGACATAGGCATCTTCTAATCATTCAGAGGGTTGAAATAAAACATAAAACATATCCATGTTATGGTTTGCTGTATCTCTTTTGTCATTTGTACAGCATGTTACAGTCTCAGTTACTCACTGAGTGTTTAAACTATTTAAAGTGAAACTGGGAACAGCATGGTCTGCTTTTCTCTTACAGAGTTTCAAACTAAAGAACTTATCAGGTCTCAAATAATTCAGTGTTGAATCTGGTTTCATATCATAACAAAGAGGAAGTTTTGGTGTTCTTGTCTTTCTAGAACAATGCTTATACTCTCCTCTGCAAATGGGGAGATTTGGAAGCCTGCACTACCTCTAAAACATTAACAAAATTTCTGAATTGGTTGACATGTATGTTTTTCTTAATTGATTCTTATTTCATCATGGACCAAACCCTGCAATTTCAACTACCATTCATATATAAGGAGCCTCATTGATTGTGATTAAATTATTTCTGCATTTCAGTAATGATGGATAAATGCTCCAATTAATTATATAATTAACTGTCCTCAGTAGTATTCTGTAATTACTCTTTTTTTAACCCTGTGCATTAACAGGATTTAGCAATTAAAAGCTCCACAATGAAAAAAAAAAATTAAACCAGCTTTACCATGGTGCTTTCACAACTTGTCCCCCTCCTATGAACAGCCATTCATGCTATTTAGAAAAAAAATCTCATGGTCCCAACCATATGTTAAAATTAAATTTGTTACTTTGCATTGCTGGTTTAAATTGTCACTATCTTACTTTTCTGACTAACACCCTAAATTTGTTTATAGCAATTATCTTTTAATTTGTACGTGGATACATAAGTGCACTGTTTCTTAGGTGGACCAGGGGGATGAGAATACAGCCACGAAATCTGCTCCTAGGAAGCTCTAAATTACATTAGAAATATATTTTAGCAATAACAATCAAGCCTGTCTCATTTCCTTGGGATTAATGATAAGCTGGGAGAGCTGATGGCCTCAAGTAGGAGTCATTATTTTATTAGAGGTAATTTTTTTTTGTTTTGTTTTTAATTAGGCAACAATTAGAAAAAAATCCTGCCTTCTCTGTGTGCAAGAGGAATGAAAGCATAACAGGAGAAAAAAATTCAATCACTCAAAGAAGGGAAAAGGTCTCTTTAAAGTGTTTGATAACCTTTGGTAAGATAAGCAGGTTAATGCTGCAACAAACCAGTATTTTCCGTGGTTTTCATCTGGTCTCTCGAGTGTTTGTGTTTCTCTGCTCCCAGCGGGGATTTTTGTTGATGTTTTGAAAAATGAAGCATGTAGATTTTGAGAAACATTTGTAAATCTATTGTGCAGGTTTGGAAAAGGTTTTACAACACAATCTTTTATGATGGGTGGCTCTGTCTGACTTCAAGTCTGTCAGCTAAAATGCATTGCAGATGGGTGAGGAAAAGGAAGACTGGAAAATGTCAAAGATCTTTAAAACATAAAAAATCACAAATCCTAGGGGAGGAAAAAAAAGGCAAACCAAACCAAAACCAAAAGAAGAGCCAGAGGCTTACAACCCAGTCAATTTTACCTCTCTTACCTGAAAAATATTTGAACAAACAGTTAAATTAACTCATTGCAATTACCCAAAAGACATTAGGGAAATGGGTAACAACCAACACAAGTCCATCAAGAATTGTGACACTGTTGTGACAAATTCCTTCATCGTGAGTTGTGTCAACTATTTTCTTGTATCATAATAAAAGACTTGTGCTACTTCCATGCAATTTTTTTGCATTTTTTTTACTCTAACACAACCTAGATGAATTTACTGGGGTGGACAGGGAAAAACTGCCAGCAAACCCACACCGAAAAGAAAGTCAGGAGGGGCTGAAGTGTCAGAAGGTGAGGACCTGGCAGCTCTCAGGAGCTGCTCCTGTGCTCATGTTCCTGTAAAAACAGGTTTTATTAGTGACCAGTGAAGGGCAGAGCACAGACTTCTAAGATTTACACCTAACATGAAGCAGAAGGGAACCGCAAGCCCTTTGGAATATGAAAACGTGTTTTTAAAAAGTCAAGATGATCTCGATTAGTGGAGTTGATTTGAAAAGAAAAAAAAGTTGGAACAGGTTTCGGGGGTAAACAGGAGCAATCAGCTGCTCAGGTACAGGATGGTGCAGAGCACCCAATTACGGGAGCTGAAAATCAGAAAAAGTCATGGAGCTCAACCCAAAGTGGCTGAGAAGTGCAGACAGCAACACTTGAAGTTCACAGAATGTGCAGCTCCCATAAGCACTTCCATACAGCTACAACCTCTGGTTCTGTGCACAGAACAGGCACAGTCCTGTCTGACAAGGTGATACAGTGATTTCATTGCTCAGGACAACAGCAAAAACACTTGAGATCAGACTGGTTTGAGGAGAAGTGTTTCTAACTGTATCTGACCAGGTTGCTCTGGGGTTTCTTGGCAGTTTTTGCACTTCTCAGGAAACGTTGTCAAGAAAAGGGAAGGGAAGAAGCCTTCTTGGTGTGTCTGAAAAGCAGGATCACACATCTTCAGTAAAAAGAAAAATTAACCCACTAGAAAAATTGGTGTGCAAAGTCCAGATGACTTTGATCTTCAATTCCCAAACAATTTATAAATTGCCCTCATCTTGCAGGTTTTCACTCTCCTTAAATATGTTGTTTATAACCCTAAGCGTTGCAGCTACAGAGAACCAGCACCCATGACAATGCTGTTTTCAGTTCAAGCACACTCTCTTGATGACTTTGTCTTTGTTAACTTATTTGTCTTTGCTTTGTGAAATTATCTGCCATTTGCTCATCATGTTCTGCAAATCCTCCGCAGTAATAACCACATGCAACAGCCCTTCTGTCTAGTCAGTCGAGATTTGACAGCCTCTGTTTGTTAAACGAATCACTTCACTGAGACTTTGGAACACACTTTTCATCTCACTCCATTCTCATTATCCAGCTAAGGTCCTTATAACATATGGTCCTATTTTCCTAATTGCATCCACGGTTCCACGTCAAACCAAGCTAATCTTTCAAACCGTCAGGCTAATCAGTACAAAATGCATGGCCACTGTTTGCACACATGCTGGGAACAAGAGGGGAACAGGATCTACACGAATCAGAAAATGCCACCGAGTCCCAGCTGCCTTGTTTATTCCTCCCTCATTTTCTGAGATTATCTGAAATGCATCTTCTCTCCCATTTACATTTTCGGAGTGATTTTCTCGGCAGAGAGCTATTAGCACTTGTGGCTGGTGTGACCAGACCCCCACCATAAAGCACAACTTTCACTGATGATTCCCATGAGACAGAACTTTAGGGGAAGGAATAATCCTGTATAGCATGTTCTCATTACCCACAAGAAAAGACAACATATTATTTAACCACCTTTAAGGCAGCAAAAATATAGTTGGTGTGGCAATTACCACACAGCTTCAGGTTTCTTATTTGGTAAAAATAAAAGTGGTATGCAGCTTGTAATTTACTTGTCATAACTTTGACATAATCACAGCAAGCCTGATAATTCCCCTAAAGCTGCTTGGGAGATGTTGGTTTGTACATTTAAGCACACATCTGTAGACTAAAAGAAACAAATCTGAAGAAAAATTCCACCCTTGTATTGTAAATATATTTTTGGTATCTGGGCCAGCTGATGTATCATAGACAGTTCCATGGAAGTTGTAAGAATTCACTAATCTGACTTAACTTTTAGTGCATCTTTAGACTGAATTATCTTTCCTCCTGAATAAATGCACCAGAAACATGAAGTCTGAGCTAGCCCTGAGTTAGGATTTTCCTCAACTTTAGTTCCATCCCTCCACATCCCACAGCATTCCCTGTGCCATTGTGCCCTGGGCTCCTCCATGTGTGAGGAGGCTGAGCTTTTCACCACACATGAACAAAACCCACCCATTTTCTGGGTTTGGTTTGCAAACACTCATTTCTTGTGGTGTTTCTGTACAAATGTAGCACAGGAACAGCCTGAGAGCATCTCCTCAGTTGGCAGCAAAAGAGGTATAAACCCTCGTTAAATTAAAATATGGGCGCCAAGGGACAATTGGTTTGTATGATCAGAATCCATATTATCTTTAGGCATAAGAAAATGTTTCAAATATAAATAGTACAAATCTTTGTAAGCCTACCTCGAATATTAGTTCCTGTAAGAGCAATTTAGGTGTCGTTCCCCATTCCTGCGCCATGGACTGTCCTGTGCCTTGCTCCTGGTCACACAGATCCTGGTTCATCTCTCTTGCAACAGCAAGGTCTGCTCCCAATCCACGATAACGAGCAGCGAATGAAGGAAAGGACTGAATTTTCTCATATAAAGAGAACCAATAGAGAATTCAAGGGTCCTGCTCTCGTTTCATTCACACCTTGCGTGTCTCGGGTTTATCTGAAGAGGGAATTGTGGAACTGTCTCTGGCAAAAGACACCTAAGTACTGCTCCATGGAAATGTATGTATTCACACTGGGGCCCTATTTAGTACCTTGGTTTGATCTCCAGTCTAAAGATACCTCTGAAGTGACATCAAAGCGTGATTTTAGAACAGTTTTTCTTACATGTTTTACACGGAGTTGACTTTATATAATTCGACTGATAGGACTCAGACTAGAAACCAAGTGGAGAGGTATTAAATGTGAGACACATGGCAGTGCTAGGAGAGGCATTTGGAGAGGAAAAGGCTGCTGTGTCTACACAGATTTGGGAGCAGCCCTCGAGTAGGGAGAGATTAAATAGGCTGGAGTGCAATCTGTTTGGGAAAGAGATGGCTGAGGTGGGATGTGGCAGAGGAAAGTTATGAACAACACTGAAAAAGTTAATAGGGAGCAATTATCTGCTATTTCTCACCACAGAAGGGTTTGGGACGGTGCGCTAAATTAATTTATGTAATTTAAGAAAAGGCAAAGGGCAGCATTTTTTTCACGCATTCGCGATTAAATTGTGGAATTGATAATTGCAGGATGTTACAGGTGCTAAAATCATAAAGAGGTTCAGGAGCAATTAAACTAATAGAGGGAAGAAACACTTCTGGGGCCAGTGATGTGGATGCTGTGTGGGTGAGAGCAGAAGAGCCAGGCTGCAGGTGTGCTCTCCTTCCTCAGGCATCTGCCAGAGACGAAACCCTAAACTGGTTGATTTTCTGGTTTATATTCTGAGTTTTCCTGTACACAGAGGCTTCTCAACAGGTAGTTCCAACCCTGGCCACTCCAGAGCCCCTGGCGGGAGACGGCAGTCGCATCCCACAGCGAAAAAAACCCAGTGCTGGGCCGGCAGCAATGCCTGGCAGTAATTAATACAGGTCACCTAAATATAAAATCGTTTGCTTCTAAACACATTACCAAAGTTCACCTAATGGCCAAAACAAAACAAAATGTAATTAAGTAAATCATGTACTTCTCTGCATTTTTGAGGCTGTCTGAAGAAGAGGGGGGGAAGGATGCTTAGGAGCTTGGATTTTCAGTTCTAGATAATTAAGTTCTGCATTTGAGGCTTATTAAAATATATTGCCCAAGAGACCAGACAGAATGTGAGATGGCTGGGTACAAAACTTTCAGAGATAAAGAGAACAAAGCTGCAAGGCCTAAATGACCTTTTATTATTCCTGAATACCTTATGATGTTGGGAAATGAAGACTGCGAAACAGATGGAACTGTTAACGAGTTTAGGCAACAACAAGACATCTGCTCAGAAAAGCTGCAGAAAAAAGCTTCCATTTCGTATTAAATACTGTGCGTCAGTTAAGATCAGTCAAACAGAGAAGGGAAGAAGATAGCAAAGAGTCATACATTTTTTTAATTGTTAGAAGCCAGAAGATACAAAGCCTTCTCTCTCTCGATGCAACTTTTGCTCAGCCTCTGGCGGGCAGAATAGGCTGTGGATATCGCATGGAAAGGGACCTGCAGAAGGTCTATACCAGAGCTACCTGCCATAGTTTATGCCTAAATAAGTGAATTCAATCAAGCAGAAATCTATGGATATTACATCTGTAGACACTTGTTGCTTGAGAAAACAGCACTAAAAGTACAGAGTTTTGTTTGAAAACTAAGGGTAAGAGCTGAGGCAAGGTAGTTTGGGGTCCTAGGAGAGCTTGGGTCAGTGCTCCTGGCCCATCTCAGCTGCTGAACTCAGCTGGTCTTGCCAAACTGTACCTGACAAGAGGTTAGATCAGCTTTCTGTTACATTTTTTACCCACCACACACAATATAGAAATGTTAATAATTTACTACCGTTTGTCATTAATATTGCAAAGTTAAGCATTCATAAGCTGGGTTGTCTGGGCAACCTTCTTCTCCTCTCTCTCTTCTGCGCTGTATTGATGAGATCTGTAATTACAGCAAGACTTGCCATTATTTCCATGGGACCCTCGGCTCGTTTGGTGCACGGATCAACCTTTAATGAGCACAGCTCGTCAATATTTTATCCCAGCCCCACTGTTAATTGTGTGGCTGTATCACATTTACCAGCACTCTTTAAACATGGTGCTGAGGACTGACCTGACAGATTCCCCACTGACTTTTAAATCACATTCATTATTTCCCTGGTTTTGTGCCCTTGATCCCTAGGTCGACACCGCAAGGACAGGGTAGGAACCTGCTAATTTTATTGGGAAACTGAAGCACCAACAGATGAAAGTCAAAACAGTTTTCTGATTTTGAATGTCCAGCCTGGGCCTCTGGGAGGTGAATTTCTGAGAGAGCTCAGCATTATGTGACATGAGATACGTGCAGCGCACCTCTCCTATTGCCATCAGCTGAACCTACAAGCACTCGAAATTTCTGCACATCACACAATCAAAAACAATGACCAAATGGTAAAAATATCCTAATTTGAGAATGCTGCAAGACTTACCAAATTAGATTGAATTAAACAGTCTTTCTTGTCCAAATTATGGTGTGTTTCGATCTCATAGATATTTTACATTATTCACTATCCTTCTCTCGCTCCCACACAGTTCCCTGGACTTGTGTCTTGATAAAGCTTTCATGGAAGTAAGGAACAAACCTTTCAGTGGTTTTAACAGAGCCAGGCTTGGTCTGAAATGAACAATATCTAATGCTCAGCTCAATTTGGTCAATAATCTCTCCTCACAGCACTGGAAACAAGGATGAGCTGACCCATGCAGTGACCTGTGTCCTCCTCCCATTCCCCTGCCTTCACCATGCAGCTGAGCAAATTAATACAACTGCAAGGCAACCAAGTTCAGGAAGAACAGTAAATGGTGTGTTCTCTTCCAAACTCCCAAATCATCTACATTTGTTTTGGAACACTACCATGGATCACTTTAATCTTTCCTTCCCTGAGTTTTTTGGGTTTTTTAAAAAATTTCTTTCTATGAATTCCACCTTTCCCCAGCTGAACATGTCTATTCTGGGTGCATTTGAGAACTCCTCAGACGACGGTTTTAGTCATTTGCTTTTTGGTGAGTAATTGTGCTCATTTCCAGCCAGAAGGCACTTAACCTTTTGAGACAGTCAATTGCCCTCCCTGTGTACCTACCGCTGCTCTTTCGGGCGGTGGAAGGCTAAAACTTAATAACCTAGAAAAGATGAAGCATTAACTCTGCTCTGACAAAAACTCATTCTAAGTTTTAAGGCCAGAAATTTTCGAGGGAACGTGAAAGATTTGGTTCTCAGAGAACTATAGTTTAGCAGAGCTGGAAACCTGACTAACTTAGCACTTATTAAATCACAGCCTGTGTGGCTCAGACAGCATCTGTGGCACTTTCTTATATTTGATTGTGATAACTAGGTGAGTTTGAAGACTATTGCTGAAAGATAACATAAAATATAGGGAATGCATGGATGTATATATCCTTTTTATCAATTAGAAAATCTTGTTTTGCTTCAGAAAAAGAACCCTCTGCACTTAAATTAAATGATAGCAATCTTTAACAAACACACCAGGAGACTGTGATTATCTATGAGCATATTAAACTCTCCATATCTTTGTAAAAATTCCATTAAAAAAGCATTATATGTATTACATATGCAAAACAAATATTGCAACATGATACTCTTGGAATACCACATGTCATAGCAGCCAAATAAAATCCGAGTTACAACAGACTGGGCAAACACAGCAAAGACACAAGTTTTTAACACTTTATATGTGAAATTCTACCCCACTCTCTGGAAAGGCTCACAATTATGCAGGCAAGCCCCAGGTGGCCTTTAAGGACGAGAACAAGGGGGGAGGCTCTTTATCTGTGCCCTTGAGGGTAGGTTTCAAGCACCTGCATTTCCTCCTTATTTCCCCCTCTTTGCCCTGGGGGGCCGCCAGAACTGGGACACCTGCGACAGAAAGGGATGGGGCAGCTCAGAGGGGGGTCAGAGCCATCCTGCATTAGTGCTAGAGTGAGGGAAATGAGAAGACAAGAAAAACTTGAAGAGACAAAATCCTGGCTTGGGTAGCTACCCTCTGGAGGTGGGTGAAGATGAAGATGTTGACTGGGAGATCTGGCAGGTAGAGCTCTTCATCTGGAAGTCAAAGACAGAAAAATAACTAGTTATGGCTCTGGGGACTGTTCTTTTGGTTTTTTGGAGTTTTTTGGTTTTGTTTTCTTTTCTTGTTGTTGTTTTGTTGTTTTGTTTTTGTTTTTTGGGGTTTTTTTTCTTTTATTTCTGCTTGCTAAATGAAGAGGAAACAGGGCATTTCCATTGGGTTTGGATATAACATGGATCTGTAAAATCATTCTTCACTTGACAGACTTGGGTCTCCTGGGTGGGAAACTTTCAGAAGATGGTTCAAAAAAAAAAAAAAACCCAAACAAAACAAACAGTCCCAACTCAAAACCTGCTTAAAGTCCTTGTGAGTTTAAAACCCAAGCAGCTCTGTGTGAGAGATGCTCCTAGCCCTGGCTGAACAGGCTAATGATGATGTTGCTGTCTCAGAGAAGAGCAGATGTAAAGCTGCAGAGTGAAGGGAGTCTCTCATTCACATAGTTCATTATTTCCCTGTGCATCATGAAAAATCAGGCTCTCCCTACGCCACACAAAGCAGGTGTTCTTTCACAGCTCCTCATGTGCTCTGATCTCGGGGTCTTCTGGCCCCCCACAGCTTTGCCACCAGGTGCTTTTCCTGCTCCACCGGCAGGAGAGCAGCAAAACCCCAAAGGAGCACATCCACGGCTCTTTGCTTATCCCCGTTCGCAGGAAAAGATCTCATTTCTAGAAGCTCTTGTGTGGGCTTGGATAACCTAAATACAAATTAATTCTTTTCTGAAGCGTTCTAAATTCTTAATTCCTCAAATGCTAAGAATGTTTGCTACTGAGAAATGTTTTATTGAAAAAGTTTCTGACTGCAAATCCATCTGCCTGCTTAAAGGTGAAAACTTGCATTTCTACACAGCCCAAGTGATATGCTCTTCTCATGTCCCTATTTTCAGGTGTTTTGCTGCAATCAAAATTACAAAACTTTTTAAAATTATAGTCCTGAAAATCTTTTTTTTGTGTCTTTTTGATCTTCCTTCAACAGACCACAGAGTCAAAATTCTTTAGGCAGTCATTATCTGGCATTCCTAAAGCAATTTCCTTGCCAAAACTAGAAAGAGATATCCCTACAAAGGTACTTAAAAAGAGACAATACGTGCTTTGGTGATCACTCCATGCAAAGCCTTTGTGAGAACTGAATTTAAGCAGACATGCTTGGAGCTGGAAGTTTGTCTTTGTTCAAAGAATGAGCTGACCTGAAACAGCATTTTGGCTCCTTTTCAACCCCTCAGAAACTTAAAGGTGCAGCTCAAGGAGTGTCCTGCGTAAAAGAATAAAATAAAAACTTTTACAATACTCAGTAATTTCTGCCGACACAAAGGACACGCAGCCATCAAGCTCAGGAAAAATTATAACCCAACCTGCGCATGTTGCAGCATATTAACTAGGGATGACCTGATCCTGCTGGCATGGCAATTCCATGGAAACACTGTGCAAATGAAAAAAATTAAAAGAATGAGGATTTTTATCAGCTAGTGCCTGGCAGAGGTGGTGTCTCATGCTGTGTGGTACGTGGTGGTGCCAGGTGAGCACAAATGCTTCCTCCAAGAACCCTTGTTTTCATTATTTTCATTGATCAGACAAGACTTAATTGAAAATTCAGCTTTGACCAACTCTAAAACTTTTTACTGAAAATGGTTTACTATATCAAGCGTAGTTCCTGAATCTTTGCATGAGGTTATTCTGCACCTTTACAACCAAATCCAGTTTTCTCTGTAACCTCAGGATAAGCTGCTCTGGCACACAAGACATTTTGGCCTCATGTCCCCAAGGACACACTCCTGGTCCAGAGCAGATCCCCAGGGTCCTGCTCTGCTCTCACAACCTGAGCACTCAATTCTTGATGCCCTCATATTCCAACTGGAAAACTGAGTTGCTATTTGACGCATCACCTGTCTTTGCAAACCAATAAAAACACATGTATAATTCCTTTATAAACACTTCCTGCTTTCTTAGATACTGAGCCAGACTATGGCTTTCTACACTGTTCTTTTATTAAGAGGCTTCAGTGTTATCACATTTTTTATCATTATCTGTTGGGTTTTTCCAGCTATTCCTCCTGACGCAATGCCTGGAAATGGAAAAACCATGAAATACGCTGATTTTTCCTAAGGAGCTTCAAGTATTTCTCCAAATTCCCAGCAAATCAGGCAACGATTATTCACCGGTTTTCACAAATCATAAACTGTTCGAGAAAAGCTCCCTTTCTTAATATATCCGTGATTTAAGAGAAGCAATTATCACTGCCAAACCTTATTTTAGGGCTGCAGCTGTAGCAGACTGAGAGCACTGTGATTTCATTAATAATCAATAAAAGAGGCAATAGAAGCCTTCCCTTTAAGCATCCTATTTATCGTGAAGGAATCTTCTAGTTTGAAGCAAAAATGTAATGCAGATGGATGGTGACAACATCACCGGAAATATCTTAAGGCATTTACATATTTTTCTGATTCCAAAACCCATTAGAGAAGTCAGGCACATTTTGCACTCACTTTTGAGCACTGTGAACACCATGAATTTAATAATAAAAAAGGTTCCAAGTCAGTGCTAGCGTAGTGCTAAATGCAACCTGTATTTCTCAGAGGCTTTTTTTCCTAAGTGACAATCTTGACGAGCCTAGACAGGCTTTTTCTCCCACGTGTTCACTGAATTCCTCCCATTTTGCCACTGAAAAATTCCAGCAGCCTCCACAGTGCAACAGCGCAGCCAAAACCAAACACAAAATGGTGTTACAAACCCTCGGTGGAGAGTGGTGAGGAAATAAGCTTTTTGCTGCAAAACTGGTATTTATAATTTGAGCATCTTGGTTTTATATACCCAAGTAAAAAAATCATAGTCCGTGACGGTATCAGGGAATGGTTTGCAGATGTGTGGACATTTATCTTTTCCTGCTAATATTTTGATGGTAGCATTGTAATACCTGGACTAGGAGAAGGATGAAGTTTTCAGGAAGGGAGGAAATTCCTTCTATTAAAACATATCCGGACGAATGATGACTCTGTGTCTGTGGTAAAAGTTTTGTGCCTGAAAATAAACTTTGGGGTTTGGTGTTTTTCCCCCTCAACTGAGAGCAATTTTCTTCCTACAACCACTTATAACTCATTTACACCACCTATACTGGGGAATCCTCCAACCCTTTGACATTGCCAAAGACAGTAAAAATATTACTCTAAACAGACACTCAGAGCTTCTCCATGGCCTTTGGGGTGAAAATTCTCCAAAAAACAAGGGGAGAAAAACAGGAGTGCAGTTCTCTGTCCTGGCTCACCTACCTCTGGAGACATAAAGAGGAATAAACATAGAAACACAGAATATTCTGTGTTGGAAGGGGCCCACGAGGATCACAGGGAGGTCAATACAGAAAAAGACTAAGGGATTGTTTTAGTTCTCGAAAGTGTCATCTTTTAATGAAAATGGCAAGCACAAAGTCACTTATTTTTCATGTATTACATGGCAACACTTGTCTGGCAGTCAAGTATCACAGGCATGCTTTCAGCGCTGGGCTTTTAATGAGGTGCTTGATCCTAATGTAAAATCAGCACCAGAGCCCTTATCCAGCAGGAACTAACAAGGAGCTATAAATGGCCCAATTACCAGACTGAAATGCCATTCACACATTTGTTATCTCCCACACCAACAAGGAAAAATAACAGACACACAGTAGCTGAAGGCGAATTGAAATTACTGTTGATTGAACTAGAACTTGTGAAGCTCTTCATGCAATTCAAAGCTTTAAAATTTAATGCGAGCTATATTTAGTTTCAGACATTAGCTGGGTTCATTGATATTTTGTTTTAGGCTTGCCAAAAGTCACAATATCCTCATTAATAATATTAGCAGCTCTGAGTGTTGCCTACATGTTGATGTACTGAGTTCTTAGAGAAGTTCTTTAGAGAAGTTACTTTAGGAGCAGCAGCCCTCAGCATAGAAGATTTCTGGGACATGTAGTCTTGGAGGTCAGATGCTCTTCCTTCAAGTTACCATCACTTTAGTGTAAGGCATGATAGCTGAAGAAGGGATTTTGCATGTTTGTTTTTTTAACTGAATTTTTCATCTTAAATCTTAATCATTCTGTTGTTAAATCATTTGCTGGTTAACTTTGAAAAACAGATGCTGATCCCATATTACTCAGACCTTTATATTGCCAGTACTGTAATTCTGGAGCATCTCAATAATAAAATGGTTTGGGTTGGAAGGGACCTTAAAGCTCATCTTGTTCCACTCCCTGCCATGGGCAGGGACACCTTCCACCATCCCAGGTTGCTCCAAGCCCCATCAACCTGGCCTTGGACACTGCCAGGGCTGTGGCAGCCACAGCTTCTCTGGGCAAACAGCTCCCATCTCCCCCTGTTTCACATGCACATCATCTCATCCAAGCAGAGTTCTGAAATAAAGGTTTCCCACTTAGACTCAGCACAGGCAGCTCCAAGCGAGCAGACACCATCTAAATCCCTCCACGCTTTCACAAAAATGAAGTTGTTTTCCCCCTTCCTTTCCTGTGAGCCGTGTTTCTGCTGTGGGATGCCTGGATCCGTGCCGATGGGGGATGCCCTGATCCTCTATAAAGCACTCGGATGTAAAGCCAAGACAAAGCTTTGCACTGAATATCTCATTCCTGAGGAGCTCGGGGAACATACAAGGCGTGTTTAGATCTCAGAACTGCCAAGGTTAAAAAGCTTGCTCAGAGAAAGGAAGAGTGTTGTATTCCCTCTCTTACCTCGAGCTGTCTGTACATTCCCTAATTGGGGCTGTGGAATTGCTCGTGGCTGGTGTTACCTGGGACACAAACACGAGATGGGATCAGGAGCTGAAATGGAAGGTGTGGTTCGAGATCCACTCGGTTCTAGACTCACCTTACACAGGTGCATATCAAACGTTTGCAACATATTTCTGCTGATTCCCAGCCATGAATTTTCAAGCGGATTTTAATAAATGTGGTTAAATTTGCTTGCAGGAACATGCTTATATTGCACTTTATATAAAAAACAAATTATGGTAATGTGTGTTGCTGAATGCAGAGAGCTATAAGCACTGGAAAGAATAAACATGTCTTGTCTTCTTGTCTTTGTAAGTGATAATACTTCAGGCTGTTAACAGTGAAATAGCACTTTTTTACCTTTGGCATAAGCATATTCATTCATTAGATTCCACTGAACTTTGGTGCGGTGGAGGGAGACAGGCTAATTTTCAGAAATTTTGGTACATCTCACTTTACCAAATATTTAACAGAAAATACTGAGGTCTTTTATAGACACATCATGTTAGGGACTGATGATTGACTCCAAAGTGCATTTTTTCCTAATTAATTTCTTTTTAAAGGAAAGGTATTAGAAAAAAAAAAAGCCTGATTTTCATCAAGACCATATACAACATAAGAATTTTTCATGACGATATTGCCATAAAATATCAACATCTAAATGCAATAAAAAAATAGCTCCTATTCTTTTTACTACTTCTGCAATTAATATTTAAAATACGAGAAAATGCTTACTGCCATTAGGTCCTTCCTTCTTCTCTTACATTTTTACTTCTGTTTTGTTCTTTCAGCTGATCTGTTGGAGGCTTTTCAGGTGATTAGGGGATGGTGTTGGGTTTGCCTTTTTCCTTCCTGTTCCAACTATTAGGATGGAAGAACAAGATAAATTACTTTTTCCACCCATCATTTTTCTCCTGGAGCATCCTTCGCATCAGCATTTCCCCCCAGCTAAACTCATGCTTCACCGTTTTTTTAAGCACAACAAACAATCCCGAGGTTGCCATCTCGGAGCAGAGCCAGCCCAGCTTGCAGGAGAGGATGTCACACAGTGCTCCCTGTCCTGCACACATCGCTCCCTCGGAAATGTGTGCTCCTTTCTGCTGTTTAGCGAGGGAAGCTTTGGCCTTTGGACCAAATGTCACCCTTTGGAATGGCGCTGAGTGTGGTGGATTGGCTGCAATATCCCCTGTATTATGGGAATTTTCCCTAGGAATAGAGTGGACAGTGGTCCCAGAGGAAAAAACCTAATAAACCACAGATGGACATGGAGGAGCCCATTGGACTGCACAAAGCCACTTCACTTTCTTGCTTTTTAAAGATCATCTGGTTGAAGACGCCTGGGTTTGGATTGGGAGGGTTGGACACTGCGATCAAGCCAGATCCTCCTCTCCTCAGGCTCTCCTCAGATTTGTTTTTTTGTTGTTTGTTTGTTGGGTCTTTTCTGTTGTTTTGTTTTGTTTTGTTTGTTGTTGGTTGGTTTGTTGTGCTTGTTGCTTGATTTTTTTTAATACCATGGAACGATTTGAGTTGGACAGGATCTTAAAATCATCTTCTTCCACCCCCTGCCATGAGAAGGGACACCTTCCACTATCCCAGGTTGCTCCAAACCCCATCCAGCCTGGCCTGGGACACTTCCAGGAATGAGGCTTCCATAAGGATTGCCACAAGTTTTGCCTGTCAAAGTTGTGTAAGCGAACACAGAGTTTTAGCTATAAGCAAACGAGCAGCAGTGTTTAAAGCACCTCCCTACTTGAGTCAAACAAGAACTTAATCCCTGTGCAGGAGCAGTCCCTACACTGCAGCCTGACTTGCAGATTAAATTTGCCACAGGACAAGAATTTTCAAAGGGAATAGATAATCCTATGGACAGCCGAGGTATCCAGAGACATAATTAGCAGCTCCCAAAGAAGGTGGGAGGAAGTTCAAACATTTATATTTCAGATATTAGTGGGCTGGAATGCATTTTGTATCTTTGCATCCTGAATTTAGGGAAAGAGCTTAATTTCTTTTTTTTCCCAGCCATCTCACCACTGACAGAGACAGATTACTGAAATGTGTGGTCTTTAGGTCTCATTCAGCCCCTAATCACTGGATCCTCAGATGCACTCAGGTAGCATTTTTCTCTCCAACCACATTACAATTTGTAAGTGAACTCAGGAACACTTTCTAAACTTGTTTAATATTTCCAGTGCAGTTGTCAGCCGGCTTATGAAATGTTTACCTTTACAGTGGTTTTTGTGTTCCTCTAGCTGAGTTTCTTCTTTGGAAATTAAAGCTATCCGTGATCTTCTGCAAAGATATTGCCAGTACTGCTGACCAGAAGGAGAGGAGTTTCCGGAGGCCACTTTATAATTGCATTTTGGAATACAAATGAGTTTACTCTCTGAAGAAGATATTTCATTTGAATTCTTCCCAGCTTCATTTCTTTTTATAAACTCCATCTTCCAGGGTCCATGCAGTCTACCCACAAATTAAACAGTACTTTGTGACCGTGCAAAGTAGCTCCTGAGTGGGATTCTGACACGTGATTTTGTCCCTGGTTTATAACCTGCTCTCCGTGAGGATGAAGAACAGATGAAGCAAAGTGGGCACAATCCAAAGCCTGCATGACACGCAGGCTTTCAATGATACTGAAATTGCAAATTCAGAGTCCCTGACTTGCACAGCTGTGAGTCAAATCAAAATAAAATAGGCGACAAATTGCAAGTGAATACTGTTTCGGACCACCCAGAGTCTCTGTGATGGAGTAATGCCAACGTAATGCTCTCAGGGGGTGCCAACTGCTATTAGAGCTGCCCCACTGTGGGGATTTGGGTCAGAAGTCTCTGGAAATGCCGGAATGTTCCCTGTTTCATATTACTGTTTTCTGATTTCAAAAGCTGTACATGCTAAACCCCCCAGCAGTTTGGAAGGGAGACTTCTACAGCTCGATAAACGTCCTGCCAGAAAAAATGTTGCCACAAATAAGGGGTGATTGTCTCCTTCTTGTATTCATTCTTTTTTCCTGGGTTTTTGGTGGCATTTTCCCCCATTTAAGTACTAAAATACACAATTGTGCACTAGGCAAGAGCTTCTGAGATCCTCTGGTCTGCACTGAGGTGTCCTGACCATTCCCAGCTGGCCACCAGAAATATCTAAAGAGGGATTTTCTACTTTGAGCTCACATTACCTGTGTCAGTCCTTCATTAGAGTTTTAACTCACTGAATTCTCCCACTATCCATTTTCTCATCCTTTAACAATTTCTAATCATGGTTTTCCAGCCAGTCTAGACATTGATAGCTCATTTTATCCTTGCACACAGTGCCTGCTTTGCCGACCCGCTAACCATTTTCAGAGCTTTTCACTAAACTCCTTCCAAATTAGTCAACATCTCCCTGTTAATGATGCATTCAGAGCTAACAAAAAGGTGAAAAAGCATCACTAAATGAGCTCCTTTCTGCGTTAGCAGTGACTCAAATGAAAGCAAGTTCAAGTGAAAAAGCTTATTTTAATGGTAGTGGTGTCTGAGGAAAGTCTGCTCAGAGGTGGTGAATTTTAACAGGCCAATACGCTAATGTGAGAATGCCAATAAACAGAAGCATTTGGATGAATATTTGATGGATTCAGGAGAACTTCATACGGATTTCAATTTCATTAAAAAGGCCTTGGAAATTAGAGAATGACAGAAATGAGTTCCCTTCCTACTGGTTGAAGGGAATTGCGGTGGGGTTTTTCCATCCAAAAACATGAAATTTTTTAAGACAAGGCATAGTGAGCATGGAGTCTCTGCATCTTTAGACAGAGACAGCTTCAGGGAAGGCCTGAAATACTGATTCTGTCTGCAGCAGAAGGGATATTTGGGGCAGGGGGCTCGAGATAGAGAAGGAAGTATTCCAGAATAGCAGTTGGGAAAGCAATGAGTTGGGATGAACCACAGCCACATGCTGTTCCCCCGTATTCATAGGCTGCATTGCAGTCGCTTTGGTGTTACAAGCAAGCAGCAGAATGGACTTGTGTGGAATTGCTCAGCTTATAAAAACTTGGCTGTATAGAAAGACATCTTTTAAAGTTAAAATTGTATATTGTTCTGTACATGCCTTGAATGTAGCACGGTGCAGAAACAGAAGAAATTAAGTATTAAAAACATCTGCTCATGAAAAACAGAGAAGAGAATGCTAAAAGTTGGAAAACATTAAATGCCAGCAGCTAGATCCACAAATGATAAAGCAAATACTTAATCTTTTGCACCTTAATTACATGAGTACTAATTCCATGACAAAGAGTCCCTGTCTGGGGTAAGAAAAATAGAAGTAAAGCAACTTAGATTCAACATCAAATCATGAGAAAACTTCTGATGCTTCCCACAGTTAAGTTAGGTTAAGCTCAAAACATTTAGGGAAATTCATAAGAAAATATAACTTTTAATGAAAAGGAAAAAGGTTCTTGTAAATTTTTAATATGAACTTTGCAGACAATTACATTAATAAGATTTAATTATACCATGAAATATTTAGTGTTTCTCTCTATGCTAAATATTATTTTGAGCATAGTTCTAGAAAGATTAGAAAGCTTAAGAGACACCAAGAAAGAAAACAAGAACAAGTATTAAAAAAAAATTAATTTTGAAAATGTATTAACTGTATAGACCAGTGATTCAGTCATTACTTAAAACAAGGGAACATTTTGGTCAGTTATTGCATATTAATCTCTTTATAAATGTAGATAGAAATACTTTTTGTGCTATGTTTAATTAATAGAAAAAACAGCTCACGTGTTATAGGTCTCATTTAACAAGTATTACCTCTTCTACACTTAACATCCAAGTTTTGGCAGAAATGCATAACTATTTATTAGTGTCTACATTTACTTTTTATTATGCCAAAACTAACCAGCCATATATTTACTATCAGCCACAACGTGACCGGCTAATTAATCAACTTGTGAAATACTATTTCCTAAACTGTGTGCTGCTGCTATTTTTGTTATTTGGCTCTTGGGTCTAACACTACTTCATAATTAAGGCAAGGCGAGTCTCCTGCAGGAAGTGCCGTGGATTTTGTCCATCCTCATCCTCAGCACTGATTCTGCTTCAATGCAGGCTGTATCCATACTGACCCACAGCCTGGGCTCCCATTCCCACCCAAACGCTTGCCTGGTTGCCCACGCACCTGGTGTTGGTGCTGGGACCTCAAACTGTGAATTAAACATATTGCCAAAAGCAGCAGAATGCCCCTAGGGCAGCTGTAACTGGGTAGGAAAGTTGTTATTCCTCAAAATGCACATTTCTAATGCCATAGCAGTCTCCCCTGTAGGACCTCAAGCACTGTACAACTCATCTGTGCCTCAGACCCAGCAATTTCACTGAGGTTCATAGAGAATGAGGCATCAGAACACCATCAAAATGAGAGTTTTCATCCTAAACATGAACAAAATGCTTTATGCATCTAATAAGAGCAGTATTCAATAATCAGAAAGGGACTCCAAGGGTTTACCTGATTTCCAGGAGTACATAGGGCAGTGTGCTGGAACCCTGGCAGCCCATAAAAACATGCAGGGTTAGTTCTTCCTGGGTTGCTGTCTCCTCCTGAATGAGAACGAGCGCTGTGGAGGTAGCCCTGAAAACACAGGCAACATTTTTTTGGAAATGGGATGTCTGTCTTTACATTTCATAGCGTCACAGAATCACAGATTGGTTTGGGTTGGAAGGGGCCTTGAAGATCAGCTAGTTCCAACCCACCTGCCTTGGGCAAGGACATTGTTTAATGCAGTTAATTTACATACTGACTCCAATCTCTACACATTTTTTAATAAATATATGTATCACATACATTATATATATATATATAAAAAACATATATTTGTGTCCATATGCATACAGACACAGAGCTGTCTATATGTACACACACACACACGCAATCTTTAAAGAAGCAAAGCCTCCGACCCTCTGCTCCCATTTGTGTCAGAAATACAGGTTAGTCTTATTTCTGCAGGGCATGACCACAGTTTGAGGAAGAAGGAGGTGAGGAGCCTGTGAGTCCCCGTGAGGACAATCCCTGCTTCCCACGGGCACCGCCACATCCAGGGCACCGCGGGATTTAAGGGATGGGCTCTGGAGCCTTCTCCCCGCACCACCATCCAGTGACACGTGGGGGAGGAAGTGGCACTCTGCGTATGCAGCCCCAGCAACTCCTAATGTTTTATTTAATAATTCATCGCAGGAGGAGGTGCTGTGATTAATTTTGAATACAAAACGCACACGCTGCTTTAATATGTGAGCTCTTTAAAGGATGTGCTCGCAGCAGACACCTGTTGTGATTTCCCATCCTAGCTGGTCTCACATCAGCTGGGGCACCACAACTTCTCCTAAACTGGCCCTCAGTAGGTGGCACCTCCGCCCATGGCAGGGGGTTAGAACTAGGTGATTTTTAAGGTCCTTTCTGACCCAAACCACTCCATGATTCATTCTATCATTCTATTCTGTTTACATGTTTTTTTCTGCCCTTCTCCACCATTTTCTCCTTTTTTTTTTTTATTTTTAATTCCGTCATTTTTATCTCTTCTCCCTTTTGCCCACAACACCTCGTTAGCTTTAACACACTATTTCACTCTGCCTACCCTAACAGGCAGCAAGCTTGGATTTTTTATTTTTGTTTTCCATTTTATTTGGAAGCCCATAAAGGAGGGAGAGGAGCAAGTGGCTTCACATGGGAGCCACCTGTCCTCGTGCCACAGGGTGCAGGGGCATGGAAAAGTTCCAGATGGGGACACAGAGCTCAGGGAGAGAGGCTGCAGGGAAGATGAGGAGCCTTGGGCTGGGACTCAGAGGGGGTGAGCAAATGAACCTACCCAGAGAGGAGAGACAGCAGTGCACAGCTTGCTCCAGCTCAGAAAGAGAATTAACCAAAGCAAATCGCACAAGCCAGCACAGACCTGCAAGAGTGGCAGGAGATGCACAGAAACACTTCCGTGCTGTTGTTCTGTCACTGCTCAGCTCATTCCTTTGAAGGTTGCTGTTTGTTTGCTTTAGATGGCAAATACTAGGCAAATGTGAACTGAAAAAATATTTTGTGGGCGTTTCTTGGGTCTTTTAAAATTTTTTTAATTTAAAACACTCTGTTCCTTCCTGAGATCTCAAAACCAGGAGGAGGCAAGTGCAGAGCATCTCTGAACTGGGCTGCTTTGGGGTCCCTCTGCCCTGGGGGACAGGGACAGGAACAGGCAGGGCTGGCTCCCTGCACAGTGAACCAGGCATGGGAAGACATTCCATTTCATAAGATCAGAAAATAATTTTAGGTTTGTATTTGTTGGGTTTTGTTGGGGCTTTTTTTGGGCCTGTAAGGGTTAGGAAGATAAATCCCTCAAACTGTCACACGTTGAGGCACCTGCTGGGGCAGCGTGACACCTTGGATTTAGGGAAGCTATAAATCACTAAAAATTTAGCTCACATAAAAATTTAGCTGTAACTCATTCCTATTTCCTCTCTTCCAAGCAGTAAACTGGGCACAATGGACCTCACCTTTTCTTCATAATGTGCAGGACAATCATCCTTGAGCCTCTCCTCACTGGCACGAAGGAAGGCTGCCCACTCTGGACTAGAAGCCTGTGGGTGGAAAAAGTGGTCACTGTTTAGAACAGCATCAGGCTTTGCAAGGAAAATCACGATATTTGGCACCCCCAGATCCTAAATTTTCTCACCTCAGACACACTGCTGGGCACATGGGCAGGAGGAGGGAGGGAGAAGAAGCCTCTGCATTGAGCTCATAGAGAGCAGTAGGTGAAAATTTACACTTTTGGAATATATTGATTTCAAAATAAGTATCAATTTACCTTGCCACCTTACAAGCTTTTTCTAGGACACTAATTCATTATATAAATAAATCAATTAAAGGTGTCTGTGTTAACTCTGCCGTTCCTTAAAGGAATTTTCACAGCATCACTAACCCTTTGGAAATTATTCTCAGTGCAAATAGATCTCATTCTTAAAATGGGAACCGTTCTCTCCCAGTGCCTGGACAGCCTTTTTAGAGGTGATTTCAGCATCCAAGTGCTGCCTCTAAATAGCAATACACATGGCTGTGGTTTTATCTGTTTCACATTCTATCCTTACAAGCCACCACTGCATCCCTGATGCCCCTCCACCTCATAATCCTGTATCTAAACCCATGGATACACCTCAGACACCTCTTCTCTGGATACTTTTTGTCTTAGTCCAAATTTTCCACATGTAAAAAAAAAAAAAAAAAATTAACCAAAGGGTCAGCTTTGGTGGGCCCAGGGTCTAAAACAAGTAGAGCACATTTTATTCTCTGAAAGAATAGAAAATAAAAGTCAAGTGCAAGAAGAAGAGTTAAAAACAGGACAATTTTGCAACTTGCAGCAGAGAAATGAAAATAAGTTTTGGCTAGAGCTCAGCTTTAACTCAGAGGCAAACCCAACAGGCTCTGGTGAAAACATTTGGCTGTTATCCCTACAGTGACAGAGAAAAACATCCAAATAAATAATTTCTTTTGTGTCTGAGGTGGGCCTTTGTCCTTGCTCCACACACCCAGCCTGGGCTGGGTACCAGCACCGCCTTATCCTGACTCCAGAACTCCGACAGGGAACCACAGGAGTACAGCAAGGGAAGGTTTATCCCCCCAGATCTGTCATCAGTCCTAAGAAAACTTTCCATTTCAGTTTGGTCATTAAGATGGATTCACTTTGCAAATCTTGCCTTAGCTCCAGGCTAAAGATAAGCTTATGTTTTTGCTTAACCCACAGCATTTCTGGTCTTTGTTCACACTTTTCGATGGCACAGAATAGTTTGATGTACACACATATGCATGTGCAAAATGGCATTTTCACACACAAAAATTAAAGCCCTGTTCTTTACACACACACAAAAAATAGTTGAGAATGAGATGAGACATGCTGGTTGAATTTAAAATTATTTCTGCCATAACAGAAAAAAACAACCCTTTTCTGGGGACAGATTCTCAGATAAATCATCACAGCTCCTCTGAAGTGAACTGACCCATGACTTTATGTTCTCCAGCTACAGAGCTTGTCCATATCAGACTGATCCTGATGGACACAAAGTCAGCCATCAAATCCTGTGTGTTTTCAGTAGGAAAGGATTGGTTCCATTGTATAAACATAGCTAAATTGCTGAAAAGATGAAGGAAGAAAAAGACATCATAAAGTTCCTGGTTTCCTAAGCAGATGGGAGAAAGAAGGCCAATTATAGTGTAAAGCATCATTTCACCAAGAGAAGTGTGAGTGCTGGAAGAGCTCTGAACAGAGAGGATTTTGCTTTGCCATGTGTGGTCTCAGGAAAACAAAAGGAAGGGTGTGACTGAAATGAAGACAGACAGAATGCAATATTTTCCTTTGATGTGTAAACAGATTTAATGCAACAAAAATCAATGAGGAAACTCTCCAAAGGAGAGTGTTTTAATGTGTTATCATATTTCACATAGATTTCATAAAAATTCAATTTCAATTATAGCACAATTTACAAACAGAGGAAAGCGCTGTGCCTCCCTGGAAAACATATGGCCATCAAAACTTCAAACAAAACACTGCCAAAGTTGCTCATAAAAAATAAATAGCCATAAGCCAGTGTGTTATTGTCCTTTTAATGTTTGTGGAATGCCTATAACTCTCGCCGTGTCTGCCTGGGCTGTCAGCTCCCTGACACTCCCATCCCACATTCTCACACCTCCCCTGACGAGGTCGGGGAGCAGGAGCTGCTTTGGGAGCAGGGTTTGATCATTCTGGGTGTTATCTTACATCTCCAGCTGGGCTGCTGCAGAAAAAGGATCAAATAAATAACCACAACTGCAGCAGGGAGAGGCTGAGCACAGCCGTGGGCCAGTGCTGCCGTGGCCGATGGAAAAAGAGCAATGGGATCCATCGCAGACAGCAGCAGCGCTTTCCTGAGAGCTCTTGGCTCCAGCCACAGCTCCTGCCATGCCAAACCAATAACCCACTTGGTTTGCCCAAAAGTCAGGGTAGGGCACCTCATCTCTGGCCTTGCTGCAGGGTGTCAGGAGGAGCCAGGCTCTGGTCCTGAGCAGGGTCAAAAAGTGCACTGTGCACACAAGTGGGGAGCTGCTTTTGCCCTTTTGTCAAGGCGTTGGGGTCGGAATGAGAGTAAAAGCCCAGGCTGGAAGGCAGATGTGGCTTTGAAACACCGTGCACTTGGCAGATGTGCAGCTCTGCCCTCGGCACAACCTGTCCCCAAGTGCCACTACTGAGGTGCCTTAGAGTCATTTTCTGGGGTGCATTTGTGGGACAAACCCCTTTTCCTGCAGCTGGGACACAGGTACACCTTTACGGAGAAGCAGGAACACTTTTTGCCCACCCTTACCAACAAGAAGGATCACTATGCCTGTCTCTGCACCTTCCAACTGATGGAGAGATGATCTTCCATTAGCAGCCAGCCTGTGCCCTTTATTCCAATGGAGACATTTCAGTTTTGTCCTTAAAGAGCTCCTGCTGCTGGATGGAGAGCAGCATGTGAAGGGATGCTTGGCTGGGGGAGGAGAAGGTGCCCCATCCCTCTGTGAGGTTTTTCCCCTTCGCAGTGCCCACACAGGGCGAAAGGCAGGGCTGGGAGGGGGAACTGCTCTTGAAACAAGGCTGGGGGACAGCAGGGCAAAGGCAGCACTCAGGGAGGAGCCAACCTCTAGCACAACACTCCCCAGCCCCCTCACATCCCAGATTAATTAAAAATATAATACTGGGTGTAGTCGCTTTGCTTGGGCTGGAGGGAGGTGAGTAAGGAGCAAGTGCTGATGAAATGCCAGGAAAGAAGGAGAAGAAATGAAAACCAGAAATACATGGAAGAAGGAGGACTTTATTGATGGCACTAGTGAAGTGTAAGGGTGAGGGAAGAAAATGTGATGTGTGCTGGCAGAGGAGGACAAGCTCACAAGGCCGATGTGTTTGAGCTGTGAGGGGAGCGAGGACAGGCTCGGAGCTGACACTTTTCCCCCTGGAACACATGACAGACGTCCTACGTAAAGAAGAAAAATAATTTTTCCTTTCTTAATAGTACCCTGCACCTAGGCTAGAGAATTTTTTTTCCAGAAGGGAGATAAAGTGTATCATCCCTACCCTCCCGCTGGCGTTAACGCGCAGTCTCAAAATATGCCCAATTGCGACTTTAGGATGTGTGCCCCTTGGAGTAGGGCCAAATATCCACACATCTGCTGTTAGGATTTTACAGGAAACCGTTTAGTGGCAAGGTTTTCCCACAAGCAGTTCATCTCCTCAGTAAATGAGCCATTTTGTCAGCTTCTGGACCATCTTTCTCTGTGAGCTCTTTGGGGCAGTTTGGTACTAAGGCTCCTGAGCATGAGCAGCTGACAGCTTGCTGGGTTTGGTCACTTCTAAAACAAAAAAGACAAAAAGGAAAGACTGATTTTCCTTTTTGTTTGTTTGTTTTTCCTATTACAAGCAAGAGTATCTAAGTTCACACTGGGTATCACGGGAATATTAAAATAGATCATTCTCTAAAGGCCTGAGAAAATAGCACTAATTAAATGTGAAATATAAACACATGACCCTTTCAAGGTAGTTCAAGCCAGCTCCATCAATAAATAGCACTATAGAGAAAGATGAGTCTCACAGCATCTCTCAAAAGAAACTAAAAATGATGGGAAAACTTCAGGCACAATCCCAAAAGCAATAGCATCAGGGGGCATAGGAATGCACATTTCTGCACATTGAATATTCTCCTTACAACCTTCCACCTGGGTCTCCCCTGTGGGGGTAAATTTATTCCAGTAAAGTCCAATCCTCTATTTAGAGATCTGTAATGCCAAGGCAGCTCGAAGCACAAATTCACACTGAGACAAAAGCCCTGGAGAAGATTCATAGGTGTGTGCCTCGACTCAGCCTCACCACTGAACACAGAAGCCCAGAATCTGCAGCAGTTTTGGGTCAGACATAAAGGTCTTTTTGGGTTTTTTTGTGGTTTTTTTTTTGTTTGTTTTCCTTTGGTTTCCTCCGATCCTGTTAGCTGGGTGCCCTTCTCCTTGAGGGTGGGAGAGGTTTGGGTCTGTGTGCTAAAGAAGAGAACACGTATTTGGAAGTGACCTATAGAAAAGCCTCGGCCTGATACCTAAATTATCTTTAATATTTAACCAAGAGCCATGAGGAGGAAATTGGCCACTTTGTTTAACCTATAAAGAGCTGGGCTGAATTAGCTGGCAAATAACAGTGTCTAAAACGCCAACAGGACGGGAAATAATGAAAAACAAACACAGGGGTTAATGGAGCAATAAAAACACCTCTGTCAGGGGTAAGGCACTACCTTTGGTCCCCGTGGGAAGTGGGGCTGGGGCCTTCCAGGGATCACGCTGTGGATTTGAAGGGTGATGGTGTTCAGGGGACTCCTCAGGACAAGCCTGGAGGGGAGCAGAGCAGCTCAGATCTGTCACCTCCAGATTTCTAACTGCTTCTGGCTAAAGCAACTGAGAAATATGTCCTCTTCCCTTCCAAAAACTCTCCAAGGATCCACAACAGTAAAATTAGAAAGCTCTAACCTAACATTTATAAAGAGGAATATAAAACGGGAATATAAAATATTGTGCTGGTGGGTAAGCAGTTGGTTAAATCAGGCTGGAAAGCCAGGAAAATGACACCCCGTGTGATGGAGTGCAGCCAGGGGGGCACACCAGGGAGAGGGAGGAGTGTGGAGCTCCAAAGTGGCTGTGAGGGAGCACAGGCTGCTCGCCTGGGATGCTGCAGCAGGTTTGGAAATGCACCCACAGCTTGGGCATGCACAGAGGAAAGAGGGAAAGGGGTGATGAACATGGTTATAGGTCTTCAGGTGGGGCAAGGAGGAAAAAGCCGCAAGACCAAAAGAGATTTGGAGAAATTTGCAGCCTCTCAGGTGCACCCAGGGCTGACGCTTCATCACCATTGTGGGAATCATTGCTGGAGCTCCCCAGCACAAGCGGACTTTCAGAGGGCTGCAGGAACCGCAGGACAAGATTGGCTTGGTGAAGGTCAGCCCTGGGAATGCTCTGAAGAAGAAAAGCAAACAAATTTGGGTCACAGCTTCCCCATCCTGGCCAAGGAGGTAGGGGAAGTCACTGTGTAGGAAAGTTGTGCTGGGCTTTAATGAGGCTGCCTGTGGGTGAATGTGAAACGAATAAAAGACAGCTGATGGAAACTAATCACTGCCTAAAAGAGTCGAGTACGGATGTGTTTAAGACACAGTTATGAAAGACAAGATTTAACATCTCCTCCAATAAAAGCTGTGTCGAATGACAGCCAAGGCCGACACAGTTAATTAAAGCACAGCGTTGAGACACTCATGTATAGAAAGCAATAAACAGCTTTTGCAGTTGATTAAACAGTGAAGGCTGGGGGTTTTAAATTGGCACAGGAGATATTTGCTGTAAGCACACCTCAGAGTCACAGGTATTATTGCTCCAAAAAGGACGGTTTGCTCACCTCACCTTCCCCAGAGCAGGAGCAGCAAGCACGTGGACGTGGGCAGATGGAATTTCTCCTGAGCGAGGGTGGCCATGGTCATGAGGGAGGCTGGGACGAGGCTGGGACGAGGCTGCTGCGTGGCACAGAGATGAGCTGAGCCTCCAAAAGTGGGTAAAATCCTTGATAGCAGGCGCTCATTATATTGCAGTTTATCTTTTCCATTTCGCGAATGCCCCTGTTGGTTTTTAGACACACAAAAGGTGTTCCAGAGCTGGAAACCACTCTCACTGTGAGAGCCACCTGGCTCCCGTAGCTTGCAGCTCCCAGCCACCCCCAGCTGCAGCCAGATGTGCCTGTGACACTCAGGGTACACACGCACTGCAGAAAGGTGCTGCACCCCAACTTATTTCCAAAAGAAAGAACAATGGCAAAGCCAGAGGCACATTATGAGTTTCACAATGCCCTGCCATTAAAAACAGCCTCCTGCAGCCTTTATTCCTGAGCAAAGAGTTTTACAGAACGATTTGCCAGGGCCGTGGAGAGCTAAAGCTGGGAGTGGGTGAATATTTTGCTTTCCACCTCTCTGGGTTCATTAAGCACAATTAACCCTCTAGTGAGAGTGCCACCAGCTGTGCCTTCCCACTGCTCTATCCTCTGCCACCAGGAGCCCAGAATTTGTGAGCATAATTCATATTGGCCATTGAGGGTCCCACACTTGCAGAATATTTACATTATTAGGGCATGAACAGCCCAGATGAAAAAGGGTAAGGCGGTGAGGCAAAATATTAGTTGTGCAATTGGATTCTCTGTTAAGCGACAACACCATGGCTCCCAGCTGTATCGACAGGATAAACCCTGTAGGGAATTAAATCAGAGGAGTCCTACTTGAAATATCAGCTGAGAACTGTAAATAATATAATTAATAGAATAGAGTAGAGTAGAGTAGAGTAGAGTAGAATAGAATAGAATAGAAGAGAAGAGAATAGAAAGAATAGAATAGTGCAATATAATACAATGCAATGTGCATTCAGGTGTCAGAGGACTGACAGCAAAGACAAGAGAAGATTAGAGGGGCTAATTGACAATGCTAATTATCCCTCATGAATGGATAACATATATAAAACATCATAATTTGTAGAGACTCCTGAATGCTGAAGGAAGATAAAACCATCTGTTTATGGCAGGAGTGAAGGGCCAGGATGGATCCAAAGGAAAGGACACAGATCAATGACCTCGTCCTGCTTTCAGCCCAAGTTCTCTGGGTTCAGGAACCGAGCAGGGCTCCTTGTCCATTCTGTGTTGAACTTTAAAGTGCAGAGAAAAGCAGGAACTCAAAATGAGTTTCAGTAGTGAAGCTGCACTTTACTTTCCATAACAATGGATTTTTTAAAAGGTATGTCAAAGAGAATTGAATTTAGGCCCATGAATACAGCAGTAAGGGATGTAACTCAAGGTAATTACATTCTCTCTGTCTCCCAAGAGCTAGATTTTTCCTTCTTCCAGCAGAGATACTCTATATATTGTAGCTTTGGTTAAAATCTAAGCATTCACTTTAGATCAGTCTGTTTTCCTAGTGAAATCGGAACACACTTTGAATTTATTAAATACTCTCACGACCAAAAACTACTGAGAATGAAGATGGGAAAGCAGAGACCATGTGAAACAGTTTGTGACCTTTTTCTGTGAAATTGTTGCATGTGCAGCAGTGCCCCTGCCCAAGACTATCCTGTGCTCCGGGGCGTGGGGCATTGCCAGCCTCTTCCCTTTGAGAAATCCTTTTTATAGGACAGCAAAAAAAGCTCCATCAATACATGAAAGAGCCCATGGGACCAGGAAATGGCCAAGCTGTTACTGGCAGCATTAAATCATGGAATGTCCTGAGGTGTACATTGGGAAAACAGGGTTTTCTCCAGGCTTTGTGGTGTTTCTCCTGATGGTGCTGCTCTGACAGAGCGCTAGTTCTTATTTCTTTTTGGCCTTTGGCCTGTGACTATCATTTCACATCCGGATGCCCATCAGCAGTGTCCAAACAATGTTCATTGCAGTGACATTGTTGTTATTGTTGAAAAATGAAAGTAAACAAGGGGCCTGGACGTATCCATAGGGCAACGGGGTTTTACAAGCACTTTAAAATACACAATTTTTCAAATTTTTCACTTGAGCACTCTCAATAGCAACGCTGTGTGTTGTTACATGGGTTTCAACCTGCAGATTTGTGCTCTAGTGTGAACTACATTGCTGCCTTCAGCAGTAAACTTGGTTCAGGAAAAAAATACCAAACTCATATGCCCTGACTGCACAGTGAACCTAAAAATAAAAAATCCTGTCATTAAGGTGCAGGCTTGCTACACAGAATTTTGAGCAGCTTTTAATTTCCACTGCACATTCCCATGCACACTGAATGAACTGCAAGCTCACACAGGAAACATCCAGGGAAGGATTTTTAAATCCTAGAGCATAAAGAAACTGATTTAATCAGCTTAAAGCATGTTGATAAAATAGTTAAGTAGATTAGATTAAAATTCTACACTTGCAGTAAAGCTGTTCAGCCCCTATGAGTGACATTTTTCCTTGCCCGTCATCTAAGGAAAGCAATGGATACTGAATCCATGTCACTTCTATCACAATACATGCTCAGTTCCTGACAAACTTGAAATTCAGAGCACTCAGAGCAGGTTATGTAAATATCCATTTCCTATTAGAAGTTTAATTATGTGAGACCAGGCTATGAAAATCAGAAATTCTCTTCCTGCCCATGTACCTGGACTTTTGAAGACATCCGTGTGTTTCTGCAGCACAATAATCTCAAATATTCCTAAAAATTCCTAAAAAACAGTGTCACCACATCTCATGCTGACAACAAGAAATACTTACAAAAGTGATTTTGATGTTCAAATATGAAGCTAAGCAGCACCACGAGCAGCATCAAGTAAAGCAGATCCATCTTGGTGGTGATTGCTGCCAAGTTCCTCCTAGCTTAGCAAGCAGAACAGGTACAGAAAACTCTTAAAAGCAATCAAAACTGAAATTACAGGGAGGGGGGGAAGTAGGATAATGGAGCACTTTGCTTTGCAAGGCTGCTCTGGGTTAGGTGAGGCAGAGTTTTCAATGGAAACAAAAATTTTATATGCAGTGACAGCAATGAAAACTGAAGCAGGAGATGCCCTTACTATCATAAATGCCCATTTCCCTATGTATCCTTTAGAAATGTAACTTTTCATGAACTTCGCTGCTTTGTAAGGTCATCACAGCCCCGAGGGAAACAAGCTGGCTGAGAGAGCTCCGTCCTCTGGAGCTCGTGGGGCTGGTGCCCAGAGGAGGTCAGCACAAAGTGGAGGTGAGAGGGAATTCAAGAGCCATCAGGAGGAGAAATGGCAGAATTTAAACTCCTCGGGGCCATGGAGCGTGGTGGCAAGGGTGAAGAGTGAAAGCAGGGAATTGGAGTGCAAGTGAAGGAGAGAAAATGGGTGTGATCACTGCAACTGCTCAGAACAGACCCAGGGCCTTTCACAAGACCTTTGCACAGAAGAATTTTTTGCCCTTCATGAAGGAAATGTGGGGTCAGGGCCTTCCTGGGGCTGCTCTCTGGTATTCATTTCTCTTGCCTTCTCTTCTGTTTTCTGAAATCCTCTTTAAGCAGCTAATCACGCTGAAGGGGTAGGTAAGAGGAAACCCAAACAGCAAAAATTTCACCTCACTAGAGCACCTGGGAACACGACAAGACACCAGGTATTTGAAATGTCATCCTGGGGAAAGTCTCTGCTTCATCCTACCAGCACAGGCCTTCCTTCGAGCTGGCAAAGCTCAGAGGTTTCTCCATCAGAAATGATCCAGAAAGTTTTGCAGGCACAAGTCTTGCTCTTATAGACATAATGAAATTAGATACACCGGCTACATTATCATAGAATCACAGAACATCCTGGCTTCAAAGTAAACCCACAGGGATCAAGTCCAACTTCTTAAACACATTAAATTCTGTCTTACATGATCCTCTGATGTCCAGAATTGTGCAGAGGTATGGGTACAGCCTTGTTTGTTTGGGGTTTTTTCTGCTGAAATACGAAGATGTCTGCTCCCAGTGCCAATTCAATTTGAGGGTGAGTTCCGCACAGATCGTGCCTAGCATCAGCAAGGGATCAGTGAATGTGCTCACTCACAGAGAGAGATTTACGAGCAATGAAGTGGCGATTGGACTGCAGTAAGGAGGAGACAGAAAGCAGAGAGTCTCCATGAGCCCATCCATCCTCAGGCACCACACACAGACCATGAGGTGCAGAGAAAGAGGACAACAAAGCCCCTGTGGCACTCGTGCTGCCCCACAGGATGGTCGGAGATGGCATTCCAGCAGGATCCGCCAGGCTGGGGAGATGTGGGGTGGGACCAAGACGTGCACACCACCATGGGGCCATCTCTGCTTCATCTGAATGCTTCACCTTCCCAAGGGCTGCAGAAAGGATGGTTGTGTGTGATGGATGGGACAGGCAGCTTTAAACTTCAGCGCTGGAAACTGAGACTCAAGCATCATCAAAGAAAAAAAAAAAAAAGGACAGCAAGTGCTGAAATTGTCAGTTTAAGGACATTGCTGTCACTCTTCAAAAATTCTGGAGAAATGCCTATGGAGGCTGGCTGAGCTAAAGCTGATGCTTTTAGGGAAATGTGGAGAGGGCAAGAAGACCCCCAAGGTACTGTCAAGCCCTGTGATTCTGTATTTGTTATTCTTAATTAAGCAGTTCCCTCCCTCGGTGCTGTCCACAGGGTTTCTGTCATCTGTAATGAGGATGATTCCTTTTTTCTGTCATTCAACTCTTCCAAAACACCACAAGTTTTTAAACTGCAATTCAAACTCTAAAAATGCAGGAAGTATAAATAAAAGGAACAGCTACGTACAAAGAACTCTATTTCATATTATCTCTAACCATGGAAATACAGTTAATTTCCCTGACTTTTTTCAACCTGCCAGAGAGTAGGAAGTAAAAAACCATACGAAAACATTGAAGAAATAGAATTGCATTTGAGTACTTTGGAACAAGGAAGGGTTGAAAACAATTTAAGAAATAAGAATCTTCCAGTAACTGAGTCCTACAGACTTTGGGTATGCATAGTACCTATAGAGATAAATACTTTCTAAAATAGCTGGAAACAAGAATTAAAAGGATCTCATCTAACATATAAGGTGTTTTACTGGCTAGACTTCTTTTCCATAACATCCTGTGGGGAGTTATTATCCCGGACTTTGACATCCCTCAAAGCTCACCCAGCTAAGAGAAAATCTAAATGGAATTATTTTTTCCTAATATCCATATTTAAAATATGCCAAGTAGTAGCAAAAGAACAACCCTCCCCAAATCATAAATCTCATTCTTTCTCCTCTTTTTTGAATTTTAGGTAACTTACGTGTAGCTTTCCATGGACTTCTTGGAGTCTCCATCCTTTTGCTGCACCCCTGTGTAGCGGCACCTCTGGAGACAGTGTCCTTTCAGGGAACAGAACTTGTTCATGGAGCACGAGCAGATTTTGTGAGCTCCCTAAAGGCTCGTCCCAGATCTAATCTTCTTCTCTGAGACTTGCTGTTAGGAGACTGTGTGCGTGGTATTTTAATTAAAAAGGGCTTCGTTTCCCTTCCTCTGAGACACAGCTGTTGCTTTATTGGGTCAAGAGGCATCTCCTCTGCTGATGGACTAATTACCTGCTCCTTGTCCCAGTGAAGGGAAATGCATCCTGTCCCCTCCCCTTCACGGAGCCACCAAGCTCCTCTCGGGGTGAAGTTCAGTGAACTCTCACATTTTACATCAAACTGTAAATGCATTGCAATGCTTGACCCAGCATTGCCATGGAGTGTCAATGCTCACAGATTATTTTATTGCCTGTTCCTGGCTGACATGGAAGCAGTTAACCCCTGGGGTGACCTCAGGGTGGCTGACCTCAGCATTCTTCTCTTTGGTGGACTATTAACAATTGTTCTTATAATTATGTCAATGAAAATAGGATGTGATACAGTCATATGTGACAAGATCCAGGTTGTCATACTGTATTTATGGGATATGGCTATTTAAACAGACAATATGATTGCTACTTTTCAATTATGTTTTCATTATGGTAAATGATTTGCTGTTTCATTTACTGCTAATGTGCTTGTTAACCTAAATTATTTTATTCCTTCATTAAAATATTCATTAAAAAAATCTTTCTAAAAGTCTGCTTTTAAAAGATATGTGAGAAGAAAATTCCTTACGTTATTTTCAAGTAATGAAATGTTATTTACATTTTAAAACACTCATTGCAAATTGTAATGGATGTATGGGCTTTTTACTGTGAAGAAGGGGTCTTCTCTGCTGATCATAGACCCTTAAAAGTAATTTGTTTCTTTCAATTTTGATGTTCCTCAAAGAAGGACACTTAAAGAAGGATGTTGTCCAATCAGATGTGCTTAATTAGGACTTTTAAGTGACAATGGGGAAGTGTCTCTTTCAATGAACTCTCATATTTTACACCAAGCCGTACAAACAAACACACTTGACCCAGCATTGCCATGGAGTTTCAATGTCCACAGGCTATTGCCTGTTCCAGGCTGATGTGAAAGCATCGGATAACTTAATAATGTCAGGAATTTTCTTCTCACGGGTATCTAAAAGAAAAGACTTAAAACTGGGTAGATAATATATTGATTAGGATTGTGCACAACTGGGACTCTCCAGTGTGATTCAGTCTGGGAAATAACCCGTGCAGAACTTTGTTGGTCTGAAGAAGTGGGGCCAAACCCAGTGGTGGTGGTGGTGGTCCTTCACCCCACGAGTCTTTCAGAGGGACACAGTGATGTGCAATCTCTATTTCCACACAGCCCTTCCATTCCTGACATTGCTGTCCAACTGCTGCCACCACACTCAGGGATTGCTCTCAGCTCTTCCACTCGCTGTGTCCCCGTGCCCTTGCATATTTAATCATAATTGGAAGCCAAGTGACTTTTATGAGACATGAATGTTAATTACCTTTCAAATTGTTGGAGAGGGTACTTTGTCTGGAGTTCCTCTGATTGTGGTAATTAATTAGTAGTGCGAGGTCAGCCTCCTGTCTTGCACAGTTCATTGAGCAGCGTCTTTTCAAATATTTATAAAGATGTTTTAGTACCTATCACCGAAAACTACATTAATGTTTTAATTTAAGCAGCAAAAGCACAACTTAATCCTGTCGGACACAACTGTGGTAGTATATACATATATATATAATACAGCAATCTCAAATTGGGCATTATGTTTTATTTCATTCATGTTCATTAAGAATAGGAGGGAAATATATCTGTTCCTGCAATGTAGGAAACAAACTAGAGAAAATGAACTAAAGCTACAATTGTGGAAAAATTTACATTAAAATACTGTTCAGGGCAATGAACTACTAGAATTTCAGGAATTTCAAGATGATTAAAATAGCTGAATATATGCAGAAAATCATTACAGATCTTCCACAAAGGCTTAACATCTTCTGAAAAGTGTCAGATAAAACACATCAGGGCAGAACCGAAGGTCTGAACCCAATCACGCACACGCAGACAAATCCCAGAGAAGGTCACTCTCTCTTTGTGACAGACCAATTTTCAAACTGCCTGCTGAACTACAAAGCCCTACAGGGCAGACAGGTTGTGTTTGCACCACCGTAGCTCACCACAGCCCACAGGACACCAAAAGCCCATGGGATCTCCAGCCTGGGGCAGCAGGGGCTGCACATGAGCCTTGGGGAGCTCACACACGGCTTCCACTGCACAGTGACTCTGGTTCTGCTGGACGAAGCATCCTGGTACAGTCCTACTACACAAAAGAAGTTCAAATGATTGCCAAGGAGCTGTAATTGGAATATTGTGACTCCTGCAATAGGGACAGACATGCAGCATTGCCAGTCCAACAAATCTGGTCCCTGGGGGATGCACTGGGCACCTTAAAACCACCCAGTTTTACTCGCCAGTGTGCTCCTCCTGCTCTGAAAAGCAGCAGCTAAGACCAGACTTTTAAAGTCGAACGTTTACAAGTGAACATAAAAACACAGAATATGCACATTTTCCATTTTTGGGTGAAGTAGGAGAAGAGAGATGTCCAGAACTACAAACAGCCCTGGAGAAGGGCAACCTTAACCTTACACATAAACCAGACCACTCATCCCATCTTGTTTTATTCTTCCTGAAGGACACCTCTCCTGATGTACGAGACATTGCAGACCCCCTCCCAGTATGTGGGAATATTACTTAAACATTTCTTCCTTTTCCTTTTTAAAAAGAAAAAAAATTTCCTTTTTTAAAACGGAAATTGTTTATGGACCTGTAACACCTCAAAATAACAGTGCAACCATAGCTCCTACACTTACACTTCTGTAATCGCTTCCAAATTTACAAGATACTTAATCTGATATCATATTTCAGCAAGTGTGCAGAATTTCTGTTGGGCAGCTCTGGGGATACCTGGGCACACCCTCTGAATGCACAAGGAACGGCAGTGAGTGCTGATGCCCACAGCACAGCACGAGGGCTGGGGTGGGAGGCACAAAGCTCCGCCTGGTGATCCCCACTGCAGCTTTTCCCATCAGATCTCACTACTCTCACACCCAGCACACCCAGGCTCTTCAGAGCTCCATTCCTGCTTTTCTGCTAGACCAGCACTCCACCCCTGGGGAGCCCTATCCGCTGTGTGGGGATGCTGAAACCTCAGAGTCACCAATGGCATTAAACTTTGTCCAACCACTGCCTGCTGCTTTTGGACAGACGAGACCATGGTGGCTCCTGCCCTGGTTGAGGTTTTGCTCTGTCGCAGAGCTCGGTGAGCAGCTCTCACACACACACAGGACACCAGTACAAACATCAGCAGGTGCAAACCCATTCCAAGTGCAATCCTTGCCAACCCCTTGAGCTGTTCAGGTGCCAGGACACTCACCTGTTGAGCAGGTCATCTTGCACTTCAGCAAGTGTTTCCACGAATCTAACCAGGCTTATCTCATTCTGTTTATCGCTAATGAACCATCAAACTTCAACTCATGACACAAGATTGCTATCCATGCATCACCAACATGAGCGAGAAACTCTTGGCCTACACAGCTTGTTCCCTTAAATCCTCTGGGGTGCCAACTCTTGTAACATTCAAAGTTGTTTATTTAAGAAGTATCTTAAGAAAATGTCAGTGACCAGCTTCTATAATCCTTTTCTTTTTCTCTCCAGGATGAACAGATACTTTAAAAGAGCTTTAGCAATAATCCTAAATTAATATTTCCTTTGAGTTTCCATGGTAGCTTCAGATCTGCCTTTCTACTCATCTGCGAAAATAATTTTTTACTCAGAGTAACTACACCTGCATTCTGATACTATGCACATTGTGCATATGTACACATCTTGGTATTTTAAAGTTACTTTTTTACCAAAAAAGGATCATTATTAGATTTAGTAGCAATAGTGGAGGTCAGCAGTATCATTATCTTCTTTGCAGGGAAAACTCATTGAACATCCTTTGATTTCCCTCTATACGAGTACGACTTTGAGCATCACTGCCAGAGGTCATGAGAGGCACAACATGAGCTAAGTGATGTGCAGTCGGCACGGGAAAGCAAAAAGATTCCTTATGCTTTTTTCCTCCCTTTTTGTCACCTTAAAATATGGGCACTAAATGAGAAACCCTTGCTTTCATGAGATCTGTACTTCCCATGTGGAGATGGGAAGCACAATAAATTAGTGACCTAGGATGATAAATTATCCTTCCTTCCATCAGCCATCCTTCTGCCCATCTAAGACCTGAAAAATTCCAAATGCTTCAACACTTTTGCAGAGATGCCCAGGGCTACACAGACAAGATTCATTGTTGGTCTGCTTGTTCCACATGAAAAATGTCTTTACTTTTAAGGCCAACAACGTTGAGGACCTTTTATCATCACTGACATTGCTTCCCTATATCATCTTCCCATCCTCCAAAAAGGGGATGCATGAGAACACACTTGGTTCTATTCTGATACATTAGGCACTTCCACAAATTTTCTCAAAATGTTTACACAAAATTCAATTAACGTATGTGACTGCACTGATTCTGATAAAAAAAAAATTGCTGGATTAGGACATTCTCAGCAATCTCACTGCAAAGTAATGGACTGAGAAGAAATTTTAAAGGCATTCCACCACAGAGCTTTCCTTCTGCAAACATCAAACACCACGATCATCTTAAAAGTGAGAAAGAAACAATTAGAAAATACACAGCAAAATAAATAGTCTCAAAATAAATATTCTCAGGTGTGCTTCCTTGCGGGTTTATCGACAGGACTGCATTCGTGTTGGCAATCTCAGTTGTGCACAGTGACTAATCAGAGTACCAAGAGCATCATCCATCTCAATTTGTCATTTAGAATTTTGTTGTCATAATTCAGAGTTTATGCAAACTCTTGCATACACCAAAAGGCAGATCACTCCATTGCACTGTTATGTAAATAAACTAGTATAACCTCTGTAGGGAAATAAAAAATCCATGAGATAGAATTAGAAAATTTTGAACAAATCCTTTTTTCTTTCATGTTTTGCACAGAGACTCTCTATTCAGCAAAGAATTTTAGCACCTAGTTTGTGATGAAGCACATCATGTGCCCCTTCGAACTTATATTTATTTTTGTCATCTGTTGAATGAAAACGTCGGTATTCCTTAACCTAAGAGCACAGTCAATGATCAGGGTATTTCAGGGTTAGAATTATCAGAAGCTTCATTTCCCTGAATAATTTTAATGCCTGCTATTTGTGGAACCCACAAACTGCTTCATATTGCTAAGAAAAATCATTAGTATTGAGGAAGAAAAATTTTACCCTGTTGAATTCTGTGGAACAGTACAGAACTGGCATTTCACATGAATGTTCACTGAATGCTTTCATAGGAAAGCAACCAGAAAAAGCCTTGCAACTCCACTCTGAAGAGACAGATGCTTTAATCAGTCATGCATCCAGTTTTGTTTTTACTTCTAAGCTTCTGTCAAAACACACATCAATCTGTGCCATTAATAGCAGCAAAAAGGCCGTGGGAATGTAAAAAGTTAAATATTTTTCTTGTCCCTTGTAAACTTTTATAGAATTCCCTGCCCAAAATTATTTTACTGAACTTATGAGGATGCACATATAAGTTATTGATCAGGTCCTCAATCTTTCACCCTTCAAGTCCTTGTGTTCTGCACACTGACGGAGCCTGGGGATTCAGGGGCTCTGAAAGGATTGCAGAAACAGTTCCTGTGGAGAACCTTGGCAAAGTAAAAAACAAACAAAAAATCCATTTTGGATTATTACACCTATGTGTAATTTGAAGGTTTTTAAGTATGGCAGTGGTAGAACTCAGTATCTCCATCAAAATTCTACCTACATACTTATGACCATATTCTGATCTAATATCCAATATTTAATAGCTCCACTGACATTAACTGTGCATTTATAAGGAAATAAATTTATTTTTTATAAAGTAATTAATGCTCAAACAAGTAAGTAAAATAAATAAAATGTCTCACTGAAGGGAAACTGAGACATCACAATAAAAAAAAATTGTTCAGGCCCCTGTAAGAATTAATGATTTCAAACTCATGTTACTTTTATTCCCACGAGTTAACATTTAGTTCTACCTGAGTACTGAAGGTAAAAGATCCTCTGCCAGAAAACAAATGTTTCTGAAATGGCCAACTACTTACGCTTCATAACAATTGTAATTGCGAAAAAAAATGAGGGCCTAATCCATCTCTGGTGATGTCAGCAGAAAAAAGGCAGAACCTGTGGAATCGTAGCTGTGTGGTACGAAACTATTTAATACAGTATTTTTATAGAAAAAATAATAGCTTTAAAATTCTATTGACATTAATATACAGCTATACACCTAAGTTATCCAAACACGTGCAGAGCTGCAAAAACATTCAAATAGAATTTGTATAAAAAGCAAAAATTGTCATTAAGAAAAGGGATTTAGCCATTTGTACAAAGTAATGTTCTTCCGTTTCAATTTGCTCTTTCTTTAGCTTTCATTTTATAAGTTAAATTTAAAAATTAGTCAACACACTGAATTAAGTATGTAGATTTTCATTTAAATAAATCAGTCAACAATTTTTTTATAAAGTATTTAACACTTCATTGTAGAAACATAGGCAAAATGACTATTATAACCAAAATGAAAAATACTGTTCAATTTAAAAAAATGTACTTAAACAAGAACCTGAAAAAGTTTATGATATGCATAACATTGTTCAAGCAAAATTGCACTAGTATTACATAAATCAAGAGTTTTATAAAGGCCCCAATATGGCAAAGTTTAGAAATAGGTAGTATGCATGCACAATAGTACAACAAAAATCTCTTATAAAACAGCAGTTATTTTTGTAATGCTTGTACAAAGGGAATAAAGAGCAACCACAAACATATTTAATCTGTTAGGTTAATATATTATGATAGCTAAAAGTCAGTCATGTCTAGCAGAGGAAGGAAGAGTCCTCCACAGTATATGTGTGAACACGTCTTTTGTGCCTTTAAAGTTATGTATAAAATATTTTGATTCAGTTCAAACCTGAAAGTAATTGTATTCTTTATTTCCATCAAAATTAAAAAAGGTGAGTCGGATTTTGCCTCTTAGCAACAACAGAAAACAGACCAGGTCAGAGAAGTGCTGGAAACTGATACTGATGCTTTTCACTTTTGATACTTGGACTTTGATATTTAACCCAAACTACTGAAACTTGGGCTTCGCTAAGGTTTCACTACTATGCAGTTTGGCTCATTTTACCTCCACAATATCACAGTTTATCCTAATTTAAAGAGAGTGCTGTGTCTTGGATCCTTTATTATCACTAAACAGGTGTGGGGATTTTTTTTCGTGATTGTCAAAACCGAATGCTGTGATCATCTGAGTGTGCTTAAGGTTTGGGGTTTGGCTTTTTCCCTACTGCTTGGTACGTGTCGGGGAGTTATTAATCCATAAGTACTGCATGTGATTAAGTGAATAAACATGTAAAGCATGTGTAGGCAATGCCCTCTTGTGCTCTAGGGTGGCTACTGTCCTACAGGACTGTTGGAGTTCGAATGCTTTGTCCCACAGCAAGTAAGGTTTCAGCTTCCAAGATATATCTATGTTCTATAAGGTTTTAATAAATACAAAGATTGTTTACATGGTATATATGTTTAGTATATCATGTACAGTCACTGAATTTCTGAAACATAATCATTGTGTTCATGCAGATCATTAGATGTTTCACTTCTATAGTCTTGTTTACTTCTTGGCAACCTAAAGCTAATTTAAAAGCAAGTTATGTTTGTCTGTGAAAAGTTATCTAGCTTCATCAGGATCTGAAGAGAAGTTCTAATGGGCACAAAGAAGAGAGTAGACCATTCAATCATTCTTTCACCATTTAAAATAAACAAAATTACACACTGTACTACAGCTTCCAGACTACATAATGAAAAAGTGCAGATACCATCTTCATCGATTAAGTAGAACCAAAAAAGTTCATAGAAAATAGATTGCTCATTTTCACGCTACAAACGAATATGTTGTTTGCCATTTTAACAAATTTAAAGGTGTGTTATTTCAGCAGCATTGTTGTAAATTGTACCGTAGTGCAGTTTCTTTTTCATAAAAATACCTTACAAATGGTCAGTCAAAAGTCATCAGCAAAAGAAAAACCCAGAAAACAATCAACGGAACAAAAAACAGAGGTAATGCTGATGCCAAAACAATTATAATACTGTTGGTACATAGAAAAGTAATCCTTATATTTTATACATTTATACAGAGTATAAAAGGTAACAGCAGATTATGCCACAGTCTCCCTTATCCCAATATCTATTTTCTTTGGAAGAAGTTCTCTTCTTTCATCAACACTTGCTAAGGAGTTTCGACAGTTTTGTCCATCCACGTATAACTTTGCATATACTGGATTGGCGTAATTTGTTGGCTGCAGAGAAATTAAGCAAACATTAGATCAGTCAGATTGAATCGAAATTGGCATTTATGGAAATGGAAATGACTTTGTTAAACCAACAACAAGTACACACAAAATATAACAGGACGTATTTAATAGATACCTGGACGTCTGCAAACCTGATGATGAGTTAATTATTTAGTTGAAAATTAAATTCACGATGAGACATGCTATTAAAGTAACCAATGACATGACATGCAGCATATTATGATATTAAAACCATAAAAACAATGACGAAAATTAAACGAAAAACCTTGAAAAAAATGTCTCTGAGGTTGACTTGTCCACCTTATTACACTGGAAGATTTCAGAATAGATATGAAGGAGTTTATAGAGAAGGTGCACTGTGAGACCATGTGACAAGTTTAACAGTAGAAAACTGCAGCCAACAGTTTCCATATATTACCTGTTCTAAGACATCAGCATCCCATCAATAGCTGACCATGTTTTCGAATTCTGTGGCCCAAATACACAACATGATTTGACCAAAAAATTCAATACTTTCGTAATGTAAATTCAACTTTAATAATAAACCAGCATAACTGTTAATATATCATAGTAGTTACGAATTGAGAAGTCTTTTCTCAACAATTTTGGCAGTTTGGACGGTAATGGAAAACATCTGTTGAAATGAGTAGCATTTCAGTACAGGGCAAGTCCATTTTTGATGCTGCAAAGCACTCCAGTGTGTGAGAAATCCCCTGAGTCTCCGCTACTTCCTTCATACTTTGTGCCTTTATTGCCTCTGGAAGAACTTTGTTATGCAATTAGGGTTCAGCTTTTACCCATAAAACCAGGAAAGGGCACCTTGTGGTCAAAATCCTCCTCTTTCTTATAACTAATTTATCAGCACTGCTATGCTTACACAGATCCTGAGTGGAGCACCAGCAAACTCTAAACAAGGGGAATTAATTCGTTTGGTGCAGTAAGAAGTGGCTAAACTTTGAATTGCCCAAACCAGCCCACTGGCAGGTTTTCCTGATTTGAAAATATCCTGAGTACACCCTGGGAAACAAGGAATGAAGGATGACGATAGGCTTACTTCTTTCCTTTGCCTGTTGATCAACACTATTTCTGAGCCCAGGATTCAGATATTCCTCAGGATGGATAACTACAGTAGCTACTTAGTGAGTTAAAAGCTGCCCATTCCATCTATTACAGATGGTAAAGTGATTGCCTCGTGGTCCAGACTTTCCTGGAACGGAGGCAGAAGAAAGTGACCCACATGTATGTAATTAAAAAAAAGAAAAAAAAAAAAAAGAAAAGAATGTCACTCTCAGTTCTACCTGTCTGTCCCCACTGGAGATCTTTACATTTGTGGGCATGATTCTAATGGGAAACTTATGAAAACAGAAATTTAGTTCTGTTTCAATTGTCAGGACTTTTGTATTTCATTGACAACCATTATTAAGGATGATAACCACAAGAGAACAGAGACCCTTGGCATTTATGGAGAGCCTTACGGAATTATTAAAATTACATATAACAGCAGGCTCTGCCTCATGATACCTCTTTGAGTGGTACTGATTGCACAAGGCAGTATGGAAAGAAGCTGGAGTGACCAGAATTTAAGAGAAAAAGTTGACGATGGATGAATATTCTGGCTTTCATCATCCATGGTTCTGTGCTCCATCAGAAAAATCCCACCCCATAAAAATCGATAAACTTCCAAATACAACATATTACAGTCATGCAAGAATGTGAATGGCACAAAAGATGAATATATATTGAGGCACATGAAAATGAATGTCATATTGATGTCCCTTTTCTATTTTAAATTGTAATGTTTGCGAACATCATACTAAATTGCAGTAAAAAATCTGATGTTTTAGAAGGAACTGTTTTCTGATACAAATCCATTGAAATCTGAATAATTAAAACACGCTTTTCAAATATTAAAGGAAATGGTTAATTTTTAAATAAAATAAATCTAAATAAATAATTTTAAATAAAATAATTTAAAATAAAAACACTTTCTTCCTTTATTTGGGACCTAAAAGCACTTTTTTCCATTATTTGGGACCATCTTTCAGTTTGACAAACTTCATTAAATGCCTGTAATTACATACAAATTGTAAATATATCAGGATACATGGCTGTGAATGCCATGCTAAACTTATATAATGTTACGGAAAAGCATCACATTGCTTCCTGTTTTTTTAAATCCCTTTGCAAAGACACATTTGAAGTTTTAGATCATGCCACAATGATGGGTACAGATGAAATTTTGTATGCCGAGGGGCACCCTTTATCTCAAATAGAAAATGTATTATTTACTGCCATCCTTCTATCCAATAACAGAAGAAAAACAAAATTAAAAACAAACAGAAAATGCCTCTACTCAAAAATGACAGACAAACTTTCTTGAAAAAGGGGCTGTGGTGGAATGAAATGGACTTGGATCGTCATTTCTCACCCCTGTTGATAGTGGTCCTTTCAAGTCAGAGTTTAGGTAGATTGATGGAGCTGTGTGGGGGAGCTTGAATGCAGTGGACCCTCCCCCTATGTATCTGGCCTGTGTAAACAGAAAATTTTAGTTTCTGTGCTAATAGAGCATTTTCCATGTGTACTTATCAACACTGTTAAGTAAACAGTGCACCTACTGAAACCATTATTTTAGAGTAGTCTACATTTATAAAAAACTTCTTCCAGCTATTCATCGGCCTGAAAAATTCTTACATTAAATACGAGAATAAAATTCAGCATTTTACAACCATTTTCCACTAAGGATTAGCGCCAGCCTTCACAATACACACTGGCTCAGCCACTCTGCCTCCAGTGAGTAACTCCATTTTCGGCTTAGCTCCTGCACTCTGCCCGTGTGATTCCGCGATGGCATTCCTGGAGCCATCAGTAATCCCGTTATTGCTTTGTCAGAAACGCCACAGAGCGACGGCTGCCCTTTGGTGTGTGTCTGATTAGGGAGCTCTGGGCACGACACCGCGGCATTACCGCGCTCATCCTGTGTCACATCACTCAGGGAGCTCAGCCGCCGGAGTGGGGCTGCAGGAGTGACAGCATCTCCTACACGGAAATGATAATACTCACTGCCCTTGTGGAAATATTTAATCTGTCTGCCCTGCCAGGAATCCCAATTCCTTATGCCTTGGGAAGTTTTCACACGCAAAATAAGTTAGTCTCACATGTATTCATACGCTTTTTTTTGCCCTTCAAACAGAGGCTGGACAATAACGAATTGCCAATTTTCAGTATTTGCCACTAGGCTAAAAAGACAGGTTGTGGTTTGGCAACTTGAGGCAGATGTGTCTATGAGAAAAAAAACCAACCATTTTGTAGTTCATTTCTAACTCTGTTTTGATAAAATACGGGCACTAGGAAAAACGACCATCAGCCAGCATCAGCCTACAAAACAGCTGTTAATATATACATGACATTTATTCTAATGAAATCTAACTCGGTTTTATATTCATTACCTAAATCTAAATGTCATTGTTCTGCATTTCTATTTGTTACATTTAAAGACAAAACCTTTGTACGACATAAAGTAAGTACTGGCTTTGCCACTAGAAAAAGAGAAATTACCTTTTCTGCATTTAGAGTAAAATCTGAGGCTAAAAGACCACCTTCACTGTGGTCATGGCCCACCTCATACATGTTATATGATGGATTGCCAATTTCTACATTGATTCCTCCATTTATCATGGGCTGTCTTCTGATAGTTTTTGTCCTGTAATGCATAAACATACAAAAAAAGAAGCTAGTGAACTTTCAAGTAAATCATTGGATATTTGGTTTTTCTTTAATCTCTAAGACCAATGGGACGAAAAAGTGTTTCCTGCAGAGGCAATCATAAAATCTTTCCATTTTCCAAGCAAAGTAGCAATCTGAGTCTATGTACAGATCTCACAGAAGCTGGATGCAGAATTTTATTGTTTTTCTCAGTTTGGCTGTAGAGGTATGGATCCACACAAAGTGCTAACTCGCTGTCTACAGCCCTGATTTTCTCCAATTATTTCCAGATTTCCCTCAATTCCATGGAAAAGCTTTGCAAACGCATTGCAGATTCCCTGCAGGAATGAAGACGGAGCGAACAAGAGTCATGTCCCCTTGCTCATTCATTTCACTTCTATTTCAAACCAGTTGCCCAAAGTCAGTTGTAAACTGAGGACAAGCAAATGGTTTCATCACAGTGCATTAAAAATGTATGAACTTCTCGTAGTTCCAGTTTGTATTCCCTGCCAGTGGTTATTGGAACACTGAAGTTCAACTTGATTTTTTTTTTCAAGCTTTAATAAAAGACAGAGCCTTATTTTTAACCTTGAATTAGGTATCAGTAAAGATAAGTGATTGAGTTGAATTGTTTCTGTTGCTGAATTCATTTCTTTTAGCTAAGGAGGTGATTTCAGCCCGAGCAATTGAAATAACCTCAAGAGGGTAATTTTTTCCCAGTGCAGTATGTTCTCCAGAATTACAAGGGAATAATAGGGAGGTCACAGTCAGGATGATAACAGTCGAGTCCTCTTGTTGGCTGGGTAAGATGCAGTCAGTGGCTGAAATCCAATATACTAACTGATCCGCATTTTTCAGAAATGTCATTGAAAAAATATTTCCTAAAATAGGCACTTAACAGTAGCATGCAAGTATTGAACACCTACACCTAGTTTAATACTTGACAGTCTTCTCTGAAGGGATAAAATAACTCTAAAATACGTTTTCAAACATAATTTTAAGAAGAAAGTTCTTTATTGAGGCTAGTTCTATTTCTCTACTGAAAATCTATTATTTAACAAGTGATTCTCAGTAACCTAAATAATTTACAGAGCAGCAACTGGTTTTCAGCATTTGGCTATCACTAAACTTGGTGTTTTAGGTACAGCAGCCCATAATGACATCCACAGAGCCTGGCAGGGTCAGCATTACTAACAATATGGTCAGGAAATGTATTTATCTTGTTGGCTTTACAAAAAGGCTTTAAAAATTGATGCTCACTGGTTTACACCAGAGTTTGCAGGGGAGATGCAAAGTGTATGATGCCAGATCTTAGCAACTTGAAAGGTTCTTTTAGCCTGGAACACTGAAATAGTCTCGTAAAAGGCCACGTTTGCAGAAACAGCAGATTCATCGCATATTTCTAAAGGACTTAACAAAAAGGCATTATCTTGGTTTCAGCTGTGGGGTAACAAGCCCCAGGAGAAAGGCAGACAGCTGCTCCAGGCCAGCAGGCAGGACAGCTACGGGCCTGAAGGAAAGGGTTTGCTTGTCTGATTCCCACTCTGGCCCTTCCCTGGTGGGCCATGTCCTCGTTACCAGGAATCTTCCCTCGTTAAATCGGCATGGCCATCACCGTTATGTTCTTTTCCCCGCGCTCGCGAAGGGCAGCAGCTCTCTCAGGTGTCTCATACAGCAGAAACACTCCTGCCTCCCCTGGCCACAAAACACAGCCTTGGAAGAAATGCCCAAAGTCAGAAAGTCAAACGCAGGTCCCCATGTTCCTTATCGGCTCTAAGACAGCCAAATTCAGGAGAACAAAATGCTCCCTCTGCTCAGGGCTTCCTGTGCAGCCAAAGGAGCACAGCAACGAGGAAAAGCCTTGGGACTCTACAGTAAATATTTTGAGTATTGCTTACATCTTCACTATAACTTGAAGATGTAAACGATACTCAAAATTTGAGTATCTGGTTTCCATAAAATACATTAATTCTCTTAACTTCTTTGAGTCTCTGGATAAAGTTATTAACACTCACACAGCCTTGGCAGGATGGAGCAACGTGAGTAAGAACTACAATTTTTTATCTATTGCATTTGGAACATAAGTACCAATAACAGATGTGGTTGTTCCAGCAAGAACCAAAATGTTTCAATGGATTCACTGCCTCCAGAAACAAGGTTTAGGTCATTTGTTGTGTTTCCATTTCTCATATAAAGTGATTTTTTGTATCTCAAAAAGATGCAAATACTTTAAAGATTTTTTTTGGTTTTTTACTTCATAAATCAATATAAAATTACTTGCCTTCGTTTTCTTTTGCAAAGAAATAGTCCAATTACCAGAGTAGTGATCAAAGTCACCAGCAGAACAAGGGGAACAATGATTGCTATGCTTCCTAAAAAAGGAAATATAATTGAATAATCATGGCTTCACAGCTATAAAACAACTGAATTAATTAAAAGAGAATAATTTCCCACACCAACAAAAGCAATTTCACGTGATGAGCTTCACTCAACAATTTGAGATTTTAATGCTGATCAGTGAAAAAACCCAACTTCATTACAGATAGTAGTGTACACTCAAGTACTTTAATAAACAAATCAGGAGTTTCCTCTTTTTGGATACCAATATACTTTGGACTAATTCCCTGCCCTCATTTGCAGCCATAGTCCATGGAAGTGTGTGGAATTGCTGGACAATTTGGGCTGTGGTGGCACAGCCACTGATTGCCACCAGCTCCTTCAGCAGTTTAGGCCATGCAATTATTAGTTAAAAATATTCAGTAGGCTTGGCTCCGGTTGAAGAATTAATTACTATTTACATTTATCTATTATCTTTATCTGTGGGAAAATAAAAGGCAGTGAGCAATCTCCACTTCTCGGTGGTTGGTGCACTCCTGCATTTTGCTGCATTTTACTGCATTGTACTCGAGAGCCAACAATTTTGTTATGTTGATATAGGCAATCACAAAATCCACAATAATGCTTAATGCAGCAGAAAAACAGTGCACAGATCAGACAGCGAACTTAAAGGACAGGAGGGAACAGGGAAGGAGAAAATGGGCTTCACATTATTTTGGCAGATAATTTCACTGAAATGAGACTATCTGCAAAAATAATGTCAGCAACTGTACCCTTATTTCTCAGCCTTACTTTAAGTACCTGCTAGTAAAGAAAACATGCAACAAATAATTTTATGTTATAAATACAGGACTTATAAAAACAGGACTCCAGCATAAAGGCAGTGTGGAGTGACATGTATTTTCTTTAATATCACAGTCCTTAAGTGGTGGAAAACAAAAATATTGCTGATAGTTTCATTGCCTACATTTATTGATTTATTAAAAAAAAAAAAAAAAAAAGCTGCTGGCAGTGTCTGCTCTACATTAAACACAGCCTAAATAAAGAATTGAAAAATTCTTTGAATTCTGCCTGAAGGCTTATTGATAGCCAAGTCAGGTTGTCAGAGACACGAAATGAAGCACTGAATAAAAACCTGAAGCATCTTGAATTCACTCCAGCTTATGAAGATTTCAGCATGTAAGGGATATTACAACAAGGCTCTTTTAACAAAACATTTGATAAATACCTGGGTTAAGTTCTATTTAGGAGGAAAAAAAAACAAAAAAGGTTGATTTTGTCTTGCCATGTAAACATTTAGGAAAAAACCTCCCACCAGGCACGAGTTGCCATTTGGTAGCCATGGTGTAGCCTGTTACTCCCCCAAAATGAATGAAGCAGTGATCTAGGTTTTTCCCTGCTTTTTTGCTTATTTCCAGCTTGTGAGTGTCCTTTCCCTTGCGTGGATGGCTGGGAAGATTCCATCTGAGCCCCAGGCTGACCTGAATCGTGGGCAGCTCATTCTAAGCTCCGCTTGGGCTAAATGTGACGGCGGCAGGTACAGCAGGGCACAGCAGCACACTCAACACTCTGCAGGGAGCCTTGTCCCGTTTAAGTTGCCAGTAGTGCAGCAATGCCATCCTTTCATGCTCACAGACATTTTTAAAAAATTTCGACAGGAGCTATTCTTACTTTCAGGATGATTTTCACAGTAGGTAAAATTCAGCCCTCTGCAGACAGCCAATACGAAAGTTATGCACTACTTACAGCGCTATTTTTGATGCTTTCAGTTGGATTTAAATGGTCAGAGGTCTCGCACTGGTTCTCTGCACAGGGCTGATATGCCCAAATGCTTGTCACTTGATACACTTTCCTCAAGAAAAGTGCAGCTAGCCCTTGGAGCAGGGAGTGTATGGCACAAGAACTGCATCCAAACCACCAAACAGCAACCAAAGAGTCGAGAAATATCTACATTTGGGTTTTTTTTTAAAAAAAAATATATAGGTAATGAGCATTTTTCAAGACACAAACTCATATTCTGAAATATCACAAGGCTTGTATTTCCAAGCTGAGCCAAATTTGACAAGTGACAGCAGTTATTTGAGGTACTTACTCGTACTGATGTTGTCAGACTTGCTGCTTTTGGGAGCTGGCCTCTCACACTGCGTGCCTGACCAGTTGGCTGAACATCTGAAAGGATCCAATTAAGACGGGAGCGTTAATAAATGTCAGCTATTAACACAGTAACCCATGAAAGAGACCACCAGCATCTTCTTGAGAGCCACACGAATGACAGCAGCGGTTCTACGAAACCAACGAGAAGCCTCATGGAAGGAGTCAGCAGGACTCTGCCATGGCACTGACAACACTCAGAGCAGGGTTTTCGTTTAAAACTGCACCTTTGTGTATTTGATTCCTTTATTATCACTGCAGCCTCCATTCCAGAGGCCTTTTCTAACTTCTTGAATAATAAAACAAGTTTAATCAAAGGTATATTAACATGTTATCTTTTTAAATGCTGAACTTTATAACCAGATATTATAAACAGAAATGTATCCATGTGTGTGTGTGTGTGTGTGTAAGCAGGCATGAGAGTTAAAGAATAAAGAGTTGTCCTAAAGGGACAGGAACATCTCCTGGCTTCAGAGAGCCCTAAATGCTGTTTATATTCAGATGATGTGTTCCAGGGGCCAGGTGCCTGGATTACACACCGCTACTCTGCTGCAATTCCCTTGTGTGAATATCAATATGCAAATATGTCTCCAGTTGGAATGCAGAGCACTCTCCATGCATACAAGCAAACACAAGGAGTCCATGGAAGCAGATTCGGCAAATCCATCAAAATTGGAAACAAATACCTGAATGAAATTCAATTGCTTATTCAACCTGCTGTAAATATGATTAAGTTTACTACAGAGCCTCAAACTCTGCTTGTGAAAATGGCAGGAAGTAGTCACTTTTCATCTGTCTCTGTTGCATATTGTGCAATGAATCATGTTTTTTCTAAGTATTTTTGAATTATTTATGAGTTTCAACATGAGTTATCTTTAGGGAGGTGCAACAAAGCGTTGCCCTCACACAGTTGCAAGAACTGCTGCTATCTGATGCCTTCCTAAGGCTTTAACAAATTGCAAAGTTTAGAGGTGGACATGTGTAACAACTGATCTTGTTCTATAACAAAAGAAGTTTTGGAAAGATGCAAAATATTCCAGACAAAAGCAGAGCCATTCTTACAGAAGAGCCCTGGGCAGCTTTGCTGGTGATGCTTTGGGCTCTCTTCTGTCTTTGCAGATCACTGCAGAACACTGGTTCATTTCTCTCTCTGCTCCTAAGCTGATTCCAGCACAACCCAACATTCAGATAATTCTCTTTACTGGGTTTCATATTAAATTTTAACTTTTTTTAAAAAATTAATTTCATTTTCGGTATGAAACATTATGAAGGTGCTTAAACTCTACAGAGGGAAGTCACAGACAGACCTTAAAAAGCATTATTGATTTATTTTTATATATTGATGATTATTGCTAGTGGATTCATAAATTGTCATACACTAGCTAAACTGCATTATAATTTAGAAGTTCTTCATGTTTTTTGAAATAAGTTTGTTTACTTTTATAAATACAGTAAACACACACTCAAGTTTCCTCACTGCAAAGAACCCCCAATTACTAATTACCCACATGCTTCACAATGATATATTTTATAACTGAACCCAACTGACTTTTTCCACCTGCTTACCATCAGCTCAGCACACTCTAAGTCACAGGGAATACTTGACTTTAATCTTTCAAAAGATGCATCTGTTCCTTTTGCTTTCCAGATCTCTTTATAGCAATTATATAAGATAGAAATACTTGCACTGTCAGCTTACCTTACTAAGATACTATTCAAGGAACTCGCTTTTTAAAAACATCAATTTTCAACATGCAGCTGCAAAATAAGTGTCTCCATTCTCGCAGAGAAACACTATATATCTTAAAACTTAGAATATTCTATTCAGCTCCAAGCTGGTGGCATGTGACAAACATGAAACAAAATCTTTATATTTCTTACTGAAATTTCGCATCATTCCTGCTCTGGATTCAGCTCATGTGATTAAAACGTGTGATGACAGGCAATTTGCATTTAATACTACACTATTGAAAGGGAAAGATTTATTTTAGAGTTAGACATATCTAACTTTGCAACTAAATTCTTATATTAAATATTTCAAATGCTTCCACCGTGGATAAGAATCATTATCAAATCCATCCTAAAAACAGTTTAAAGAACATAAGACAGTGAGACTAGCAAAAGAATCACCATGAAGCATTCAAGTACAAGCTCATGAGAAAATTATGTATAAATGTACAATTACATTCTTCAAAACCTTATAGCAGATATGAAACCACAACAGGTGGTGAAGTATGCAGTAAACAGAGGGAAAAAATAAGGCAAAAATATTAAAAGTTCTGTACCTATCTTGGCATTCTAATTGCAAAAATCAGCAATATTGAAACCTCTGAGGCATTTGACAGAAGTCTCATAAAGACATTTTTAGTTGCCACTACATTTGAATTTTTTTCTCAAATGTTTGCTTTCTCCAATAAACTTCAAAGAGGCTGAAGCTGGCAGGTTGGCAATCATTTCATTCTGCACTTTGAGGTGAAATGATTACCCTTTGATGGTCCAGCAAAATACTACAGACTTGTCTTGGGCAGACAGAGCAGAAAAAGAAATAGAGCCCAGGGGAAAGGTATGTGTTCTGCAAGGGAATCTGGCACAGAAAATCAGCCGTGAGCAGGCACATGAATAATGATGGGGCTGGGACAGGGACAACTGTTCATGCAGGAACATGGGAAATGAGCACATCTTAACCAGTTTTAATGGTCTTCAGAGAGAAATTGTTCTCAACGACAGCATTTTCTGGTACCAGGACATTTAAATTCAGACTGCTCAGTTCCTAGCATGGGATCTGACTCCTGGTTCAGTTTGATGCACTGTAGTTTGGACCTTTCCAAACTCTTTGGAACCAGGAGCTGTTGTTCTGTACCATCCTCAGGGGCTATGTGGTCAGACAGGACATTTGCAGTAAATAAAATGGCATTAATGAAGCAGAACCACACAAAGCCACTTTGTTTCATCGAAGACATTCATATCATCACAAACTTGGAGAAAGAACAGTGCAAATGCCTAATTTGAACCACACATGGACAAAAAAGAGATGGAAACAGACGGGGAAATTGAGAGTGAAGGAGAGGCTGGAATCAGCCGTGTGGTACTCCGGAGAGCATCTCAAGGTGCCAATCTGCAGTTCCCAGCAGAACCCGAGAGAGATCAAAGGGCAGCAGCATCACAGGGGATGCCAGTGTGAAAGCTGAGAGTGGAATGTAATAAAAAAAGGTTGCACACGTTCTGCTGCCAAGGTCGTTAATAAAACTGCCACAGTTCTCTCTGATTACAATTTAGCTCTACATTTATAAAGAGATGAGTGCTTGGGAAATGCCTTCTGAGGTACAGAATGCCTATGCCATTGGAATTATCTATTTTGAGGAAATAGCATTGAGAGACGTTTTAAAAACCTTTTGATTGAGATTATGTAGATGTTCCACTTGAAGTGAGGAAGGTTTAGAATGAAGATATTTACATTTCTGAGATTGATCGTGCTGTTGTTACAGGATCTATTCATGAGAGAAATGTCTCTCTCCTCTATTTCTGTAAAACCCTTGCAGGTCAGTGTGCGCTTGAGCATTCTAAACTCTGTTATAGAGGCACTTGACCATTTGACTATGAAATGTCTGAATAAATAGGAAAAAATAGTTTAAAAAAGACTAATTTGGTGTCAGTGTACAATTTTAAATTTTTTTTTCTCCCTCTTTGTGCCACAGGCATTGTCATAAAAATATAATACAGCAGGCATAATATGCAGTTAAAAGAGCTTTTGTAGGAAACTGATTTCCATCTCAAGATCCCAGTGCAGATCCAAAAATGACAGCAGCATTGAAAGGTTAGTCTAGAAGTATAACAGAATCTGTGGCACAGTCCTTACAGAACAGAGGTGGAAGGGGAATCGAAAATGTTTCTTAGCTATAAGTGATATTTCTTGATTATACAAAGCAATTTTCTAACTTTGCTTTTCCTTTTAGTCATAGCAATATATATAAACCATCCTAATGAAAATGTCCAGCCTCACTATCTTTAGAGCACTTACATTAAAATTTCACTGGAACTTGTGTTATCATTAATATTAAAACTGTTTGTAAGACAAGAGAACATCTGGATTACAGTTATTGAATATCTATAGTAAATTGCATTGAAAGAGAGAAATCAAAATCCCCTTTTTCCCCAAAACTGTGTGGGATGTTATGGGACGGCAAGAGCCTTGCATTAAACCAAACCATGAAACTATTCCTTATAATAAATTTAGGAATACTTTTACAGATATGCTTTGTTCATACGGGGAGCTGATATAATAGAGTTAAACCCACTGACAAACCCTCAAAAGTAAAGAACTTTCATAACAAAGAAAGACCAAAAATCCCACCCCAGGACTGATCAATATTTGCACATTCTGTACCTTCCCCTGCATTGTAGGGTTTAATGATTTTCAAGTTATTCAATTATTTCCATGATTATTTTATACATGAACAGGCCACATTTTAGTAGTTTTGCCTAATGAGCATCACTTGACATCATAAAAGGAAAATAATGTAGAAGCAAAGGGATAGAAAATTTATACTTGTTACCTGAAAATGGAATACAAATTACCTTGCAATCCAACACATTCAGAATAGCATAATTACTTCATCCAAAAGCAGGCAAACCAGTAAAAAAATTACTTTTGAGGAACACTGAAAACCACCTTAATCACATCACACATGAAGAATATAAAATGTGACTTTAAAAATGAATTTTAATTTGTGCGTGACATTACTATATACAAGTCATCATTCACAGCTGCTGCATGATCTGCACTGCAAAGGAACAACTTCCAAGTGCAACTCAGCCTCATTCATCCCAAGGTAAGAAAAAGAAGAAACTGAGGGTCATCAAACACCACGCTATTAGCAATATGTGTACAGGACAGAGGCTATACAAGCGTTTAAAAACCCCCCAGAAAATATATAAAAAGCATGTTTAGGTGACTATTACTGTAGCTGAAATTACACTGAGCAATAAAACAAAAGGAAAAGAGATTGAAATGGTAAAACATAAAAGGAATGAGAAAGGACTGGGTAAGTAGGTAGATAAAAACCCAATGTTTTTCCCAAGCAGTGATGTACAGCAGCAAATACTATGCAAATTTTATCTGAACAATTTTAAACTCATGGGCAAAGGATACCTGCATTACAACCTAGTTAGTAAATGCTCCATGAAAAATATACATATTCCTCTTTTCCAAGATCTTAAAATTTCCTGCTCTGACAGCCACTCTTCAAACACCTGTTTGCATTTAGTTCTTGAACTAATACTAGTTTGTGGTACAAAGTGGATAAAAGATCTTTTATAATACAAAGCTACAACCTGCGGATTATGTTCAATTTCAAGATATTTATAACAAAGATATTTTTAGTTGAAAAAGAAAGCTCTCAAAGGACTGGCAGAATGCTGCGATATTCCTGTTGTAATTGCAATTGGGGAGCTCATTAAATATACCCCAGGAAATCATATGGAAAGCATTTATTGCAAGAGCCTTGATAAAATTTCTGCCTCTCAGGGCTACCAGTGCCTTCTCTTAGTCAGGCTTTTCAATCCTGCAACTGTTCTACACCACAGCGGCTTTTTCTACTCAGCCTTCAGAACATGCCAGTCAGGGGACTGCATGGCATGGTCCCTTTCTTGTCCACAACTGGACTGTGGATGTACCTGAACCCTTTTTTGAGCTGAGGTTTGCCACAGTGATGAGTTTATTTAGTCATAAACCTGTGTGTAAATGCAGCACTTGAACAAGCTGCACGTGCACTTACATAAAAACTCTTCGCATTTGAAGACTTTTCAACAGGAAGGGAATGTCAGGAGGAGGGCACAGCATCACAGGTACTTGGGCTGCAGGGGAGGTCCTCCACAGAGAGGAATGGACTTTATTAATTCCTGAATTGTGTGCCCTGAACACGCACACGTGTGCACACATGTGCAAACCCCACACCCTCCCCTCGTACAGAGCCTCTGCCCAACCTGCTGGGTAGAAAACTGGCAAGAACAAGCTGGCAACACTGGCACACGTTCCTCAGAGAAGCTACGGCTGCCCCTGGATCCCTGGAAGTGTCAAGGCCAGGCTGGGTGGGGCTCTGAGCAACCTGGGATGGGGGAAGGTGTCCCTGCCCATGGCAGGGGGTGGAACAAGAGGAGCTTTAATGTCCCTTCCAACCAAAACCATTCTAGGATTCTGTAAGAACAGCTCTCTTGCTTATTTTGCTCCTGCAGGAGCTATTTTTCCCAATTTATCCATATCTACACTTCCAAGTTGGAACTTTGTTATCACTTCCACAACTTTTTCTCTCTGCAGTTGTCCACTGTCTTTAACTGATACTTCACCAAAATTCTCCATTGAGAAATGAAGTAATTTATTCTTTCTCCACCCTTCACATTTCAGTTTCCTCTGTCACCACACCTAGGCTTTCTTCCCACCTCCTGCACACTCTGTGCCTTCTCATTAACCCTCCTCCAGGGTGACTTGTTCTTCATTACAGAAGAGCTGGTGTTTGGTCGAATATTGAAATACAACACACTTGAATCCCTGGGAACACGCAGCACATCCAGCCACAGGCAACCAATGTAATGCTGTACTCTGTCTTCTGATTTTTATACTTCTACAATGTCTGGTGTAAGGGGGTCATGATTGGATCATTTATTTGCAGATAATAGTAATAGAACACATCCATGTGCAGGTGTAAATAACAATAATAATACAGATAAAAAGATGGAACTATAGCAACATATAATTATGATGGAGGTATAAAAGAAACAAAGCTGAGAGAGAGCAATATTCTGTGCTAAAGACGCTGTACTAAAAGCCCTAAAAACTAGTGACACTCTTTTGAAAGTTTTAATTCTTTCCGGTTCTCTTCACTGGGGTCATACAAGGTACAATCTCTCTCTTGCAGGAACGTATATGCAGATAGGTAATTAGTGAGAAGGAAACAGATAAATAGAAGCATTTATTAAAAGGCAGACTGATAGAATGGATGGAATGGGCAGTTTGTGAAATACACAGAAAAAGCATTTCTTAATTATTTCCCATATGAATCTGATCTCTTGAAAATCCTTTTTTTCTTTTTCAATTGATTGTGAACTTACTGGTGCAATTCAGACACATCTCACATGCTTCTACTGCTGTGCACATCACACACAGACCCCACCCACCAGTGAGCAGTATTAAAGAGATCCTTAAAAAATGCAATATGTGAATGCTAAAATGACAGTATTTATATATAAGATTATGCTACTTTAAGATATCCTAAGTGGTATATTTTTCAGAAAAGGTCATTACCCCAAATTTTAACATTCTGAAATTCTCTCATGACCTTTGTAATTGAGCAAGAACAATAATGGAGGGGAGGGGGAATAATAAACCTCATACATCTAAAAATAATGCTAAGAATTAACAGTCTAGATTGGATAGGACTTTATTTCCAAAGAGAAATCACAGCATATTCGGCATATTTTAAACCCTGAGAGAGCATTCATTGAAAGTGGCAATGGCCTTCATAAAACTTTCTCTTTTTTGGTGCTTACATGAAGCTACAGTAAGGCCTTAATTCATTCCTAAAATGGTTAGGTGAAAACCACAACTGCTACTTCCAGAGTGCAACTGATATTTAGGTCACTCAGTGCATTCAACACTAAAAAGACACCTTGAAAGAGTAAGATAAAATAAAAATGCATGCTAGCAGTAGAGGTTGGTGAAAGGAGCCTGTTCTTACAGGCTTAGAGTTACTCTGTATAATTATGGCTTTAGGATTGCCCTTTGGAACAGATAAATCCTATTCTCTATTGTCTTTACTGAATGATAATAAGGGCTTGATTATGTATAAAGTTTGCATTCTCAACTGACGCTGGCTGCGAGAGAGAGCAGAGTTCCTGCTGAATGACAATAAACGAGGCATCTCCTGTTTCTTCTGGAAATCACCCCCTCAGGAATCAGAGACTGGTTGAGGACAACATTAGCCCTTGGACAAGTGTGTCTTGGAGCATTCGAGAAAAAAAGCAGGAAAGGAGCACCCCAGATGTGACTTTATAGGCAGCAAAATGTTGCTCTTAGGGCTGCATGATTCTGAAAACCCAATTATGATACACAAAGGTACAAAAAGTCCCAAGCACCCCTGTCCTGTACACTGCTGATCAGCAGACCCAGTCCATGCTCTTCCAAGTCTAAGAAGTGGTAGTCAGGACATTAATCTTGTTCCCAATGGATTTACGGTGCCTCAGGTCAGAGAGTTCCATTGCATGAGAACATTGACATAGAAATCGAGATAATATTTAAAAAAAATTAAAAAATAGATTATTCACCCTGCACAGTCACTGTCTTTGCTGCCCACCAGGCACCTGCATCACATCCCCACAGCATTTTCTGGTTTCATAAACCATGCATTGAGATGAGGTAAGTTTAAATCTGTGAGAGTTTCACATTTTATCCCAAGTCTAGGTCTTTGGTTCATGATTTCACCACTGACTTTTGCATCACAACCATATGTTCATCTAACAGGTATTTCACATCTCTCTGTACATCTGCCTTACAGGATTTTCACAGACTAAGGTTGTTTCTTTCCCTGCTGAAGATTAAAATTTTCTTTTTAAGAAATAAACCTAAAATTCTTTGGAGAAGTAGAGAATACAAATACAATTTTTTTAAAAATCAGGGAAGTCAATGTTATGATGTAGATCACATACTTTGGTTTAACAGTTTCTCGTTTGTAGCTTTATTTCTATAGAATTAACAAGACTTATAAATACAAGCTTAATTCCTGAAGTTGTACCTAAATAGCTGCTCTGTTTCTTTCCCTGTTCAGTTAAGAAATTCAGTTCGGTTTGAACATCATTAATCACTAAACTTCATGCTTTGTAGGATTAACTTGGTAAAATATCTCAAAACACGAGCAATAGGAGCCAAACGGTATTTTCAGCTTTTTGCTCGATTTATTTAGTAAAAATAAAGCCTTTTATTTCTTCCTCTAACGATACATGCACTCCAAATGTATGTTTAAATATACTCATCAGTGCAGCCCTCCAAGGGTAAGTGTGTATTACAGAAATGGTCCCCCAGATTAGGTGTATATTGTGAAATGTATGTGAATGTGCATGACTTGAACCAATGAACTGTGGCCTGGAATGATGTCACAGAATGTGCAGCATTAAGTGGAAGGTTAAACCTACTTGCATCTCGGTTCATTAAACGTGGTTAAAGTGCAAATTCCCTCATTCTGACAGTAGTAATCACAAGGGTTCACTTTCTGGTCACAGCGCTGACTTTTAAACCCCACAGAGCATCTGCAGAATTTCAGTAAAATAGACCTATATAAATATTCTGCCTTTTGCCAAACAGATTTTAAACGCATTATATATAACGACGGCAAGACACACACACATACACGGGCACACACTCACAGAAAACACAATCAATACTCTTTTTTCCATAGAAGGTCCATCTGACAATACTGAAAAAGTTTGTTCACGAGCGTTGATCAAACAGTTTTAAAACAAATATGCTGTACTGCCTGAAGGGTTCTCAAAGTATTATTGTCAGATGCACTGGGTATTTCTATCGATTGCAGATTGCAATGGCCTTAAAAATGTTCATGGCCATTTTCTCAGCATTGTTAATGGTGTTGGTTTATGCTGCAGCATTTATGTACTGTAAATCCACACACAAATTAAAGCACAAAACTTTTTTTTTTTTTCCTTGAGATGCTATGGTGTTCCATGTGAATTGAAAAAGAGTATGACAGTTTTATAAGGAAAAAATAAATGAAAAGTCACAAGCTTCCAAAATACCCATTCTAGGTGTTGAAGCAAATGAATCACCAGAATTAGTCATCGTATTTGGGCCTTACACATTATAGCTGTGACATTCTCCTTTTTCTAGGATTTATCAGTCTCTAGTCCTCAACTAAAGACATTTAGGGAGGTACAAGTAACAGGCAAAGTGGTAAAAACAGGTAAAAAGTAATACGGAAAAAAAGAAAAATAAGCACTTAAAGTATTTTCAGCTGAATAAGGGCTACCATGCAGAACTAAGTTATGTTGTCTTCAGCCCCAAACCTGCAAACACACATTGAGGATTTTTTAGTGGTGGTGCCTCTGCAGCTGTGTCCCTTTTCACAGGCAGAAGTGCTTCAGCTCTCACAGGGAGGAACCCTTGGCCCATCTCTTACACTGGTCAGACTAACAAAATCTAGGCATTTATGGAACTCCTTTGAGAGTCTGAATAAAACTCTCTTTTAAGATCTCCTGCATCAACACAATGAAGGAATGGCTGTATCTGGATTCACAAAGTTGTGGTGCCAGATCCCTTTGGGCAACATTTGCTTTTGTCACCCAGAAAATGAGACACTTAAGTACAAGTCTGTCTTCCAACACCTCTCTCTTCTAGCCTGGAGGATGTTCTGACCTCCAGGTAGTTTGGAGAAGAGGGAGACCATTCCGAAATGAATATTTTAAGGAAATGAATTAATTAAATAAATTTAAAAAAATTTAAAAGACTGACTAGGTAGCTCAGAGAAACTGAGAGCAGGAAAGAAATTAATTTCTAGCTACAGTGACTACTTCAGTATTTTATACTGAGCAGCTGCAAAAGAAGATACACCATAGCTCTCAAGAAAGGAGTACAACGTAGGCTTTTCTGCTTACAGCAGTACTTCACTTCTAGGCTACAGAATCCAAATTTCTTTGGCATTTTATGTCTGAGCTTCAGAAAAGCACTGCGAGTAGCTCTCTCGATCATGGCACAGGAGGGAGAGCACAGTCTCAGCCCAGAACAGCCACGCTGCTGTGGGCAGTGGGAAGGTCAGGGCAGAAATGAGAGATACATGAGCATATTCCCAGAAGAATATTATTCCTATTCTCCAGCCATCAGGAGAAGGGTTTTGCCTCCACCTTGGACGATCTCTGTAGGAGAAAAGACTTAATCCATCTTTGAGAAGAAGGCAGACAACATCCAGATTTCATTCCAGGAAAAATGCCTGAACAGGCCTGAAATTACTATAAGTCTCCAAAGATATACCTTTGTGCCTATATGCATTCACAATATAGACCTTAGTCATAAATTTCAGTACACATTTTGCAAAAAGGTATGCAAAGTATGAGGTTACAGAAATAACTAAAAAACAGATATTGCAAGCTGAAACTGCAAACAGCACATTATACATCTTAGAGAGACCAAAAATACAGACACATGCATAATAATGTTATTATTTGTTGTCACACAGGCATTTTAATGATCTACAGGATACTCACAGACAGACAGGGATATTCGTCTCGGGGTCCAGCTGACAGGTACCACCATTGTAGCAGTAGCCATCACACAGCTGACAGGTAGAGGCAATCTTTCCATTAGTGCAACTGCCACAGGTAAAAAAAAAAAAAATGCAAAAAGCAATCAGTATTTTAGTAAATCTGTGCATTTCCTTACAAAATCAGTATTTTAATAAATAATTATAAGATCTATTGATTGAAAGAATTCTAAGCTTCCAGTTTGGAAAGTTACCACAGGCAGTGAGATTATTACACAAAATACCTTTAATCTTTCCTTTTATGAAAATAAATAAGTATAATACAAAATAATCACTGATCAATAGAGCAGCACATGCTACTACCTGTATCTCCAAGAACATTTAGTGTGTCTCTATCATTGTCACCAATAATGCAGAATGAAGAAATTTCAGCAGTATGGTAAAACTCCACTGTTAACTTAATTTAAATTTTTCCAAGTGAAAACCCACTCAGTCTCCTGCTACACTGTGCCTCCTCCAGTGAGGAGTGCTCCACAAGTTGGTTTTAAAAGTCAGGAGTCAGTTGGTTTTGTATGGGCAGGAATCACACACAGGAGCTGCTCTGATGTGACCACTTCAGGGACAAGCTACTGCGTGAGAGATTTAAAGGATAATGCAATGGAATTGCTGTTAAATGCATGATTTTGGACAAAATCTCTCCTCTGCACACACTTACTTGCATAAAATGTCATTGCTGTCCTTGTTTATTATGCAGTGTCCCCCATGGCACCTGAGACACTTGTCCACCTCACACTTTGGACCTTCAAACCGCACGGGGCAGACACATTCCACACTTCCATCGTCAGAGATTGTGCACGATTCGGAATTCACGCAGTAGTGGTGGCAAACATCTGAGGGCAACATGAGAGCTAATTACTAAAAGACATTAAGGAGTGTTACGGAAAAAAATAATACATTACTTTCACGTTTTAAAAGGTTCTTTACTAAAAACAAAATGAAAACTGGTGACTCACCAGCAGCCACAGGAATCAAGAATGCCCCATAAACAGATATATAATATATTAACGATGTAGTCTTGGGAAGTGAAATGGAAATATCAACTCATAACAGGGTTTTTTTTCCCCCTTGTAGTTGTCTAACCCTTTATGGCATCATCCCACATAATATAAAGACTACTGATGAGAAAAGCAGAGCAATGCTAATGTATTTAATGGGACGTTGGCTGAATAAAAACCTTCTGATACATTCACATTACCATTAACAGCATTATGCTAAACTGAAATTGAAACGATATTTTGAAATAATTAAGTTTTATTTTCATTTATCCACATATTAAAATTTCATGAAGTTCTAATAATAATATATAAAGACCTAATCCATAAGTTTCACGAAGTGCTACATACATGCTTATCTTTATAGACTGTGCAAGACCCCATTACAGTATTTAACTGTTTGAATGCCAGTAGGACTGAGATTTCAAGTAGTGAATTCTTTCACCCTTCAGAACCACCAGTAACTGTCTCATTTTCCATACCCTTAAAAAAACCAAATTGCCTAAATGAAGAAACCTCCAGAGCTCCAAAATTCTGATATCCTAACATTTTGGTTAATTTTTACTTATGTGGTAGTGACAACTTTATTTTGCAGCTTGTTTTTTTCTTTAAAGCCGTCATTTAAGCTCCTTAATGGGCAGGGACAGCTTTCTCTAGCCCAGGTTGCTCCAAGCCCTGTCCAACGTGGCCCTGAGCACTTCCAGGGATGCCACAGCTTCTCCAGGAATCACTCATGAGGAGGAGTCAGAAACACACTTTGCTTATGCCACTCTGCTGTTTTTCCTTCTCCTCTCCAGGGAGTGTGCCCTGCTGGAAGAGTTCTGCTGAGGGTCAGAGCGTGGCTGCTGGAGGAGTTATTTCTGCTTGAATATTCATTATGTCTCCACCTGTGTGTGCAGGCTGTAGGTTCAGCTGCTGGAGGAGTCCCTGCTCAGCAACCAGAGAGGCTTAAAAGACACCAAATGAAGTTGTTCATTGTTCCTTGTTCCCCAGTTCCAGGTATGGAATGGCAATTGGCAGCAGGGGGGCTGTTTTCGGAACAAAAACTGCTGCAGTTTGAAAGCTAATACTGAGTCATTTTATGGGAGAGCAGTGCAAGGGGCATATGTTTGCATGTACATGGGGACTAAAAGAGCCCTAAAAAACACAAACCCAAAACCTAGCAATAGGACGGCCATATGTCAAAACAATTATTAGTTTTTAGTATTAATTGTAGTCACAAACACCTTTAGACATCTGCTGTATCTAAACTGTTTATGCTCCATTTGGGCTGAAATGACACAGTTTTATTTTTTTCCTCCTAAAGAAAGGAATTTCAGTTTCAGAGAAAGTCACGGCTTGTGGGATCCCTATATCCACTTTGAATGATTGTAACTGCATGAAAATGTTTCCTATTTTTTAGGTAGTTTGGGCCTTAAATGATACAAGAAATGAACTTCAGCTACTCTGCATGTCTTTTTTCTGAAATTTAAAATAGGGAGCTACATACAAATACATCATATTTATGTGTATTTAATAACATGTGCAGTGTTAGTAGAATTCTATGTAAATTCACTCACTTAAATTTATTTCAGCCGTGCCAGTGCCTTGACACGGAGCACACATTTTGGTTATTAGCCCTTATGTGAACTAATCACAGGAGAAACTCTGCATTGAGTAATTGGGGACGATAAGTATGGGGAAAATAAGGTCTTTGCAAGCTGGTAATACTGCAAGCAAATGTCTTCTCCCTGCCATAAAACCCCACTCATAATATTTTAAGCTTGGGAGCAGGAGTAAAATACCTATGCACATTCATGTGTCATCCTTTGCATATGAAGTAGCTTCAATCACAGCAAAGACAGACTGGAAAAGATATCTGAGAGTCAACCAGTCTTGGCAAAAATCCTGTATTAATGTATTCCAGTCTTGGAAAAAATGCTGTATTAATGTATTCCAACTTGCACACAAAGTGAAGGTGATTAATAAAGGAAGAGATCATACATTTGTGTGAATAAGCAAAAAATTAATAGATTATATATACACACTATTAATGGTAAACCAGTACAATTTTACAAAACTGTTAATGGTCACTCAAAAAATACTCTAAAAGATTATAGGAGTTTTTTTTCTCCTAAAAGACTTATGTTTCAAATCAGCAAAAGCTTAATTTTGTTTTGTATTTTATAATGTGTGTGAGCCTCTGCATTGTGGCAGTTTCACAGTGTCTGCAGACAAACCAAATCTGATAATAAGCACTGTTTAAAAAGCACCCCTAAATTTACATTTAAATTAATTAAAAAAAAAAAAAAAAAAAAAAAAAAAAAAAAAAAGATGTTTGCAGAAGCATTCAACTAGAAACAATTTGTTTGGTTTTGGGTAAGCTTCAAGTAAATATTTTTCCTTAATCTGTGTGTCTGTCTGTGCATGATTTATGTACTATACTATTTTCAAATACCCAATTGTGTTTGCAGATACTTATTTGTGGATTCATGCAGTTTGTTTAATACCAAGGGGGAGAGAATCACAATTACTGCTGGTTTTCCATTCAAAGGTTTCAATTTATTTCATAGTCTCCCAACTGGAAATATATTCAGTTTACTTCAGTACAAATCCTACTTAAGACACACACTATCCCCTTCCTTGTTTGACAGACCTCTCTCTAAAACTAAATACTTTTTGTATCTTGTAGATAGTTCTAAACCAGACTTTTATAACAGCTAATTTCCCTTCTCTTTCTTCTTAAATCAAGCCTTCTTCAGCAAACTCACTGGGTGTACAAAAGGGATGATGGCTTTCACATTTAATGTGCTATGACAAGCACTGTGACAGTCTAACAAGACTATGACAGTCCTTTCCTTTAGAATGTTACAGTCAAGGCAAAGCAGGAGGAAAAAAAAGAGATGATTAAAAAACATCATTCAGATCTCAGTAAAATGATTTGTTCTAACTCAAGATTGCTTGTGAGCTATCATTTTTGAAGAGACGTGGGGAAGACAAACTGTAATTTGTAAATGAGTGACCAAATGAAGGAATTCAAGATTATTTTCAAATGTCTTGAGTTACTGAAAAGAGATAATGGTGAAAGAAAGAAAAAGCATGGGGAGAAAAGAAATATAACTGGAGTATGAGCAGAATGCCTATTGGTTGATAATCTACTTTTCTTACTCCACTGTAAAAGAAGTAAAAAATTAGAGGAAGTTTCAGAAAGTGAGAAGAGCCTTTCTAAAGGCATGGAAACCTTCAGAAAACTGTTCCAATGAGAAAAGACTGATGGGTCAGTGGAATGAAAAACTAGGGGAGAAATTCAGATGCAAAAGCCAGAATCTAAGTCCTGAGATTTAAATGAGAGTAATGTTCAGAAATCCTTTACAATTTCAATACCAGGATGGGGCAGAAAGCATAGCCAGGGTGATCTTTGAGCAAGTTTAAGGAATAGAGCATTGTGAAACTCAAAGCAGTACTCAATGTGCTGCTTGCTGGGGTTAGAAACAGAAAACAAAGGTAAAGGAGCCGTTTGAGACATCCCTGAAAAGATAAGGGACACCAGAAGGTTCTTTAACCAACTATGTCAATTCATTACCAGAAAATATACAAGAAAATTAATAAGAAAATATACATGAGAAATTGGAGTAGAAAATTTTAACACAATTATCTAACGTCGACTGGCAAGGTTGTCTGTCTTGTACCGCTCCACTCTACAACTCATTCACGAAAATAATAATAAATCATTCCTAAAAAAGCTCTTTCTTCAGGCAGCCATGCAGAAGGACAGAAAGACATTCAAAGATCACCTGAATACATCAGATGACATCGCCTCAGCAGCACGAATAATCTGAGGCTAAATTTAACAATGCCGTTGAAAAAACAACCCGTGCGGGTTTTTGAGCAGAACTTGGATTGGGAACACGGCCGGAGGAGTTTGTGGGGGTACTCACAGTACTGGCACCTGTCCCCCGTGTAGTCGGGCAGGCAGGCACACAAGGGCTGGTTCCCCGCCGTGACGCTGCACGTGCCGCCGTTGTGGCAGAAGCGCTCGCACACCGTCTGGTTGCACCTCGGCCCCGTGAAGCCCAGCGCGCAGCTGCACGTCGGCCGACCTGTGCGAAACAGGGAAAGCTGCTTTATGGGAAAAATAAATACAAACTGAAGCAATGACCAGCACTTTCTCAACGCGGATTTGTCAGGTTTCAATGTTCGAGCCCAACTATGTTTTTCTCTAGATGCTGACAGAATGTGACTTTGCAAACATTGCTTGGATGCAGAACTTTTAAAAAATAAAGTTGACTCTGGGAGATATGGGGACCTCAAAAACTGCATCTATGCATCTGTACAGCTGTGCATCTACAGCCATTGACTCTTTTATCAGAAAAAAGACATTATTTAAAATACACAATCATTTTAAAAGATGGTCCTGAGCAGGAATTTCAGATATGACTGAACTCCTCAAATCATCCTGTCGTGCTGCGTTCCTCCAGTTGCAGAGGATAAATGTTTGTATAATCACCATTAGTGTCTCTTCAGAATGCACTCCATTATTCTCAAATCTACAAACCTTGATATATAATCACATGAATATACAAATATTTACCAATGCTCTAATAGCTACACTTTACATAACGATTTTTACTAAAGCACAAGTATCCGTGCCTGCTCTGCTATGCCACCCCTCTCAGATAATGAGGACTGTTACATAAGAATTGCTGTCTGGCAGCAGACCAAAGATGCCTGTAACATCAATATTCAATGTCTGAAAAGCAGTTAACACCTTGGGATGAACATTTGCAGACAATGAACTCCTAGTCTACACCTTCTTTTCAAAGGATTTTAAAATAGTCTTTAAAACCCAATGCCTTTTCCTCCTATGATTCTTCTCCATTGTAATTTTCCCATTTTTTTCCCCTTATCTAAATCTCATGTCTAAAGGATTTATAGCTTTGTTACAATTCCACTGTTTTATTAAACCCTTCCACTTTCTCCTGTCTTATTAAGGCTTATCTTCTTTAAAACAAACTTCTAGATCCCAGTAATGTTTTTCCATCTCCTGACTTTGCTTTTCTATCTCATTTATAATCTTCAAGTAAATGACCTGATGTGTCCAACCACCCATCTCCCTTCTCACTTCCTAATAAACTATTCTCATTCTCGATTATCTCTTCCAAGACACTATTTTTCCTCCATCCTCCTCCCCTTTGCTTTCATTCAGCTTTAAGGATTTTCTGAAATTTATGGAGAACAGACCAAGTCCAACACTTTTATTTTTCCTGGCTTCCCAGGAAGTAAAGAAATGAAGATTAAGTGTGGCCTGAGGATGTTTCTGAAATAAAAGGGCAGACAGGGTGGGTTGGAATGAGATGAGCATTAAGGTTACTTCTAACCCAAAATATTTCATGATTCTATGTTTATCAAGGTAACTGCATGTGTGATGCAGAATCCCTTTGGACTGGAATTGCATGAAATAAACTGGAATTTTGGACTGGAATTACACTGGAATAGACACAAAAAACAACCTCTCAGATTATTATTGACAGCCCAATCACAATAATGATATGACTGTAGAGTCTAACAGAGATCAGAGAAAGGTGGGGAAGAAGTTATATATGAGAGGCTGCAGTTTGCCCTGGATTCACATTTGAGAAACTCCACACCATGCCATAAGGCAGGAAAAAGGTTTTTACATAGGAACAATCCTACTTCGTGGAGGGATGTGTTGGTGAATTCACAAAATAAAGCTATGCCTGACTTGGGACTGACCTGTTTGAAAGGCACAGGAGACCCAAAATTCTAAGTAGTCATTAAGTCATTAAGGATCGCTTTTCCATAATCATTCTCCCTGATTTTTATACTGATCTATCAAGAACTCTTTCCTGCTGCCTGATTTACAGATGCTGTATGAACAGGTCCCTTCTTTGCTGGTCTTGGTCTCATTTTGGTCTCCTCGGTTTAACACTGTGTTTGGTGCAGGTATCCACCCCTACTTTCCCACTTTGCCTCCCGATGTTGACCATGGCTGCATCTGAAACCCAGAGATGTGCAGCCCTGCTCACCTTGCTGTTCTTTCTTCTCCACTTGGTTGGCTGTGCTATTGAGTAATTAAGATTAAACTGAGTATTCCAGAAACCCCACATTTCAAATTTTCTTCTGGTCTGCCTTTTTTTTAATACCACGCAATCATTTAATACCAAATTCACTGCAGAATTTCTCAATGCAAGTGAAGCATTGCCTCTCATTTTGTCTCCTCTCTCTGATTCAAGCAGAATGATTTATTCACTCTTTTCCCTTCACTCATTTCTTACATGACACACTTCACGTAATTCTTTTCTGTATTTTCTATTTTAAGCTATGCTAATTTAAAGTGTTTTGCAAATCATCCTAAGGGCCATGAGATCAGTTAGTCTCTTTCTCTAATGAGTACAGCAGGAACAAAACCATTGACCTAAAAATAGCTCCAACTACTTTAATATGCATCAGCCTGGTTATTCATATCTGTCCCCTGTGATCTAAACATTGAATCAAAGATGTTGAACTCAGATGTTAGCACAGATTCCACTTGTTTTTCCCCATGTATACAGTTGTATTTAAATCTCTGCCCCCAAGACAGGGGGTTTCACATAATCCTTCATCTGAATCAGTGTTTCATCAAAAAGAGAGATAAAATAAAACAGTGATAGAACATAGATCTGGAGGTCTGAAACCAGTTTTCATTACTAATACTACTCTATTTGTTAAAATGATGAGACAATGATATTTTTCTAGTTTGTAGAAAAGATTATTCTATTCTTTACTAATGTAGACTTATAAATATGCCAAACTGCTGACAGCTATATGAAAATTTAATACAGTATAGCCTAAACCCCATTTTTGTCACTCAATTTAACATGACTTTCAGTGATGTTAATAGTCCATTGCCTATTTATACACAGACTGTTGACATCTGAAATAATACTAATAATGACATTTTCATTTGCCTTATTCTCATAAATTATTTCTGATACCAAAAAAAAAAATGGTTCCAGGAACAGTTTAACAAAAGCGCAGCATTAAACAATGACAAACAATGCCATAAGGTTTTGTATCATAGAATCAGAACACAGATTTATGTTTGCAGAGGAAACATTCTGTAACCAAGATGTCACATAACCTAACTAACAGAAATTGCAAGATGAGCTCATGCACCTCCCCTGGTCATGAAATCTCAGGATTAGAGCTCTACAGACACAGAATTAAAACTCCTTCTTAATTTTTGACCCTCATCACCACAGAAAGATTCACAACGTATTAGTATGTAGAAGAATATTCATATGGAAAGTGGTTCATGGAATGCTAAACTGCTTCAAATTCAGAACAGAATTTAGCAGAATAAAGGATAATATATTATGGTGACCCTAAGACATAAGTTATTTTTGGCAGTAGGACATGAAAAAAATAGAAGAAATTTTTGTCACAGAAATGAAATGTAGTTTCTCCCTTTCTTATAAAAGAGAAAGCATTCAAAAAAAAAAAAAAAAGAAAGAAAGAATACCTGGAATAAAAATACTACAATGTTCAACTAGGTTTTGATACAAAGGCTGTAGTTACTCCTGGTTAGTCTATTTAATTTGCTACATAGTAACAATTGCCTATATAATAACTTTTCAACTAAACTTCAAAATTGCTCATAAATTTCTTCTTTTGCTTTCTCTATAACATGTTGGTGTCTTCTTTTGGGAACTCATTCATATATCTTAAGCTCATATTTGCATTTATTTTGCAAGGATCAGAATCCTAAGGAGATCAATTTTCATACATGCTATAACCTAAGCAACAGAGAAACACTGTGCATTTTGCATAACCACATAAAGTTAAGAAAATAATTAAAAAATAATTAAGAACTAGGTCAATGGCATTATTTTTGTAAGCTTTCTGAAAGTTTTGAAAAATGAGATCATCCAGATGAATGTCTTCATCAAAACCTACATTATTTATTTCTTCCTTCCAGTCACTGGTAAATTCACTACCAGCAATGTGTTTTTAAGTTGCTATGTGTGAATATGCACATTTAATTTCAATACTAAAGTTGCTGTCAGTATTAAAGAAAACGAGGCGGCACGGCATGAGATTTCTGTAAGCAATATCTTATCCTTCGGTGTTATTATCAGCTGTTTGTGGGAATCACAATAATTCATTTCTGTGTGGCTGATGAACCATAATTAGCTTTGCTGAAACAACAGAAGTGGAGAGAAGCTGCATTATTGAAGATAATTAGTAGGTGAGCTGATTGGGATCTCTCCCAACAGAGCCTCTCCGTGTCGAAAAGCCAAGGAGAAAAGAACAAATTCTAAACATCTCTGAGTACTCTCAGAGGCTGCTGCTGGTGGTTCTGCTGGGATCTGAGCTCAGCCCCAGCGAAATTCCACCCTCATCCTTCCCACAGTCCCTGTCCTGCTGACACCACGATGGGAAACTCCTGAGACTGACGTGGCATCAGCAAAGCAAACAGGTTCTTCACTGGCAGTGTTTTCAGTATGCACCAAATTGTTTTGATTATAAAATAGAAGACAAAATAATATCTGCTTTATACACAATGATTTTTTGAGAATATTTCATCTATTTTCAATTAAAAGAATGAAAGAAGAGGAAAGATATAATATTATTTTTCACTCAGTGTGACACAAACGTCACAGTTCCATATGACTGGCCATACTTTTCATATTGTAAGTATAGTACAAAGGAATTTATCTAATTTTGTGAACTAGTTAACTTAGTTAATGTGTTTGAGACATTAACGAACTACTGCTGCAATATTTTTACTTTGAACTACATGGAGAAACAAGGTGTATTTTTATGGTAACATTGACTTTCTTTTCCAAATTCCCATTAATTTGGCTTACTGGAAAGTGTTCCTTATTACACCCAAACTTTTAATTACATGTCTCAGATGTGTACTTTTAATTAACTGATGACATTTTCTTTGTTCAATTATTGTAGTTCAATACAACTGTCGTAAACTTATAAATTTTAATTAAAGCTGCTCCAATCTCTGGCTATATAACGTTCACATAGGAATTTGCCAAAAGGCTTAGCAGTAAGTAAGCCAACAGTGAATAATCCCTGAATTGCCAGTGGGATTTGTTTAACAAATTAACATTTGTGTGCAGATAATGAGGTTCTACAACTCAACACATCCAGCAAAGATTTAGCACAATCATGTTTTAAAAAATTAGTAATACACTGCAATTTACTTAATTAGTTATCACATTACTATTCTATATTAGGTGGGGAAAGAGAACAGGATTTACACATTCACTAGAACACACACATTCACCAGAAGAGTATTTTGTATGCTGCATCATTTTATTTGGATCACAATACAAGGCAAGGCTCATTCCCAGGAAATCTCCTCCTCGTTTTTCAAGGCAGAAGTGAGCAGTAAGGAAATTCCTGACTCCTGGGGAAGCTTCCAGCTGTGGGGACCCTTCAGAAACATCATCTCATGAGGCTAAAATTGCTGGCACTCCCTGAGCTCTCCAGAGGCCATGTGGGTGAAATGACACTTGTGAGGTCGACTGCATCAGAGCTGTTTGAGTTGAAAATGTGAGAATTAACAAGAGCAATCAAAGCCCCCAAGAAAGAGAGGGCTGAGCAAGCTGAAATGATCACAAGTAATTTCTGTTTTGCTGATGGGTTTAGACTGGCACTTGCACACAATATGGCTTGTGCAACTTCGAGAGGAAAAAAATCTTCACCATTTTGAACAAAAATACACTTTAAAAAAAGACAAAATTGGGAAAATATGTGGAACTTGATTGCATGAGTTTGGCAGGTCAGTTTGTATAATGGATGAGAAGTGTGACTGCTGCCTTTTGAGGAGGTGTTTGTGGGCACTGTGGTACAGGAGGGAATGCAGACAGCAACAGCTCAGCAGGTCAAAGTAAAATGACACTGAGCCAACTTAATTTCAAAGCAGTAATCTTATACTTGACAGAAATTGAGGGAATTGTTTAGCAAAATGAGTTTACAATATACCAATTGGAGCACAGGGACTTAAGGCAGGTGTCACTTGTAGACCTGGCTTAGTGATGGACCTGGCAGAGCTGGGTTAAGGGCTGGGCTCAATCTTAGAGGGCTTTTCCAATCTTAATGATTTTATTATTATCATACAGATCACCCTCGTAGGACAAAGTATAAATCTAGACAAAATATGATGGTGAAGTTCTAAAACCATCAAGGAAAAACGAAGCAGTTCCTGGTAATAAAAAGCCTTTTCATTCCTACATGTAGAAATGTGCAAGAATAAAGAAACTCACAGATGAACAGCTCTCAAATGAGCCTGACACAGCAGGTCAGCTCTGCCTGGAAGGCTGGGCAAGGAGAAGGAACACCACTCTGCTCTGGATCTCACAGTCCAGCCCTGCCCCTAGAAGTGCCCTGCCCAGTTCCAGGACAAAAGGACACACAGGAATGTATTTGACTGGAAAGAGGAAATGGTTGTAGAAAAAACACTCAAGGAATTAAGTTTTCGTGACTTAATCACATTTTTCAAAGCTTTTGGGGAGTCCAGTGTAAGTCCTCTCTGTAAGATACACAACAGCCTCTGTATATCATGATTAGATTAAACTGTGATAAGGGCATCCCACTGGCACGCTAATTTTTTTCAGTAACACACGATTTATGAACTGATATAGATAAGAAATACAGCCTGATAAGAAACTGAGATTTCTTCTTAATAGAATATTTACAGGGTCCAGGGGCTAGGCATGTGAGGAAAATGAGAAACACATCAACTTGAAAACTTTATCTGGAATAGCGGATGGAATCCCTGTGATTCAGAAAGATGTAAGGTCTTTTTTCCACATTTCTAGCACATGAAAATTATGGTGTGGGCTTCAAGGCAGGGCTACCCCCATGGATTGGAAATGGCAGATAGGACATCTGGTTAACTTGAAACATGATTCTTAAAAATTTGATGAAACTAAGGGGACCCAGCAAAGCAGAAGAAGACTCCTATCAGCAGGAATGCCCAGGCATAGCCATGGAATCAGCTCTGTGCTGGTCTGAGCTCTTAAAGGCACGCTTTGGTCACGTGTGTTACAATAACCTTTTCTTTAACCTTGTTCATGTTTATTCCTTGTTATTTTTCATTCATTGAAAAATGTTCATTGAATCCCAGGCCGATTCCTGCCCTCCCCAGGCTCATTCCTGCCCTCCCCAGGCTCATTCCTGCCTCCCCAGAGTAATTCCTGCTCCACCCCATGCTGATTCCTGCCCCTCCAAGCTGATTCCTGCCCCTCCAAGCTGATTCCTGCCCCTCCAAGCTGATTCCTGCCTCCCCAGGCTGATTCCTGCCTCCCCAAACTGATTTTTGCTCTCCAAGGCTGATTCCTGCCCTTCCAGGCTGATTCCTGCATCCCCAGAGTGATTCCTGCCCTCCCCAGAGCCACTGCAGCAGCTGGGCCATGCTGAGAACTGAACAGCAGCTTACTGTAGACCCTGCTCATATCTGGTGGCAAAACCTACCTCACTAATTGTTTCGGCAAGGCTGAGAGGTTTCAGAGGCTGGCTTTAGCAGGAAAATGTAAAATTAAAAATATCCACGCAATGGCATAGCTGTGTGAGCACAGCAAGTGTGAGCTGCCTGGGAGAGGGAAAACAAACTGCTGGAGGTGAGTGAGCCCTGTGGCTACTGCCAAAAAAAGGGATTAAATAAAACCCTGGGGTCTCTGCAGGACTCACAACAGAGCTGAGTTCCAGCAGCCAAGTTATTAATTTTATTAAGCCTTTTAACCCCACAAAAGAATCAATTAGATGCCAGACATGTAAAAATGTGGGAATAAACATCCTCTCTGCAGATGATGAGGCAGTTCTGCACGCCATTTAAACCATCACTTCCATTCACTTGCACATCCTCACTTAGCACATATTGATCTCACTACATTGATAAAAATCGCCGCTTATCATTTGTGTCAGTGGTTCCATCAGCTGCTAGGAGCAGTTTAAAGTATAATGAATCAACTTCCAGTGCGAGTAATTCTCATTTTCTGATATTTAGTCATTATTATGAACAACATTATTAACCCTCAGCTACTCAGAACTGAAAGAATAAATTACTACACTTGCATTCAATTGGAATTTTGCCACCACAGCTCAGTCAGTAAGAGCAGGCTCCAGAGAGGGCAGCAAGTGGGGCTAAATTACCAAACTACACAGGCTAAAGTTAATTAGTTAGACGTGCTGAGGAAACTACTGCAATCTAAGCCACCCCGCAATACATAATTCTGCATCACAGGGAGGAATCTCTGTGCTGAACAGCCAGAAATTTCTCGAGGTCAGGGGCCTGGACTTTTCTTTCAGAGATCAGGATATTGGTTGCTTCATTGCACAGGAGAAAATGATTCACAACATCTTAAGCAGCTGAAAGCTTTGGAGAAGAAGAGGCAGCAAACTCTTCTCCAGCTGTTCTACTTTGAATCAAATATTTAAATATTCCTTGAAGCAGAAAATAGAGTTCTGCTTCTCCCTTCTCACAAAATTGCTACATTTTAGAGCACTTCTTTTCTCACTTTTCCTCTCTAGCCCAAACACTACACAAGACACAAAAGCTTATGTGTTAGGGACAAAGATCAACTGTCAAATTCCTGCTTTTTAACAGGATAATCCCCCTGAACATAAGAAATGTAATTTCAAATTCCTTCAGGGAAATGAAGGATCTGAGTTCTCATCAACAAAGTCTTCTTGAGAATTAGATGAGTAAAATTCCTTTTTGGTGAACTCCAGTAAGACACAGGTAAAAGACTGAGGTCACATATTTAAGAATATTTCTCTGTGTACACACATATAAATTCAGGGGGTGAAGGGATATAAATTGAGATAACAAGATGTAAGGACTTGTTGCAGATGTAGTTTTTTTTCCTTACAATTCCACTGGTACACCTCAACATGTGAGTCTTTAAACATTAACATACCCTTTTCTGGTATGCATTTAATTATTTAATATAAATTGTGCTGAAACACCAAGAGAAGTGAATGAAAAGCCCTTTAGATTAAAAGGAATATGTGTGGAATATGCTGCTATTTTAACACATTGTTTAAGTGCAGACAAAGCAAATAATAAAGAGGAAAAAATATTCACAAAAAGAAACGAATTCAAACATTTAAAGCAGATAATAAAGAGGAAAAAAATATTCACTAAAAGAAACAAAACAAAACATTTAATGCAGGTACAACAGCAAGACAGAGCTGATCAGAAATACTCACCGAGGAGAGAGGCCCCGCAGGTGCCTCCGTTCTGGCAGTAGTTGTAGCAGTGGTTGGTTTCACACCTCTCACCAGAGTAGCTTGGCCAGCAGTGGCATCGGGGATCGCCCTTCTCGTTTATGATGCACTTCCCTCCGTTCTCACAGCTCAATTTACAGCTGTCATCTGCAGCCAGAGCACACACAGAGCAATTCAACAACCCCAGTTCCACGGGAGAGGCAAAACAGAACCTTGCTTTTTAAAACAGCCACAGATCTCTATCCGTGGGGGGAAAACACCCCTTTTCAAAAAGGAGAAAGTAAACGATCCCTTCTATTTCCATGGTGATAGAAAAAAACCCACACACTTGGGAGACCATGAGCCCTGGAAGGGCTGCCAGGAGCTGCAGAGTTGGGGGGAGCTCTTGGATGGCTCTTGCAGGGAGGTTGACCTCGCTGGGATCTAAGTAAGTAACAATAGGACAAATTCTTGTTTGAAACCATAATTCCTATCTTGAGAATTGTACCTTTCTCAACTTAGGCTGAAACTAGGCAGCAAATCTCAGAGTTACTGTGGTGGACTGACTCCAAACCATTATTTCATGAGTTTTACAATAAAAATATGGAATCCTGTTTGCACTTAATTTTTTTGTATCCACCCTGGATATCTACAATTGCTGTAACAAAGCTACTTTTTGTTTGGGAGTTTGAGGATGCTTCAGAGTTTTATTTTTTTGGGTGGTTCATTAAATCCTTTGATGTTCCATGAACCGTTCTTCAGTTCCTCATTATAGAAGTTGTTTGAATGGATAGTGTAGCATATCTTATTGGAGAGAAGGTCTATTTTTGTTTTGCTTATCTTATCTCTTTTACTTATCATTAGTCATGACTTTATGGAGCAGAACTTGGTGAAAAGAGAATAAATAACAATGAAGTACAGAAAACTGCTCATTTTTATGAACCTTTCTGATGGTGCATTAAAAACGTGTTCTATTTCTTTTTCAGAGCAATTCCACAGAATTAAGATGAAAATTTGAAAAAAAAATAAAAAAGGAAATTATTACTGATTTTGTCCTTTATGAAACATTTTAAATTCAAGAATTTCAATACAACTCTGATACGAAACAGAGAAATGGTAATACAGAAATTTTGGACTTTCAGTAAGCTAAGAAAGGGATCGAAAGATGCAATGGATAAACCAGTTTTAAAATAGTATATTAGGCTTGAACAGTATAGGGAGTTTCATGCTGCTGCTTTGTTGTCTGGAGGTAAATACAAGAAATAAATTACACAGATTCACATCAAGTGAGTACAAAAGGGGATCAGATGCCTTTGTGTGGGAGACACGAGCAGAACAGTCCCATAGGAGAACATGGGAAGAAAAGGAATACAGGAGAAAAACACAGAAGAATTAGTACAGAAAGCTGAATACAGTTAATTTGAATTACTGAATAAAGACCTCAGAAAGAAGAGGTGGGAACAGGTCTACCAAGTACCCATTCCTGGAACAAAGTTTTTAAAGAAAGAAAATCAGGAAAGTTTCTAACTTCAGCCTTCAATGCTGCTCTGAGTTTGCTGAACTTGGACTTAAAGACCTCTCAAGCTGCATTTTTCACTTTTGAAATGACAGATGTAAATCATTTCACTTATCCTACTCCCACTCTAGCTACTGAATCTTTCTAACATGAAAGAAAGAAAGGATTGCAGATCATGTAATTTTATATATTCTCTCCTAATCTGGATATTTAGTCTTCTGCTGCCTTGATTTGAGCATTTCCATCTTAACATCTTTAATACATAATCAGATAATTTTGATTTGCCATTTCTCTTATGTTTTTCTTCCCAATAAAACCATTTGACACAAACATTAATAGACTTTGGCTTATCAGCTTCATCTTTGACTCGTTCCCTTTACTGGAAGCAAAAGGAAAATCTTACAAAGAAGAAACACTGATAAAACAGCAAATCAAAGCTTTGTGAACGCCACTGGTACTTTTTTCTTTCACGTCCTCAATTTTTTTATATTCCATTCCTCTCTTCCCACTTACACAAGACACACATCTTTTATTGGCATTCCTATAATAACCCTAATTCTTGAGAAAAAAAACATATTTTTGCTCTTTTCTCCCTTCTGAAGTATCCACCAATTTCTGGACTAGACAAAGTTAAATGGGGAGATGATGCTACAGAGCACAAGGCTCAGGACCTACATTCTTTTGGACAAGAACATTTTCCTCCCCACAGTGGAAAATATTCATGGGGCAGAAAGATATTCACTCTTGGCTCTCCCTTGGACAAAGGTGCAGCTCATCCTTTACTGAGCTGAAAGTCAGAGAGCAGAGGTCCAATGTTGAGGGGAGGTTCATAAATCATTCCGTCCCTTCAGCAGAGAGCCCCTCTCAGATGAGACTCTTGGTACCTGCCAAATTTCAATGCGCTGAAAACAATCCGAACAAGTTGTTTTCCCCAAATCTTGTCTGAATGCTGTGAGGCACATGCTACTCTTTGTTTCCCCTTCACGTATTTTTTCTCTTTAAAAATCTGTTGGCTTTATAAATTTAAAAGGAAGAGAATGGCTAAGGATGCACAGTAAGAAAAAACAAACTGACACTCAATTTCTTCTGCACTGGGAAATGCCAATCCCAACACTAACCCCTCTGTAAATACAGAAAAAATGCTGTAAACAGAAGATTTTTTTTTCAAACCAGAAGCAGATTTCTGTGTGACCCTTATTTTTTTTTTTTTTTTTTTTTTAATATCTAAGAAGGCTGAAAGCAGGACAACTCCCAAGAAGATAGCATGGATCAAAGTGCTGTAGCTCTTCCTCCCTGAGGCAGATTTTGAGGGTGAAAAAGAGGCACGCAGGGATGAACCTCTCCATCCCCAGCCAAAGCACTTTCTGTGCCTGCAATCTCTGTCTGCAATGGGCAGGTCCTCACAGAAACCTGCTGAGGAAAGCAACACGATAAATTCAATGTTTCATCTCTGCCCAGAACCAACATCCGTTCTGAGTCTTTGTCATTTTTCCTCAGGCTTTCCATTCAACCAAAAGAGCTGAAATATTCCCCTCTTAGGAGGGAAGTGCTGAACGTGAGGCTCCGGAACAAGGAACTCTTGGAAGCATTCATTACCGATGCTCATTCAGCTGTGGGACACAATGTCTTCCTCCAGTGCAAGTCTCTCCATTTTCATCCTCTGGGCACACTTTTAGCTTCATTGTGCTACACACAATTAGATACAAGAAACCCAATGGATGCAAATCCAGGGGTCTCTTTTAGGAAAATGAGGTGGTGCTCTGCCCATTGGAAAAGAAAGGATACCTTCTAAATTGGAAAAAGTCCAGCCTGTTGCAGTCAATAAAAAAACCCCAAAAGAACTCTGCTCTGTCAGTCACAATCATCCAGGGAGAAACGAGATGGAAGCTTGTCTAAGAGCACACTGGAACTTTTTTTCATTTTGTTATAAAAAACATTCTGAAGGATGCATCACATCCATATGTTGTAATAACTCCAGCTCGAAACTCCAAATCAAACCCAGAAGCTCTTGCTCATCAGTTGCTTGGGGTGCTGGTGAAACAGCTGTCTGAAGCAATCTGGATTCAGTCTCACAGAAAGCCACTGAGGATTCAATATTTCAAATTCCTCATGCAGGACTCATGAAGAAAAATCCACTCCATGGGCCAAGCCAAGAGTGATATTATGCAGGATTTTAGGAGTTCGCTAATTTTGTTCTGATTAAAAAAAAATAATACAAGGAAGAAACAGAACAATCCAATGAATATGAATCTGAGGTTTTGGGATATAGCAAAAGGAACAAAGCAGGACTGAGATTACCTTGCAGTCACCGACCTTTATGGTAGACAGACCAATTGAATTGAATTGAATTGGAGATGCCTGTCCCATTTTGGCTCTGCCAAGTCATGGAAATCTATCACTAGTTCCCTTACTACATCGTAAAAGACCCCAAAAACACTCAAAGGCATTTAAAAATATTATGAATATTCAATATACTACTGTTTCCTATTGTAACTTGAATTATATATTATTCAAAAAGTGCAGCTCAACCCTACTAGTTCTTGATATCCACAATTACTACTAATTTCTGAAAGTAAAAGCCTTCTCAGATGACACGAAATAGCCCAGAACACCTCACTGCATGAATGGCATCCACTACAAGAGACTTACAAACCTGAGTTTTCAGATCCGTAAATTAGTTTTGACAATGTTTTGCTGAACACATAAAATATAATGCATATAAATTATTGTAACCTGTCCACTACACAGAGCTTGCATTGTGATCAAACCAACAGCAAAACGAAAAGAATGCATCAGCGAAAAAGAGTTTCACAGATTCTCACATCTCAAATTACAATCCTTCAGGACTTTGTTCTTTTAGGAACAAACCAGAACACAACCAAAATCAACAGGAATATTTTGACTGACTTTGAAGCAGGATTTTATTGCAGACCAACAAAAAATAAGGCTGTATAACCTCCCGTTGAATTGTTAGGTCACCCTTCAACAACGTACAGCCAAGTAATGCAGGAATTTCTGTTTTGTGTCACTGACACCCATAACTGTGCCAAAAATGCTCTGAATAATAGCTTTAAACAAGGTGAATGCACGTATCTGGAATATTTCACACACCTTTTCTAGATCTTCGTCAGAAAAGGAATGGAAAACTGCAGCTCCTGATTTTATTCCATAGTGTCTAACGTCCTAAAGGAAAAACCTTGACTTACAAACTGACTTTTCTTTTGTTTTCAGGCTATTGGTGACCTTTTAATGGCAACTGGACTGTCCGCCAGCTTTTAGTTATAAACTATCAGTTCAAGATGCTGATCTTTGGGTCAGCTCTGATCTTTCCAGGAACCTCTGCTGGTCCTTGGAACCTTAAGTGGATTGTCAACAAGAGACAAATGTTTAACATCCACTTACACATTAAAAAAAAACCAAAACAAAATAGTGCCAAAACATTATTAGAAAGTGCTATGATACAGAAGTTTGCTTCAGTTCATAATTTATAATCTGTGATACTACAAAACCTGCAATCTGCTGTTACAAAAATAACGTACATGAAAAAGAATGTAAGAAAAAGACTACACTAGACATTACTTGAAATATAATTGTAAACAAAAAGCTAAGAATGCTTATTCAGCAGCCCTTTAAAAAGTCATAACAGATATTGCAGCCGTGGGAAGGTACTGAGAATTATCAATATATTAAAAATGCTTCTCTAGGCATTTTCTGTCTATACATAAAAATTTAAAACAAGTCATTTAAAAACCTCTTCATATCTTTAATAAAAATACACCTTCCTGAAAACATTACCGTGGCATAATCATTTGCCCACTAGTAAAAATGGAGCATTACTGAAATTATGGGTTCAAATTGGTACAAGTCAGCAGTGAAAACCAAAATTCTTTTATTTGGCCATTCTTCAACACCTAAGTAGTAAACATAGGTAACTTGAAATAATTTTTAGGAGGTGCTGTAACAGCAGAAATCCTTGACAAGTATCCACCTGAGATGGACAAAGAGCTGACACTTGGAGGGGTAGGGAGGGTGTTCAGACTGAATTGTGCCCAGAGTTGGACAGTTTTATTAGTACGCTATCATGAACCACTAAAACACAGCTCTGTTAATTCAATTATTTAAAGCCTAGGCAGTATAGATCAGTGAAATTTTCTCCAGGGAATTATGACATTTAAGGTAAATTAATTTAATTGCTAAATTGAGCACTTTAAGCACTGAGGATCTTGCCAAAATATCGATCATTTACACTTCTGAGCCTGGAATTAAGCATTAGAAAAACATCTTAATACACGTAATACACATAAGAAATGCTGTTCTGTGCTCTTGAGAACATTTTAAAATTCAAGCTAGCTAAGAAATCATTCCAGCAGTCTAACTACCTTAGGTTTGGCCTAAATTAGAGTGAAGAAAGTTTTAAAGTACTTAATTATCTTCTATGAAAAAGATTCCCTCCCCAACCCTAAAATACAGTAAGAACTTAGAGGCTCCTTTCCCATGAAATCTGGTTTCTTGTGTCTCACTATTAGTCATTATAGATGCCAACAAAAGATATAATTTTAGATAAAAATGCTGCAGGTTTTTTCTTTATTTTACTGTTGTTTCAAAGCCTCCATTATTTGCTACGTTGCTCTCACTGCCCTTTCAGCATTGCTGCAGTGCTTTTTTCTCCTAAATGGCTCATGTTTGATTTGGGATCCAAAACACTTCAGAGTTTTTCTAACTTCTTTTGGTAAATATTCATAGACATTCACTTTTAAGTATCATCTTGTATCAGTTAAGCTGAAAGCTCATTTTTCATTTTAGTGAATATTAGCAGGGGGGTTATTTTTTTGAATCAGGGATTTTATTTCCTCACTTTTTCTATCCATTTCAGTTAAATAATGTGCATATTGAACAACATCACAAAACTCTGGACTCACAGCCAGCCTGGCCTTTTGCAATGACAAAAACTGCCCAGCTGTTTTTAAAATAAACCAGAGTTTATTTTCTGGGTCTTTTGCAGTTTTCAATACCTACCTAAGAGGCTCTGATCAATGCATGTTCCATTCAGCAATGATTTTCCTTCGGGACAAGCACACGTTGCACCAGAAGGGTTGAGCAAACAAATGAATTCACACGTCAGGTCCAAGCATGGATTAGGCACTGTTTAAAAAGACAAAATATTAGAAATTCTTATTTTTTAGTTTAAAGAATTTAGAACTATGTTCCAAAGCTAAGATAAATAAACATAAACAAAAATTCTGACACGTTTTCACTTTCCACGATATCAGCAGCCTGAAGTCCATGAACACTCCCCCAAACAGCAGAGCATGACCCATAGAAAGACAGAATTTATTCTATTAACAAAAAATATATTGGTAAAATGGCATAAAAAATTCATCTGCTTCTGGCTAGAGGGATTTTTATTCATCTCTCTTCTAATTGCTTTTATATCTCATTTCAGAGCAGGTCTAAAAGGGATTTGTGTACAGATTTGTCCAGCATCATTTCAAATGAGTGAAAACACATCAAATAACCTAAATCCAAATTATACAAAGAAATAAGACTAAATCTATTTCCAGTTTGTACAATCAGGCTCTGGTTTATATTTATATAATTTGGTTACTTTCCCTCCATGAGGTGAGTATGTTCAATATTGAGTTTAAAGTAATTATGCTTACTCACAGTCCATTTGTTTGTAGCGGTGAAAAATCAAGGCACTTTTTGCTTTATCAACATCCACACTTAGATATTCTACGAGGCTCCTGCCAAATTTGTGCACTCTAAATGCACCATTTTTAGGGCCTGCTCCATATATGTAATCCTCAAAAATGTCAATTCTATGTGGATGCAGTAAACCTTGAATAAAAATGGATAATAAACACAAATACATATTAATATACAAATAATAAAGAACTTTGTTTTAATAAAAATTTCAATTTCATTACTATGATTACCACCTAAGAACATTACCATTCAGACAGCTTGTTTTGTCCCCACCAACACTGCCTTTAAAAAAAGCAATCTGCCTAAAAGGAACTCTTCCCATACTGCAGACAACTTAAATTTCAAGCTTTTTATTAGCTTTCCACACAATTTAGCCTCAGAAATTGGCTGATCATTGAAAAATAGGGAAAATTGCTCCTTCCTAACATATTTGGAACACTTGGTTTTGTACTACACTTATCCTAATTCATAATTAATGCAAAATAAATTGTTAACTCTACCAATTCCTCATTTTTAAGAGCTCTGAGGACCTGTTAGACCTCCGGTCAGATTTCCTGTGTACAGCTGGCTGCAGAACTTGACATTTACCCCTCCAACAGGGCAATGGCTTCTGACTAAAACTCCTTTGCCTGAGATGCATCTCTTCTTGAAGCCATAAACAAAGAGAATCTATCATTCCTTGTGATACCTTGCTCCTACTATTTTCTCCATTTACTCTAAAAGTAAATAAATTTTGTACTTCCCTTGTATTTATTTAATTTAATCTATCAGCCTTTATTCCTTCCTACTGTTCTTTCATGCTATCAATACTTCCATGCTATCAGTACTCAGTATTTTATTTTCATAAAAATATGCATGAACTCTAATTAATTGTTTTATGCTTGTTTAATTCAATAAGGTGAAATTTTGAGTCTCGTTGCAACGTAATTTCTAAACTCCCCAAATTTTCCTTTGGTGCAGTGCTAGAGAAGGTTTGGTCAGATCCCTGCACTCAAAGTGATCTCTTTTCAGGTGATTTTATTCATATATATTGATATAAATTGTGGAATAAAATGCTTTTAAACCAAAAAGTGATGATTTAAGTCTTGCCCTTCCCAATTAGGATTATGGGAGGTTTCTCCTAGTATATTCCAGAATACCCTGGTGAATTCTGGGTTAAAACACCCAGTAGTACCAGATATAATATTGTCCTGATGATTCTCCAGAACCAACTGCCCACCCTAAAAGCCTGCTTTCAAATATCTTTCAATGCATTCCTTCTCTTTCCCCCTCAAATTTCATAAATTTTTATTTAACGAATTGTTAAAAAGCCACTGTGCAACTCCATGGAAACAGTTTGCTCAGCCAGAATCTCTTTTCCCATCAAAGGAACTTTCCTCGTTCCCGTTCTGTTAGCAGAATTCTGCGATTCCTCCCTGACTGAAAGTCAGGGCCATTATTTCTCCCAGAACTGATTCAGATCAAGTGTTCTACAACCCCTCAATTCCCATTCAGAGCAGGTAGCTCGAATGTGAGTCCAAGCCTAAATATTAACCACAGCGTTACTCAATAATACCTAAACTTGGAGATCTGCACATACCATTGAATCTTTTTTCCCCCAAGGTAATTCTATTCGATTATCTTGAAGCTACAATTATCTTATCACAAACATCTTTTTAGGTAATATTTGAAGCATTGGCTAGCAAAAGCACAAAGTATTACTTAATAACCAGTGATTTTTGCTTATGTAGTTTCCCTGAATAGTGAAACTCCAGCCAAATAAAATAAAATGGGAATCATGTTATACCGAGGCTCTCCTTACCTTGTTTTGTGCTCACAGACACAACTGAATCGGAGCCATCAAAAAGGACACTGCCAATGACAGATAATTCAAAATCAGCCCAAAACAAGCGCTGACTGAACTGATCAACTACGAGACCTACAGAGGAGATAAAGTTCAAATAGGTACACAAAATCTGGAAAAAAATTAACATTTTTAGGTAACTGTACATTTTTATATCATTCATAGCCTTATGTACACAAAATATTGTGACAATGAAAAAACTCGACTGGAAACCAAAGAGCATAAAATATAACAACTCTCACTACAATCTTCCCCTTGGGGCTACCACGGTTTTTTACTTTCTTTACCTTACTCTGCAAGGTCAGCACCTTTTCTAACCCATTCTCCTCAGCAGGTAAGGATATTAATACCAGATGGGAATTAAACATAGAATCAAATCCTCTAACCTGTCCTACCAACCAAAATTCAGTATGTCCATTGCCCCTGTGCGATCATGTGTTAAAAACAAGGCATTCAGAATTCAGAGTCACTGTAACCTATTGTGTTTCCACACACATTGAATTGTGTTCTCTTTTTTATCACCAATACTTCAGATGCAGAATTAAAAATCAGATTATTTCAGTTACATTACTGCTACAAGACTTAAACAGCAATATTGGCAGATATATATATTAATCTATATATGAAAAAAAACCAAAAGAGAATAAAGGATAGATGGCATTATGAATACCCAGCCTCTAGGAAATAATTAAATAGTTAAATCAAATAGCCCATACTTCATAGAGGAAGATTAAATGGTTAATATGACATTTTAGCTCATGTCAAAAACTTCAGCCTGAAGAAAATTGTTAAAATAATTTCTTTATGAGCTTTTGAAGTTGCAGTGCATCTTTAATAGGAATGGGAGAAAGCATTTTTTCTTCCTATTTATCTAAGTAGGTAAGTCAGAAAAAATACATCAAAAGAAATTATACATAACAGCAAAAATACTCCTCTTAAGGTCATAAATTAATCAGCTACAGATAGATGAGAGGAAGTGGAGAAAATCTGACTCATAGAGCAGTGAAATATATTTACATTTGAAACTCCATTTAAAAAACACCCTTTTATAAAGGAACACTGTTTTTCAGGGATATGGCTAAAGAGAATAATTTCTGGTAAAAAGCAATCACAATGTGTCAGTTCTGTGTGATGCATGGGAGCTGTAAGGGGGATGTTTCAGAAGCCGTCCCCACTCTCCAGCTTTAAATTATTCTTTGCATTTTAATGAGAATATTTAAATACCAAATAATAAATAAATAACAGTCCCAATGTATCTTTCATAGTATCAGAGATTAAAAAACCTATTTATATTTGTTTTATACATATAACATTCCTGTGACAGTCATTTCTATGTAAATCCTATGAAGCCAAGCCCAAATGCTCAAACCTTCACTCACTCTTATTTGAAATAGGAAAGGCATGTGTGGTAATAAATTTAAGAGCAGTGTAAACAATATTAGCAAAGTCCTATTTGGGAGGAAATACTAAAGGTTTGAACCCTTTCTTTGCATTCCCTCTACAAAGACATGGACCTGAGTTAAATAACTGACCAAAAGATTAAAAGACTCCATAAACATCTACTTTCACTCATGAAGTAAAGGAAGAAAAGCACAGAAGGATGTCACAGAAGTGTTTTCAGACAGTAAGTACAGGAAAATTAATTTTGTTGTTGTTTTTGTTTTTTTTTTTCTTTTTGGTATTTTTGGTGGGTTTTTTTGTGGGTTTTTTTTGTTGTTGGTTGGTTGGGGTTTTTTTGTGGTTTTTTTTCTGTGGGTTTTTTTCTTTTTTTTTTTTAAATTTTTTTCTTTCTGGAAACTGAGCAAGTGAAATCCACAGTGAGTTAGCAAGTACCATGTATTCAGGAAATAATAATCTGTTTACCTGTAGGTCTTTGTAGGTTCTTTTGAACCAAAATCCTTCTAAGAGTACCATCCATAGATGATTCCTCTATGTGAGATCGATCTCCAATAACTGTCCAGTACATCATCCTGAAAGCATGAAATGCAAAAAATCGGCTGAATGCCTATACAAAACCTCAAAACACTTCACTGATGCTAAATTATGATGAGGCTTTCAGCATTGCTGGAAGATGGGTTTACATTTAGGTAAACTGAGCAGGAAAGTTAACAAACGACTCAGAAAAGTTTAGATACTTGCAGCCATCATTTTCTTTCCCTTGCTGCATTTTGCGATTTTATCAGAATGACCAAAGCAGGGCAATGTTGAAGGACACATACCCCTTTTTAGGGTTTACGGCGATCGCGTAGGGCTCTCCCGCGATGCTGGTGAGGAGCCGGGTGCAGTTGGGTCCCTTCAGCTGCCCCACGTTGATGGAGTACCTCAGGCTGGTCCAGTGCGTTGTGTAGTAGCTGAACCAATGCATTCGCGAGTGGTCAGTCCAGTAAATATTCCCAGCTACCCAATCCACAGCGATGCCCCGTGGCCTTTTGAACTCTGGACACTAAAAAGAGCACATGTTGCAGTCAGGTTTGCGGAAATGGTCTTCCATCAGCACAGCCGCAGATTTGGGTGATTTTTTTACAGTGAAACATTAGAAACGCTGCATTGGAAAGTCATAAACTGCACATGCAGATCAGCTAAATCCAGTAAATATTCCAGTAAATATTCCCAGCCACCCAGTCCACAGCAATGCCCCTCGGCCTTTTGAACTCTGAACACTAAAAAGATCAGACGTTGCAGTCAGGTTTGTGGAAACGGTCTTCCATCTGCACAGCCGCAGATTTCGGTGATTTTTAACATCAAAACATTAGAAACACTACAGGAAAGTCATAAACTGTATGTGCAGATCAGTTAAATCCAGTAAATATTCCAGTAAATATTCCCAGCTACCCACTAAATATTCCCAGCCACCCAGTCCACAGTGATCTCCCTCGGCCTTTTGAACTCTGGACACTAAAAAGAGCACATGTTACAGTCAGGTTTGTGGAAATGGTCTTCCATGTGCACAACCACAGATTTGCGTAATTTTTAGCAATGAATAATTAGAAACATTGCATTGGAAAGTCATCAACTGCACGTGCAGATCAGCTAAATCCAGTAAATATTGCAGTAAATATTCCCAGCTACCCAGTAAATATTCCCAGCTACCCAGCCCACAGCAGTGCCCCTTGGCCTTTTGAACTCTGGACACTAAAAATCAGACGTTGCAGTCAGGTTTGTGGAAACGGTCTTCCATCTGCACAGCCGCAGATTTGGGTGATTTTTTACAGTGAAACATTAGAAACACTGCACTGGAAAGTCATAAACTGCATGTGCAGATCAGCTCCAAGGGATCTGCTCGCAGTTCACAGCAACACAGAAGGACAAGCCAATGGGTCAAATCTGTTTTCTCAAGTTTAAGGCTACTCACATTAAGGAAAAGTCACTTTGGCATCAACTACTTGAACTATTGATACCGAAGCAAATAAGTGTTATGGGCTGTAATTCACAACCAAAGGAAAACGAAGTATTAGAGGAACTATTTTGGGTGTTCCACCCCAAAGTCCTCAGAGAAAACAGTGTCTGAGCCCATCCTGAGGCGTGGCCGCCAAGGGCAGAGAAAAATCATTTTAGAATTTAGAAAACGGCATAAAATTCCCTCTGCATTCATGAAAATTCAGCTTCACACGTAAAAGAGGCTTGACTGATTATAACATTAAATTTATCAGCTGTAGGATCTCCAAGGTCTAGGTCTTAATGATTACAGTAATCATTAAGACCTAAATCTAAAAAATATGGTCCTAAGGATAGACATTCAAATTGAAAATAGGAGATCTATATGAAAAAATTTTTTTAAAGTTTGCTGGAATTCTTGCAGAAATGAGTGGCACCTGTGAAACAGGATTACCCAACTATTTCTAACGTGAATGCAGCATATCATAAAAAATTGAAGACCAGCATGAGCTAAATACATATACAATTGTTTGCCTGTTTATCTATAATGAAATCAAGCTAAATTATGTACAAAAAACATATATTCCAAAACAAATGAAGCAATGGAACGCTACTAAGCTACATAAGTGAAAACCAGGAAAGAAAACCCTAAAATAGCTTGTTTTTCCTCAGGTGTCCAAGTTCCCTAATAACACAAGACATTTGTAGACTATTTTCATCATAAAATAAAGGTCATTTCATTCTCTAGGTGAAATAATAGGACCACAAGGGTGATTTTAGAGAGTTCATTGTTCATAAACTTTTAATTCTGCAAAAATGTCATAGAAGGCATGTTGTATAGATATACAGAACCTTGATTTTCTATTTAGATGAATAGTAAAGCAGCAAAATCTATCACTGCATTTACAAAACAGTATTTCTTTAAAAACAGGGTCACAGTTGGTTTCTAAAGTTAAACAAAATACTGTATTGTAATTCTTTGGTATGAAACAGTGACAGTGGCAGCATATGCTTCCAGAAATAACAGAATTGTGTTTTTTTCAAGAAATGCAGCATTTGTATATAACAATTTTTTTTCTTTGTTACTATCCAAGCAAAATTCATAGAAAGGATCAGATTTTAAAAAAAACAAACAAACAAAAAAAAAACCAACCAAAAAAAAAAAGTATTTTCAGATAAGACTAACTGTATTTTTAATCCAAACTCCTTTTAATTCTGGGCAATATTCAAGCACCTGTGTCAAGAACCCTCTCATATCTGGAGATCTCTTTGGATATTGCAAGGATTAATGGCACTGGTTTACAATGCTGGAACCAAATATTCTCTTAGAAGGAGAGCAGCTGTCATGGCCACAAAAATGTCTCACGTTTTTTTGGCTGTTCACACCCACAGTTTACAATCAGACTGTTTTTGGGGAGCCTGGAAAGACCACGATGGGAGTTACCAAGCAGAACGAGAGACGGTTCCCAAGTGAGCTGGTTCTAGAAGCAGATGAGACATCCTAAAAGGGACATCCTAACCAGATTCTGGAACAAGGATGGGGTGGCTGAGTAATACTGACTCTTTCTCCTCAACCAGGCAGGAGAAGTGAAATTCCAGTAGTGCTGGGGGGAAATACTAAAGATCAAATGAAGAACAAGACAAGCAGAAGAAATGGCAAGGAGCCATCTGGTGTATGTAGGAAATTTTAAAATAAGAGGAAAAAAACCCCACTAGCTGATGCTATGGCTGAGTAATTTCCAGTTGTGTTCGTTAAGTTTCAGCTACATCTTATTTTTCATGTCTTATGCATCTTCTCATACTGTCTGGTAAAAATACTTACTGTAAATGAGTTCCTACGTAATAGCTTATTTGGATTATGCTAATTTTGAAGAATAATTCTGCATACAAAATTAAGATGAAAATACAGGAAGAAAATCACATTAATATTTTCTACAGTGATTTTAGCCCACTTTGATGCTAAATGCAATGTACAACAATTTATTAGAAAAATTGGGGTTTGAAGCCTAATTGCCTTTTACAATTTGGTAGTCTCTGCACAGCTCCAGAGCACATCAGCTCAGTGACTTTTGACCAGAACTGCTGTCTTTTGTAAATTCTATTTCAAGGTAAAGAATTATGATAAAAAATGATGAAAAATGATAAAATGATAAAAATGATGAAATGATAAAAAAAAACCAAACCAAAACAAACAACCAACCCCCCCCTCCCCCAAACAAATATAAAAAATAGAAACTGCAGTAACAAGTTGGATCTGGAAACCATTTTCATATAATGGCAGATTACAGATTTTCAACCCCAAAGTTCAGTTTGAGTGGAGCAAATATGTTGCACATGGAGAGGAACATATCCCTAAATGACTGTTCTAGTTCGTATCATAAGCACATGCGAGGCAACATTTTATCTTTTTAATTTTGCAGATATTTTTGGTATGGAACTGCTGTGGAATGAAGTAAATGAACGTTTGGTTTCGCTTAAGATTTCTTCATTAAAAATAATACATCATCTAATGTTATATTACTAGAACAGTAAAAAGAAATGAGAAACAACAAAACTTTTAGACTTTTGCCTGCTGAAACACATTTTCCTTGACAGATGAGCATCCCAGCGGGTGCAGTGGCTCACCAAACCACCATTTGTATTAAATAAAACAGGATCATTTATAAATCCCAACCAGCTGACTCCAGGAAGAGTCTCCTAAGCACACTAACTTCATCCACGCTGAATTGCAGCTCTAAGGTAAAACTATAAACTCATGTTATTTAGACAAAATAGCCCAGAATTAGTTTGCATTTGCAGGGAGGCACTGCACTCCGCTGGGCCCTGGGGCAAGTGTTGGAGAACACTTGGATGTGGATATGTCACAGGAGGGGTTGAGGGTCCTTGTCAGGCTCTCAGAACGCTGGGGCTGGAGCAGGCTGCCGATAAACTGACGGAACACACCACAAAACCTGTGCTCTCCTCCCTGTCAGATGGTATCATGGGTTTTACGTTCATTTTTTGTCCTCTTCCATAAAATAAAGCACTTTAGTAGGAGTGTGAGGTCGCTCTGTGTTGAAAATTCACCTCAGATAACTTCTCCATCTCTCTCCAAGGGCTGTGCAGCAACAGCTGCTCCAGCTATCGCCAATTCACTTTGACTGTCTGAACTCGATTGGGATGAAATCCTCTTCTGCATCTGCCAATAAACTCTGGAGTTGTTATTTACTGTTTCCTTTAATGCTTGAATTTGTACCAGTCTTAAACCCCTTTTCACAGAAAAACAGGAGAGCTACTTAAAGCTATTCTCTGAGGAAGGCTCTTGATATGCTAATTCCATGGAGTAATTTCAGTTGAGATGGATTTTTGCATTAATGTAATTACCTGAAAATGCAGGTGACTTTGTTCAAGTTTACTGTCCTGATTTACATATCAAAGTCTAGATATAAAAGTTATAATGTAACCTTTGAAAACTTATCCATTAAAAAAACCTGAGTTAAAATTAAGAAATTCTTAAGCTTTTTAAAACCAAATTTCAGGGACAATATTAAAGCAACACCATAAAACCAATTAACCCATTGATCAGCTGCAAATAAAGCAACAATATTTGAGTACTAATAAGATAATGCTGGGAAAATAACTGAATAGTTAAGCACAATGAGAAGCAAATGTTTCCCAAATATAAATGGGAAGTGCCCAAGATATATTCAAATACAGTCTGTGCATTTTCCACGTTCAGATTTGTAAAAAAGCTTTGTGTGGTTTGGATCAAGAATTGTCATGAGGACCTACCTGCACTGAAGAGACAGAGGAACATGGGGTATAAAGAAAACCATCAATTTTTTCAATATCTTTGCATTGAAAAGGAAGCGACAAAAAAGGATTCTCAGATAGCCGCCAAACAGATATGAAAACCAAAACCTATTTCAGTAGGTTAGGAAAATAGCAATTCTAAGAATATTTTATCTCTATTATTTTGAACAGAGAGACAGTGAGAAATCAGCTGCTAAAATTTCAACCCCTGGACTGTGAAGAAGTCTGAGGGAAGCTTATGCTGAATTCTATGGATCTGTAAGAAAGATCCATTAGAGAGGCTGACTGCAGAATGCATCTGCATATTACTCCAAACTAGAAAAAAAAATAAATAAATAACAGTACCACCTGTCATTACAACACTTTGATTTCACAAGGCTTTACCAGTTCATTATTTTCTAAGAATTAACTCAACACGAAGACCTTTATCAGGATTTTTTAAGCACAAATATACAACAAGAAAAACACCACAGTCGAATTACTCCAGATCTTCTTCAACACAAATATCTTTCTGCAAAACTCAAATGACAGAGCTGATGTGCTAGGAGTGTTAGGAGTTATTTTCTGCTTCAGATCTACTTTACATACACTTTCTCCCAACAAAAACCTAGACCCTTCTGTTGGGCAGGTGGAAGTGTTGGTATCAAACCACTCTTCTCACAGAGATGCCACAACAGATGCGAGGTACCTTCAGTGTCCATCGGCGTCTACATCCCGAGGCTTTTTGCCCTGCTGGTGTCAAAGGTGAGCAATGTCACTCATTTGGAGAGCAAATATCCTTGGATGGAATGCACATGGAAGTGTTTTCAGATGTGGTTGAATTATAGATGAAAGATTGGGCTACTGCTGCTACTCCTTTTTATTCTGCCGGGTGTGTAAAAGCCACGCGATGGAAAGTCACCACTGTTATCTTATATCAAGGAAACATGAAATGGCCAGACAGGGGTTTTTACTAACTGGATTTACAACTGGCCAAGAAAAAACTAAAAACTCAACTCTGCTGTCAAATTACATAAAGAGTAAAAAACCCAAAATCTAAATTTACAGCATTATAGAAACATCAATGTAAAGACCACATTGTTATCTTCAGTTCAGCACTATCACTTCCTAGAGAATTTTGTAGATATATTTTAAGCAAAATGAGTAACAACCTGCATTTATTTCATTTTCAAGTAAAGACCACTTGAAATTACTCAAGCTTATAAAAATCCACATTTCTCTTGTTAAGTCCAAACTTATATTTATGCTTATTCAAAATAAGATACTATGCAGTTCAACAAACAAAAGCATAAATACTAATCGTTCTAATTTTTAAATCCATGTCATAACTTTGCCAATATTATTGATTATATGATCACTGAAGAAATTAAGCTTGTGTTTAGCCTATTTCCATTTTCTGTCTACCAAGGATTTGAAATTCATGGCTTTCTTCTTATGCATATTATATTCTTCCCTTTTCTTTCTTGAAATAAGAAATCCTGATGGTATACAGAGCTTCCAAGCTTCTAAAATACTGATTATTTCTCTGCAGAAAGGTTTTTTAAGTCCTATTCTCTTAGAGTCTCTACAAAGTCTGTCAGAGTCTTGAACAGAAAGGCTTTAGTAGCCATATAGTATCACAGAAATAAAATCATTCTCAGATAGACATTTTAATTTACTGAACCAGCCTGTGCAATTATAGAGAGTCAGAACAGAAAAACAAATTGAAAGGAATTTGTGTGATTTAATCTTTGATGTTGATCACTTACTATCAAGCCACTGTTACTCTGCCTTCTCTCTCTGTCGTGAAGTTTCCTGTAGAAAATCCCTCCTGGATTAAACTGAGTGCTCCAAACAATCATATCCCCTTGAAAATATGCATCCATTCCAGTTATCCTTGAATTGTGTTCAATATGTGATATTTGCTGATGAGCACCACTGTAGTTGAATGGATATGCAAAACCCAGGATGTCAGTGTCATTAGCAACATAGAGAACTTGATCTTCAGAGCCTAGGGATTATTATAATGAAACAAAAATAAGGTAAATGTCAACTAATGCACAATCAGTGGGTTTAACTCAAGTAGCTTTTTGGTGTTTAGCTGATATAAATTCTTATGTCAAAATTATTTTCTGGTTGTTGAAGACAGCAAAACCATCTACACTGTGGGCAATAAATGCAACTCTTGATACTCTGATATCAACATCTCAACTTCAGTGCTCTCCAAGCTCACAGTGCGACACCCAGGACTGTGTTTTAAGGAGTATGTAATGTAAGAATTTCAACACTTTACAAAAATACAGAATATTATACATTAAGCCCATATGAATCCCGTATTTTTATATGCACATTTTCTTTAGAGGGTCCTAAATGTATATATTGAAAGAACACAGACCTGCCAATAAACTTTTTTTAAAAAATTACTTAATTGGAAAATAGAAGTGGAATAGTTTTATCTTTAGTGAAGGCAGTGAAGTTCTGGCATTGACTGCAACAGAACCTGTGCAGTTGTGTCTTACATCTCCCCATTTCAGACATCATCTTGATCCAGATGTTGTAAAGTATATTATTCAAAAGGAAATGCTCTTTGGTATCAACTAATTGAGTTCTGAGGAAGTTTAAAATCAGCTGGATATATCAGAATGCATTTGTATTATTTGTTTTTTTTAATGTCACAATTCATATCACATTTGTCCATAGAGAATTGACTTAAAATGTCTGCCCAACACATTTCCTCTTAATGAGTATGAAATATCAATCATCATTTGTTCCCTTCCTCCTGATAAACGCAAGAACAAAGTGGAGTTTAGCTAAAGCAAATATCAATGAGGGAAAGAGGGAAACATGAACTGTATTACAATGGAAATGAAGCTTGTGAAAAATTCAGATTTAGGATAATTACTCCCAGATTTTTAAATTATAAGCCCTCAGAATTATGTCTGTGTTCCTACAATAACAAACCATTACCTTCAATTAGTAACCCTGTTTGTTCCCATGTCAAAATCAGATTTCTGTAGCAAGAGGCAATGATGCTAAACCCTGAGAGAGTCCATGTTATGTATGAAATACTAATGACTCATTAATATGATTTTCCCATGGCAAATTTGCTTCAAAAATGTGGACCATGTGTATAACAAATGACAGTATCACCTATTTTGATTTTTATAGCCTTACCTTTTGCTATGCAACTGTTATTCCTCTCCTTATAATTCTTCTCACATGCACATCTGTAAGAACCCTTTATATTATGGCAGTGTTGGGAGCAGGCCCCAAATACCATGCACTCATTGATATCTGAGAAGAAAAAAATTGTGATTTATACACCTATGGCATAAATAGGTGTCTAAATTGTGTAATAATACACTAATAATTGTGTAATAATACACTATTATTTAACACGTTCATAAAATCAAGGAGGAAAGCAGATGAACAAAAGGAACTCATTAGCAATGCTAGATCTTGCAACAGCAAAAGGAAACCTTCCACATTTAGCACTAATTTTATTTGCACTGCAGTCAATGTATCTCAGAGAATTTTTTATATTATTTCTCTATCCTTTGTTTGGCAATTTCTCATCATTAGAACTTGAAATCAACTTTGAGAACGAAAACTTGTGCCACAATTATGTGCAACATACCTTCCTCTGGTACAGTCAAAATGACAAGATTATGCTCATTGGAAAACCTCTTTACAATTTTTTCTTAAGAGCCAAACAATGAAATATATATTCACTTTGACAGTCCGGTTGAAGTGACCTGGACTTCTGTCAATTACTGCTCACCAGTAAGAAAACAAATTCACAATCTGTTCTTTGGGAAGGCAGATTTAGCTTATCTTTCCAATCAACACTTTCATCACAACAAATGCATCCTGATGCCCAGAATGGCATCATATATATTAAGGAATTTTAATTAAATTCTAAGGAATTTTGCTTTCTGTTTACTTTGATTTCAATTTTGGGTTATGCATCTTCATTATTTTAAGCATCTCAAAATGCCAACCTCAACACCAATGTTAAATAATCTACTAGACCTTAAAAAACCCATTTACCCTTTAAATTATTTAATAGCCTAATTGAACCTTTTGACATTCACAACTAATGTTAAATCTTTGATAACCTCTCCAGGTAAAATGCATGAATCTACATCTTGTAAATCCTTTCTCTTTCTTTTTAAAATTTCTTAATCCCATAGCTATGAAACAGCTTTTACTCTGTGCAAAAAGAAAGTATGTGATATCCATCTCCTTCTCAAGCACAGAAAATTGGCTACAGAGTTGACTTTTAATACTTTACAACAAGGGAAGATGGAAAATATCTGTACCTTCACATTGTCGATTACTCCTGTTTCTCTGAAATCCAGGTTTACACTGACACAAAAGGGATGATTTTGTTTGATTACAGAATGCATCATCTCCACAAGGATTCACATTATCCTCACATGTATATTCAGCAACACCTAAACATAAACAAAATGTCTGCAAAAATCCCTGATAGATTTGTTTAAATGGTTAAAAATGACACTTAAAGTAACAACAACAAATAACAAATTTATCTTTCTGTTAATATGTATCAGGTAAATTTTTAAAAAATAAATGACATTGCAGTGCTTATTTACATCTGCGTAATTTAATGTATTACATTTTATGTAATGAAAGTATTTAATTGAGATACTACATTTCACATCAAGAATTTAGTACTACAATTTCTCTTGTTGCAAATATGAAACAAAATGCAATCAACTTAAATTTTGTAAAGGACTTTTAACTGCTCCAAAAAACCTCTACAACTTGAATTGCTATAAAATTTGCCTTGCTCTTGTGGTACAGAATTGCAACCATTTTTAACTGAAAGAAAGAACTACATTAAGCTGAGTTCTTTATTGTTCAATAGGCTTTGCACAGATGAATGTCTTGGTTAATTGTTTCTTTTCTGCTCCAATCAAGGAACCAGATCTTGTCATCTCAACTCACTTATTTTGCAGTCCTGCTCATCGGAGCCATCTCCACAGTCATCGAACCAATCGCACTGCAGCTCCATCGGAATGCACTTCTTATCGTTGCAAGCAAACTCATCTTTTTTACACGGCCTGGCTTTATATGCGATTTTATCTACACATAATTACAGATTAATAAGAGAAAAAATAAAACAGTATTTAAGATGCTCAGATTATTTTAGACATGTACAAATGGGAATGACCATGAAGCATTAAGCAACTGAAAATTATTTCAGGCTTCATTTCTCTCAGTTTCAAATTCTGATCTGCTAACCTCCAGTTAAGCTTTACTGGAGGACAAGCAGATCTCTGTCACAAAGTTTGCCTTCAAGGTGTTTTCTCTGATCTGAACGCCTTGAAAGGGAATATCACCTACCACAGTGATCTTCATCCGAGTTATCCCCGCAGTCATCGACCTCGTTGCAGATCTGCTCCGGCCGCAGACAAACCCTGTTGTTTCTGCATCTGTAGGGCCGCGTTGGAGGGCAGGGAAACTTCACTGCACAGCAAAGAAAAGAATCAGCTCTTACCCAGCCCATATTATTAATTCTTTAATGACACCTTATCAAAGCTTGTTGGCAGTGTAAGTTCTTCATTTATAGAGTTTGTGTGATAAGGATAATTTACATCTTTTTTGAGAACCAGCAAATAGGGCAGAATTAAAACAAAGGAAGTAGGAAGTGTAATGATGATCAATATTAAATCATACAAGTAACTTTTCCCCCTCTGACAATTTCCTACAGAAAAGATTAATTTCTCACAAGTATTATATCTGAAATTATATGAAAAATAATAACAAAGGAAAACAATATCCCATATTTCAAGTTTATCTTCTCAAAGCAAACCGAACAGAACTTAAGACACACGTGCCTTTATATATTTGTGTGTCTTACATATCATTCTTGCTCATTATACAAAAAATTCTGGAAAACGTAATGCCATACCACACATTTCTGCAACTTCGTCAGAGTTATCTCCACAGTCATCCTCACCATCACAAACCCAAAAATGTAGTTTGCAGAGGGAATTGTTGCACAAAAACTCATCATCTCTACATATATTTCCCCCTGGGAAGATGAAAAGACAACAGAAAAAAAAAAGGCAGGAAAACAAAGAGATGAAAGAATGTCACTTTTTGATAAAACCCGTACAACCACTTATCACATTGTATTTGCAGAGAATAACACTGGCAGCATAACTAAATTTACAGATCCCAAGTGAATGGGGTGGAGAAGCAGAGGAAATATTCAAAAATCTCTTCTTTAACCAAACACTTCCTTTTCCTGACTGCCAGCTGGGAATTACCTATCTTGCCTGACTAGAAAGGGCAGGTACCAAACACACTGAGGAGCGGCCAGCTGGGCATGTCATTAAATTGCAACACAATTGTGCTAAATTCCACTTGCCTTTAAGTTTAAACACAAGTTCAGACTGTGTGTCTGCAGCTCTCCCTGGCGATGTTCCTCTCAGCAAAGCCTGACTGGCACAGCAGGAATTTGGGCCATCAGAGAATGGATAAACCAGAGGACAGAAATACTGTCACACATGTGAAAAGCCACTTCAGTGCAGGTTGGCTTCACATCTGATCCTCCACTTATTCCCACTCTGAGTCACACATGAGACACAGAGATTGCAGAACCTTTTCCTTCTCCTGAGGAGCACCAGGCTTGTAATATCCCCATCACCTCTAAATGCTGTAATTAGGGAAGGCCCAGCCATGCAGGCACAGAACAGATAAGATTAGGTGACCTCTGACAGAATCTTCCTTTCTGTAACTTCTGAAATGTCTCATCAGGATATTTACCGAACACAGAAAGCAGCAAGAATAAAATCTTCCATGTAACCTCAGGATGTATTGAACTCTGAATCGTCTAACAAAAGGGAACACAGGGTGAGGGAAAATGTTTTAAGGCGGAGTGCTCAGGCTTAAAAAATTAGTTCAAGGTGGAATCAGCTTTAATGCATGTCGTGGTAAGAAGGAATTTGTTTCACAATTATGACTAAATTTTATCACTACCAATTAACAAAGTTATGGAAAGTTCTTGCTATTAATTTCCTATAAAACACACTTTTATGGTAACTGGATTTTCAGTTTCCTGAGAGGAGTGGAGTATAAAAGAAATAAAGCTGTGTACCTGCAGAGGAGGAAACAATGAAATTTTATACGGTAATGCCAAAACTCTCACTGAGGCTTACCTCAGTGCGTTACACCCACTCTAAGAGCTCGATCAGGCTTCAGTGGCTTTTTACTCGTTCATTCAGTGCCCTGTTCACACCTCATTAAAATCAACAGAAGGCTTTCTCTTGCTATAAAAGTTCAGAATGGCTGACCTTTCCCCCAAAATATTAATTTCCATGAAATGCCCATTGCAAAGGTGGATCTTTGAGCTCTCACACTATGCTACCAGGTATAATTCACTCCCATGGCAAATATAATGTATGACTATTAATGGAAACATCCTGTATTATTATCCAAGGAAAATATATAAAATTCAAGTACTCTTCATGATGAAAGACATGAATCCAAATAATTGCATGTACAATCACAATATACTCATCATTCTAGTTGTTTGGTAAGATTGAAGAGAGTTATTTTTATAAACATGCACAGTGGGCTACAGATAAATATTATGGATATTATTTTAGAATGCTGTGGAATAAAACTCCATTTGAGTTTGCTGTATTTCCAAAGATGAAAAACTTAGTTATCAGTGAGATAACCCGGCATTTGTTCCATGTGATTGCTCTGCCTGTCATAGTTCCTTTATAAAATAGATTTCTGCAACAGAATCATAATTGTGACATAAATACAAAGTATTATAGCAATAACCAACTAGGAATAGACCTCTTATTGCATTAGAAGCAATTTGCAGTTCACAGAAGCTCCATTATCCTACCCAAAGAATAATGTGGGCATCAGATAAAATAAGTGTGTTACTATTTACTTACACTTCATTGGTTTTAAAGAGATACAGTCCAGATATTTTAAAAGCAGTTTTAAAATGGACTAGAAGGGGTTTTTAAAATATATTTTAAAACTTTGTTATCTGCCTTCTTGCATCTAAACATCTCTGGAACATTCTTCCTATTCTCTGAATTTTCTGATTAAGTTTCTCTTTCAAATTTAATCATCCCCATATGACTTTTCCCTCTCCCCCCTTAGTGTTTAGTATTGTGCAATAGACTCAAAACAAAATAAGGAAAGGATATTTTACTCTGTTTGCTTCATATCTGATTAATATCACATATTATTGTACTTCATTATGCTTTTAAATTTATGCACACAACACGTGACTGTAGATGGCTAACGCACAGAACTACTCACTTTAAAGAAAGGGAAAGAAGAAAAAGCCCAATAAGATAACTAAAACTACTCTTTAGAAAAAAACTTCTTTAATTTGACTAAGAGGAGGTGCAGGGTGTGAAGCTCAAGGGCAGCCTGGGCTGCAGTGACCATGGAATGGGCAAGTTAGGGCTGCAAGGAGGGGGCCCAGCAAGCTCCCTGCACTGGGCTTTGGGGGAGCACACCTTGGCTTCTTCGGGGACCTGCTTGGGAAAGCCCTGCAGGGACAGGGCTCCAGGAGAGCCTGGTTGGTATCACCAACCTCCAGGCACCACCTCATCAACCCCAGCAATGATGTGTCCCAACAAACTCAGGGAAAAATGCCAGGTCTGTGTGGGGGACAAGGTGCTCCTGGACAAATACAAACAGAAAAGAAGGTGAAGCGCTGGCACACATTGCCCAGAGAAGGGGATGCTTCGTCCCTGGAAATGTTCAAGGCCAGTTTGGACAGGGCTTGGAGCAGCCTGGGATAGTGGAAGGTGTCCCTGACCATGGCAGGTTTGGAACTGGATGATCTTTAAGGTCTCTTCCAATCCAAAGTGTTCTATGATCTATGGAACAAACAGAGACCTGGGCTCCTGAGATGACTTATTTAGCAACTGTTCATTGTATTGCACAGCTGTGTAATTTATTGTGCATGGCTTTGTAATTTATTGTGGCCTATAAAAGCTGAAATGAACCAGATTTACTGCTGATTTCCTTGATGAAAAAGAGAATGCTTCCAGTAACAACATGACCTTTCCATCGCTGGGGAGGGAAACACAGAGGAGCACCAAGTCATAAACAATCTAAGTTTTGCTTATTCCTGCAGATCACTTGTTCAGCTGCTGCGCTGCCTTTGTCAAAAGAGGTCACAGAACTTTCCTTTCTCCACTCGTAATGGCCAGGGTAGCACTAACTTGCAATGTGTGTGTTCATGAAAAGCCCAATAAGCGTTTTCAGAAAAGCGTCTCTTGCCTTGGTCACAGTTTTCTTCATCGCTGCCATCCACACAGTCATGGATTCCATCACAAAGCCATCGCACAGGGATACAGTAAGCTTTGTTTTTGCATCGGAACTGATCTTCTTTACATTCTGTTACACAATCCATCTGTGGGAATACAGATAGGAACTATATATTAATGAAGGAGAGCAACAGCAGAGCTGTCTGTGCTGCCAGGAGGGAGCAGTCCCTGATGGAAACCGCCCCAGAACAATGCCTGAGGTTTGACTTAGAGAAACCAACTTTGTCTACTCCAAAAAGTGTCCACAGAGCACAGAAACATAAAATCACAATGCTAATTTATCTGACAGTACTCAATGGATGCAAAAATCCCCTATCTGTCCTTTCAATTATTTTGAGGCCTAAAAAATTTACAAAAAAATCACATCGGGGGAAAAAAAAATTTAAAAAATCAACAAATATGTCAAATACCTCATCAGATCCATCAGCACAGTCGAACTCTCCATTGCACTTCAAAGACGCCGAAATGCAGCCTCCACTTGCACACACGTACTCACTTGAAGAGCAGGTTGGAGATGCTGGTTACAAACACATATTTTAGCATTAAGAAAAAGACAGTTTACAAATAAGTTGATTTTTAATTGAAAGTTTTGTTCTGGTTAATGTAGTGAGCAAACTTGTGTCTGAGCACTTCCCTAAATTACGATAAAATATTTGACAAATCTGAATTGTTGCATCCTAAGTAAATTGTATAATGATGGTGAAAAGGTATCTCTATTTACCACTTAGAAATTTTGTTTTGTTTTCTCCTTATGTTTGGTAACAAAGGCAACTACACACATGCATATATTCATGGAATGAGTATATTTAAAAATTGTATTCCTTAAAATGGACTTAGAGTTTAGCTAAATTTAGCTAATTTATAATTAGATAAGCTAAACCTCTAGGAATCCATCTTTTTGAAATAATACATTATTAAAATGAAAAGACATAAATATTAAGTAGGATTTTTTAATATAAAGGTGGATATTTTTGTCACACTGTAAATCAGGGGAGTTTTGTCATTGGCTTTAATCGGTTACATTGAAGCTTGCAAAAAATTTAGGAAAATTCCTGTAGAAATAAACAACTGTATTTTCCAAGACAGTAAAAAGAAAATAAAATAACAATAATTTGGTAGAGAAAATCAGTGCACAAAGACTAGTAAAATTTGAAGACCACAAAGCAAAGCACTTCAGTGCACTCCAAGATTTACTGACATTTTCAGAGCAGAATTTTATATGTTGAGTACTTATCATCAAATTACATTTCAAAATAATTAAATTAAATATCCATGCCCCAGAGTTGTACATGAGTGGGGTTTCCAAACCACAAGTAGGAAGACACAACGATACACACTCAAAAGGTAAAGCATTTCAGATGTCTTTGCACTGCTCGCTACTTCCAGTGCCCAAGAAATCTTGATTTGATGATTTATTTTCTTCTTGCATTCCGATTTATTTCTTCCTTCATTTTAGTTTTCAGCATTATTTAAAAACAATACCTGGCTCACAGTTTTTCTCGTCATCCCCAAGTTTGCAGTCCTCGTGACCGTCGCATTTCCATTTGGCTGAGATGCACTGGCCATTGGAGCACTGGAACTGATCCCTGGAACAGCCTGTTTCACAATACCTCTGGTACAAAGGAAACAGCCAATGGAAAAGATCGAGAGTTTAATATCAATATTGGTAGATACACAGCTGGTGGCAGAAGTTAGAGCCTATGTTCCTACATGTTATGAAATATGAAGGAATTAAAATCTTGTGAAATGAAATATATTCGTGGATACAATTCAGAAAAGGTGGCTTGCACCCTCTAAATAGTTGGGAAACACCTGAGGTCTTGTACTGGCAGGAAAGAAGGAAAAGAAAGGGGAAAATGAGGACAGAAAACCAGTGAAGTATTATCCAGTGAGCTTCTGGTATACAGCAAAGAGTCTAATCACTCTCTCAAAAAAATCCCACAAACCAAACCACTGCTGTGCCTAAAACGAATGGGTTCCCAGTCAGGACACAAAGTATTTCTAGGACGGGAAGAGGTCCAGATCACTGCTGGGACAAGATGTAGAATACTGTTAAACATTACTTGATTTGTTTGCCTGTTCTCTTTTCAGAATAATTACTTCAAGAGGTTTGGTTTTAATTTAGGAATGATATTTGCATATATGGATTCAAGCGTGCAATTCCCATTGCTGTCTTTTAAAATGTTCACGTGCAGGAATACATTCTCCAGCAATATAAAACTACAAATTCTCTAAAGGAATGCCTTTTCTGGAAGATGCCTACCTCATCTGAGCCATCGGCACAGTCGTAGTCTCCGTCACACCAGAACCTTGCTGAAACACAGTCTCCATTGGCACAAAGAAAGTCTTTCAAATTGCATGTCTGAGGTTCTGAATAAAGAAAAGAAACAACCCTAGGTTTATTAGCATTTCCATTAAATATTTTATGCATAACCCCCCCAATCAATCAATGAAATACTCAAAACAATTAGCTTGCAAATTTACTCTTCATAAGAAGACTCAAAATGACTCAGAAAATTTTTCAGGTAGGCACAAATTTTAATGTTGAAGCTGTAGGAAAGTCATATTAAAAACAGATCTACAGCAATTGCATCAGTTCTCCAGAAACGTTATATTTAAGCAAAAAAAAGGTTGGCATTTATGTGGACTCAGATTATAAGCACACTCCCTCAATTTTTTATCAAAGTGTAAGCTTTAAGAAGTCACTGAAGTTTGATTCTTTTTGTTGTCAACAGACTAAGAGGGGGAATTCCATGATTTGATAACATATATAAAGGAAATAATTTGTGGGGAAAGTAATTCACATGCAAAAACCCACATTTGTCATGTTTCTATACTGAGTTGAAAAATACAAGCAAATACATTTGCTATTGCGCCAACGAATTATTTACAAGCAGAGATTTGATTCTGGAGAAATGTACACAAAGAGCTAAGTACTCAATTCTCTGTTTGCAAGAAATATTTCTTGCTGCTGCTGGAATCCATCTCTGTGATTTACATATGAACAGAGCAAAGAACTTTTCCATCAGTGCTCAGATTGTTAGTGAAAGGAATAAGTATTAATGCAAAACAGTATTAAAGGAATAAGCACTAATTGACTTCTGTATAACTAATGAAGGACAGCATTCTTTAGCTTCTGCTTTATAAAATCACTGAAACTCCTTCCCAAGAAAAGCATTTGTGATACAAATTTATCCCAGGACAAAATGAACTAATTTGTTTTCTTGGCAACTTGTAGAAGCAACAAAACAGCATTAGAAAGAATTTCTACCAACATGAATATTTTCACACTGATTGAATTTGTGTCTGTTTACAACATTATTATGTTTGCTTTGCTTCAATGTTTACAGCACATTATATTTTCTTTAACCACATTAAATTTAAAAAAATACAAAAAATACTGGTGCCTTCTCTGTTTAGGAGGAATAAAATAGACAGTACTATGGAATTTTCCTTTTTTTGGAGTTTCCTGAAAGAGAAAACACTATTTTTGCTCTACTATATTTTAAAAAATCCAAACAAACTCTGAAAGCAAATTCTTCCTCCAAACAGGTATCACCTCAGAAGAGTTAACAATGTAGCCTATATTTTTCACACTCATATAGGATATTTTTTAATATGTACTGTTTCACTTCTGGTAACTTCACCAGAAGAGTGAATTTCTTGCATGTGAAGAAACTATAGAGAAAAGTGTAAATTTAAATGCTTGAGCTGAATGTCTATAATTCAGTGAATTCATTCTGCATTCTTGAGAAACAACTCATTTTCTGATACAGTGGCCTGACAGCCCTTTGTATATTATATTCATATATGCCATGAACAATTTATCTCACTGTGCAATGTAACATACTTTGTCAAATGGCTTTGAAGTTCTAATTTTATATACATTTGTTTCATTACACTTTATTCTATAAGTGGCTTGATAGCCTATGAAAATTTTATACAACTATTTCAAGCAGCTGAACAGTATTATGTACTGTCCCAGTGCTTCCAAGATTTTAAATTTTAAAACTGAGCCAGCCCACTGTTTTTAATTTAAACAGTGGAATCTATAGTCAGAATTTAAATATACATTTCACAAGGAAAAGTAAATTAAAAAAAACCTAACAGCCCTTAGTTTGAATCACCTTCTGTGTCTGAGTATTCTCAACTCACTAATTCCATCCCTTATGATTGATCAAAAATTTCTTTATCTGCAAATCCAGAGGACAACCAAGAAATGAATATATAACTTAGTTATTGATATGCACACAAAGTTGGCAACTTCAGAAATATTTTTTAAAAACCTAAATAGATGATTGCTCTCATTATTCGAAATTTTTAGATCACTTTGTACGATAATGATCTGAACTTTAAGGAAGAAAATTATCACTGCTGGGTCATACACATGCCTGATTACACATGTGATACTCAACACTTATTTGCAAACAGCAATAATATTTTGTAGAAGTTTTTGCTTTGTTGTCACCTTGAAGATACTAAATCTACACTCATGATATACAATCAGGAATGTACGTTCAAGATTATGTGCAAGAAGAAGATATTAACTTCTTCAATTTCTGAGTACCAAAGTAAAAAACCCACAGAAATTGTCAAGAGAAGGCACTTCAGAACTATTTAGGGAATGTCCCTCTTGAAATATTTTATAAAGACAATAATTATCAGGTAAAACCATTACAAATTTTTCATTTCTTCCTGAGAACCAGACGGAAATTAACTCCCTGAAAGTAGTGTTACAGAGATTTATTAGGCCTTCAGGTTCCTCATGGGTGGGAGAGAGCTGAGTAACTGAGCTACTTTGAATAACATCTACTTCTTAATGCAATTAAGTACTACAGAAATTGACTTCTCAATATGAAACAAGGCAAATCATCTCAAGAATATAATGAATGTAATGAGCAGGTAGTGTTTGATCAAAATTCCTTGTTAACTAATGCTTATCACTTTACCTCTGGACAGTGTTTATGATTCCTATTCAGAGATAAGAAATGTGATATGTAACTAACTGACAAAGGTGAACTAATTGTAGTATTTATTTTTAATTCAACAGATTATTGTGCAGTTGCAGGTCAGGCTTTTTTGCACAGCTGATGCAGAATTACAGTTCTTTTGTAAGAGTGAATAGAATTGGAGAATTTCAGCAAGGGATATTTTCAGTTGTGGTCACTGCATTTTCAGCAGATCAGAGGGTGTTGAATGAAAGTATGCACGTGTGTTTTATCAAAATTCAAAAGTTTCCTCTTCTACGTTGCTAAACTGACCCTATTATAACATGGATTAACTTAAAAGTTACTTACTACAGTGTTCTTCATCAGAATTATCTCCACAATCATTCTGGCTGTCACACCTCCAGTGATCTGGAATGCAGTTGTTGTTTTTGCACTGGAACTCATGAGGCCCACAGGTTTTTTTATCTGTAATTAAGATGAATAAGAATTACAGCATTGTAAACAAAGGGTCAAAATGGGAAAGACCTCCACTAAAGTCATGACAGTGTTGCTGGATAACTTTAAGAAGGAGCAACCATAATATTTGAAATGTTACTTTCAGGAATGATTTATTCCTCATAACATTATTTAAGCTTCTATCTATACATTCATACCTTAATCTTAAATTTGATGAAATTAAAATATGCACTGTATAAATTGTCATATAAAGTTAAAAATATGAAATTCAGAAGGAGTCACAAGGTTGCTCAAAGAGAGGGTATTAGTGCACTGATTCTCAAAAACTGCATTAACTTTTCCTGAAATTAATCTGTAAGATTGTTTTATAAAAGATCAGATCCCAGTAAACCACAAGAATATTAATTTGAAAAATGTACAAAATATGTATTTCTCAAAAGCTATTTTTGCATACAATAATTTAAGACAGAAAACTTTGCACCTTGATTTAAATTTTTACCTACTGATGGATTGGATTGGAAGTTACTCATATGAGGCAAAACATTAAAAATCCTATAACACTAAACTGAGGGAAATTTCTTTCATGTTGTGCATTTCCAATGAGCTTTCCTATTTAGAGAGGAGCGTTGGAAGCAAAGCCTCTTAGAGATAAATGACCATCCTCAACTCCTCCAGCAGGAAGGAGCTGCCTCTGTGTTTTCTGGGAGCAATTTCTGAATAATTCGTTCTGCTTCTAAGGACTGAGATGAAATGAAGTAAATTAAAAAGTTATCAGTGACATTTCTGTTGGGGGGGAAAAAGTTTGCTTTGTAAAAGCCTCAATGACATATTTAAAATTGCATGTCACTGTGATATTTCGCTAGGAATTTTTAAAATTTCCGCTAGGCAATGTCATAACTTGTCAGAGCAGCTTCATTCTGCTCTCATGGCAACTCGAGGGCTGCTAATGACTGACAGAAACTGCAGCTTCCATCAACCTTCCTCCTCTGCTGCTGAACCACAAATTAGAGGTGTTGGATTTGATGATCTGGGCCAAACTACTGATTTTTCTCAATTGTTTTAGTGGTAATTCCAGAACTACATCAATAAAACAAAGCTACATTTGAGTATGAAGAAGGAGGAGGTAAATGGTGCTGCAGCTCAGTTGTGTGCACTCAAAAATCTGATCATTGCTATGCTGCCTTTGTGTTTGTTCCTTATTCTCTGCCAATATCATGATTGCAGGAAGTTTTCCCCCAAAATATTTTTTTGTCTATGATATTTTTCAATATTGCAGTCTGCTACTTTGATCATGATATTTCAAATTCGTTGCACTGGCAAACAATTAAAAATATTTAACATTACAAAACACACAAATATTCCTCCCAAACTTATGACACTCTTGTATTTTCATTCAGTAGCTTCACAAAAGAGAACGTTTCATACCTGAAATCCATCCTATATTTAAATACTATATTAAAATACTTGTAGTAAAGTCTGGAATTTCCCACTAGAGTATTTGCCCACAAAATGATTTGTAACACTAATGACAGATAACATCACAGCGAATATAAACATTCTATTTATCCTTCCACATTCAATGGAAATACCAAGATCTAATCAGTAATACACAGAAGCCAGAGATGACACCCATTCATTGCAGTTACCTGAACATGCAATATATCACTTCCTACTCTCCATAAGGAATTATTTAGCTCTAAGCATGCTAAATCCATTTCCTTGTGTATAGAAAGCATTGCCTTTCTATATTTGTGAAGAAAGTCTATTTTTTTTAAATTTATCCAACCATAACCTCTGATTGCTTCTTGAATGCTAATCTTTCTCTTCTTACTCTATTTCTACCAAACATAAAGGAATATAATTTTTTTAAAAATAAAAAATATTTTTCATGTTTGTAAGGCTCTCTCTTCACAAATCTGAAATCTTTATTTCTCCTCTGGGTTGAATGATCTTTTGCAGCAGCTTTAAGCTGACAATGTCTTACAAACCAAATTTGCTTGTCTTGTATTTCTTTCTTCACATTAATGAGAACTGAGAAAGCACTGGATGCCAGAGATAGGATATAACAAAGAGGAACATCTGAGAAAGTTGGGTAACAATTATCTCATCTTTGAGAATGATGAAATGAATTCATTCACCTCAAAGGAAACAGTGCAAGACCTGGTTTATTGGGAATTGTGGAACCATGAAAAGCACACATGGGCCACACACATTTTGGCATCTCTGCCTTCAACACTACACCACTTTCTCATTTTCCTTGAAACGAGACCACCCTAAAGTGTGAAAGTTCAGACAGAAATGGTACAAAGGCAAAGCAGCCAGTACTGATAACTCCATTTTCATATTGCTCTCTTCAAATTTTTATTAAGATTTACTGACCTCCTGTAACAGGCAAAGCCCTCCCTTAGAAATCTGTGTGATCGCCTGCTGCTGGGTTGGGGTTCGCTCTTTGCGCACACTGAACTAGGATTTGATTTTAGAAATACTTCTAAATGAGCGAGAGGAAAACAGGATGAAGCCTTAAAGGGGGAAACAAAACCAAAACAAGGCAAAACCCCTGCATGCACCCTAAAACCATTTCGCTTCAAGTGTCAATCCCTGTGAATGAAAACACTATTTTGTCACTAATTGCATGAAATTGTTGTGTGGGGATTTTAATTCCGTATGTTTTCATGTGTGTGCATTTGTCTGTGCATTTGTCTCAGAGGGATAAAATCCAAAAAGAAAAGGAATTTGCTTTTGATCCAGGATCAGCTGGCTGTCCCAGAGCCTGGCAGGCTGTCACCAATGCTGGACACAGGAAATTATAAGCCTGTTGAAGGAAGTTTAAGTTTATATAATGCATCCTTCAAATGCCTTGAAGAACATATTCTTTATCAACAGGAAAAAACCCTACTTTATGACTGTCACAGCTAAAATTAAAATTATTATTAAAAAAAAGTGAGGAAGCAGACAGCAGTCATACCAATGTTGACACATTAAGATAATAAAGACCTGAAATACACATAACCTTTAAAGTATATTATAATCACTTTCCAAGACCACACATGGCTTTCTTCATATTCTAACTCAAACTGGCCCATTTTGATGTAAAGCATTAAAGTTGAGAGTAAGGATTAGAATAATTTAAGAGCTTTCTTTAATTGCTTGGACAGTTAGCATGAATTACCTCTACCTACTGTTTTCTGAGAGACACCATACACTCCTTAACAAACACACATTTCCTGATTCTACTTCGACTGTCTGGGTTGGAAAGTAACCACAGAAGACTAAATATACATTTACACTACTTCTAGCAAATTTACTCAGTGTAATATCTCCAATAACACACAGCAGCAGATGTTGACTAAGCAAAATACATATGGCTGTGCAGCATTCAAGTAAAAACAGATTACCCTTTACACAAGTTTTGCATTGCAGACACTCCAGAAATGAACTCCAAACAATAACAAATTAGTATTACATCAACATATGCAGATCTTTTTTATATACTCAGCCTCCAGCTTTAGAATTTAATTCCATCAAACTTTGTCCATAAAAATAACTATATTTAACTCGGGGGAAAAAAAAAAAAAAGCGGAAGACCAAACTGTGATGAAACTACTGCCATAGTAAGGTCATTTAAACATATTTCAAATACTGAAAATATGGAAAACTTCGAAATGTGATTAAACACACCCTGTTCTTGTCAAGGCTTAGCTGTTCCATGTGTACACAAACCATATTTGGCACAGAAATTGTGACTATGGATAAATTACTCTGTCTCCTCCAACATGAAAACCAAGAGCAGTGTATGCAGCCAGGAGATTAAAAATAAAATGTGTTTTTTCAGGGAGGTGTGTGATTGAGCTCTGGAACACCTCGCTGCAGAATGTTCTGAAACCTTTACAAAGGTAAAAAGAGAGTGAAATCTATGATGAATTATTATATTCTGAATTACTGTATTCAGATACATCCTTGACTCACAATATCTCTGATTCTCAAGTTGTTAGAAGATGGAAGGGTACCCAGGGAAGTTCCAGAACAGGCCTGCTTTGCTCCCATATTCTTCCCAAAATACTCACTTTCAGTCACTGCCAGAGACAGGATAAAAGCCAAGATGAGTCTCAGATATGAATCAACACCTCCAGTTGTACATGTTGTGATTTAAAAAACCTGTACAGCATGGGACTGCACACACTGCTCCTCTATCCTTAGTTGGTTGGGTAATTTTTATTCTTTCTATTGTAAGATGATGGCTCAGAGTGAAGTATGTATTACAAACACAATTCTTCCTATTCAGTGTCCGTTTTATCTTTTTTTCCTTTCTCTTAAAAAAAAATGGTGACTTGAGGATATTACTGGATGAATTATTTTAAGGCCATTTGTGCCGGATCAGTTGGGTTCATCAGTTGGGTTCATCAAAATGTGAATCCACACTTTGGAAGCGTGGAATGCTGTCCCAATTGGAACGCAAGAGCACATTGGAGATCCAGGTCATGTGGAACAGTCCAGGACAAAGCCCCTGTGAAGCAGACCAGAACCTGAGCAGTGCTGCAATGGCAGCCTAGAAGGGGAGATCCTCTCCATGGCAAAGCTTCATCTCCTTTTTATTCACTGTTTCTTCAAAACAAATGATTCCTTGGACTGTAAACCTCCCCCCAGTTGATAGATTAATTATTTTCCCCACCTTGGCACTTAAAACGATAATCTTGGATTTTCGTTGTTGAGAAAGAGTTGATTTTCCCAGGCATATTTGCCACCTTCAGCATCTTTATACATGCTCATGTGTCAGGTACTTGAAACATATCCACGGAAAAGCAGCTCAGGGCTTTGTCCTTGATTGTAGCCCGAGGTGTTGTTGCTGTCCCAGAGATAAACCTGTTCAGACACAGGCGTTTCATCAGCCCATTTATTGATGTGTGGATGAATAACGGGGGGAGCTTCAAATGTTCCACATTTGTCTTGCTCTCCTCCAGCTCAGAACATTTTTCTGTATTTTCCTTTACAGACCAGTCTTGAAAGCGTCTCGCATTGACATCCATCTTCAGCGATTTTCCAGCAATGCTGACCCACTCATTCTGCCTCTGATTGTAATCCATTGCCCAGGTAGGATATTTGTCTTTATTATTTTCTCTAATAGAATATTTGTATTTATTATTTTCTCTAATCACAACAATAAGTGTGGACTCATAACTTCCCAGAGCTCACAGAGAGAAGCAGAAGTTGCCCATGTCAAGTTGGAATCAGCTCTTGACCTTTCTATACAGCGATTCTTAAGCACCAGGATTTTCAAATTATTATATTTGCACTATTTATGAATTTCAAATTATTTTCAAATTATTATATTTGCACTATTTATGAATTTCAGCAGCAATAATGTGCAGACTGAATTGACAGAAACTGGACAACACTGTGAGAAAAATAAAGAATATCACTGTACCCTATGACAGTCACTACATTCTCTGCCACTTCTGTGATTCTAAATGCCAAATGAGAGACTCATTTGCAGCTCCTGCCAATAAAGCAGTGGTACAATATGAATTTTATCAACTACTATTACAAAGATTGCCATTCAGTACGAACTGGACGAGCCAGAGAGGTTCCAGATAGGTATTATCAAACACTGAAAGAGGACATAAAAAGTGGGATGATTATTTCCTTTTGCTTAAAAAAAATAAAATTAAAAAAAAAAAAAAGAAAAAAAAGAAAAAAAAAATCAAGTTACAGTAATAGATTCAGAACCACTGGCATACTCACCACAGTTAGCTTCATCTGACCCATCAGCACAGTCTGGGTCTTCATCACACACCCACAGCTTGGAAATGCAGTGTTTGGTTGTTTTACACTGAAAGTGGTCTGGAGAACAACTGTTTTCAGCTTTAAATAAAAGAGTTCCAGATCAAAATTAGAGATTTCTGCTCTTACTTAAAATGCGTGTTTTAAAGAAGAAGTGTTAAGTATTCAAAATTCAGAAATTTGGTATCTCTAGCATAATTTATGCAACACCTGTAATGAAATAGGTATAATCTGTCTTATACCAGGTACCCATGTTATTAAACTTTGTGGTAAATTTACTTAAAACCTCCTTTTTTTTTCTAATATCCTCAAAGGCAACTGAGTGGAACACAGAGCTACATTCCAAGGCAGCCCCATTATCTTCATTACAAAATGATCAAAGACACAAACTTATTCAATAAATTTCCATTATAAATCTGAAAATATTTTCTCTACTTATATCCAAGAAATACAGAGTGAAAATGAATTTATGAAAAGCAAGATGCATTAAAAGCTGAGCAAAGCTTTACACAGATAAATTAATGAAGTTCTCAGAGAAAATGGAACAGAAAAGGTAAAAAAAAAAAATCAATGAAAGACAAAGGATGTAGAAGGAGCTTTGGATCTCCAGGTTTTCCAACAAAAGATTCTGAAAAACATCTTTTTCCATTGAAATGCATTGCTGCAAGGCATGGCAGATGAAAGCCTCGAGAAGATGAGTCATTTGTGAGGTGGTTAAGAGTCAAATACGTGTTTCAACCTCAGTCAAAAACCCAATTAAATGCTTCAAATTGTTTATACCCCTCTCTTCTTTGCAATGACTTTAAAAAATGAAGTTAATAAATGACATTTTAGTTTGCCCTCTTGTATATGAAACACCGCACACCAATCCCATGAATTAACTCTTTTGCACCTTCTCAAATTATTTTCGATAGAGAAATTTGCAGTATTTTACTCCAGTTCCTTGTTTAAAACCAGCTACAGAGCAAAATTCTCTAAGCATAACTTACGACAGTCTCTTTCATCCTCTTCATCCCCACAGTCATCCTGGCCATTGCACCTCAGGTTTATTGGGATACACTTCTGGTTCTTCGTGCACTTGAACTGCCCTGACAGACACACGTGTGTGTCTGGAAATTGAAAGAAAATAAAAATAACGAGATTAAAAAGATGAAATAGAAAGATTAAAAGTTACAAATGAAAAGGTTCAAAACTTCAAAGGTAAATGAAGAAAAATACAGTTTATTGCCAGAGTGTGAAATACGGCATTTAAAGCAGTTTGGACTGTTTCTGAAGCCTTCAGTGCATACAATCACCTACCACAGTTCAGCTCGTCAGAATTGTCCCCACAGTCATTCTCTCCGTCACAGATAAAGGCTGGGAGAGCACAGAGCCCAGTTCCACACTGGAAACGTCCTGGCTGACATCTGAATTCAGCTGGGAAAAGACAAATCTGCTTATGCATACTACCAGAGGAATGGTTAAAGTCTCACTAGTGCTGCTCTGACCTTACGGACTAATCAAAAACACCTACACACTTTCAGATTTGCCTTTAAAATCTCAATCTGAGCATATATTAGTAACTAAAATGCGCATATACGACTGCAAAACTGATTTTAAAGTCTGATACCTTTAATTTCTGCAACTCTAGTTGCAATACAAATGAAACAGAGGGAAACCCCCTGCAGGCTGGAGCTCAGTAAAGGCTCAACAGAGACCTGCAATTTGGGATCTAAACACTTGAACTCAAGTCTGCTTTTAAAAATCTCCCTATCCCACTGTGATTCTGCTTCCCAAGAAAGGCCTAACATTGCTCCTTCTCCAGCCACTGCCATTAGAATCAACAAGCAATTATTTATCCTTATATAATTATTATATATAAACTATAGAACAGCTTAAAATGGAATCTTATGTAGCATGATTACAAATATTAAAATTTCCTACAAAAGCCTCTGCAGCAAGAAAAAAAACCTAATAATAAAATTGTAAAAATAGGGGTGAGGGTTTTCAATACAAAAAATAAAACTAAATGTTAATTAACTGGAAGATTGTAGAACACATAGTAGAGCATTTTTTGTATACAAGCTTAAGGGAAGAAAGGCAAGAATCACAGGGAGAATATCGTTGTTGCTCAGACAACTGCAGTAAATAACAATGTGTATCTAAACTTCTATAACTGCAATGAAACACAAGCAAATGAGATTAGAATCCCACATTTTTATTACGTAGAAAAACAAACCACATAAACCTGGCAGAATTTTGTATTTATGTAAAGAATCCCACAACCTCAGAACATAGCTTTAAAATTAAAATATTTATCAAAAACCTAACTGGGATGAAGTAAAGGTTTAAAAGACGAAAATCATGTATGAGTTTCCAAATGCCTAAAAAGACTCCTGGTAGACAGGAAGTAATGCAAATCTTTTACAGGATGACAAAAACAAGCCCAAAACCTAAACAACCTAAACAACCTGTGATGCCTGAATAGGGCTTACCTAAAACAGAGGCTAGACAAAGTTGGAAGAATAAAAACCAGTCAGATTTATTAAAGGCCTTTACGGTGCATTCAGAGCAGACAAAGCCCACTCAAGAGGCTACACCCAAAATGGACAACGAACCACAAGTTTTTCATGTTTTATAAATTCTGTCCATTAACACATCAAGCCTTAGTCCTCCAATTACACCTTCAGGCGATGGTGTTGTTTACTCCAAGTTTGCTCCCCTCAATTCACTGTTGTTTACATATTTTGGGGCTCTGAGGCAGCGAAGTGTCCCTGGATCTTGAGCTTTAGAGGAATTGTTTTGTCTGACAAATGCTGGGAACACAAGTTTTAGCACTTTATGCGGAGTCCACAGCTACACGCTAAAACTACAGATACACGAAAAACACAGAAGCTAAAAATCCTAAGGCACCACCTGTGCCCTTTGTAAATCTGACAGACACCAAGGAACACAAAATGGTGCTGCAAACAAAAGTGACCAAAATAATCCTCTTCCTAAGATTGATAAGGAGTTCTATTTGCGTTGGACCCTGGTGCTGAAAGCAGGCCGAGATGCAGCGAGCACTTACGGCACTCCGGGGGCTCATCGGAGCCGTCCCCGCAGTCGTCCACGGTGTCACACTTCCACCAGAACGGGATGCACTTGTCGGTTTTGCAGCGGAACTGCGAGAGGAAGGCAAGCAGGAATAAATGCTTTGATATCAGCATTTATTTATTTACTTAAAAGCAGTAATAAATAGCACAGTTTATGAAAATCAGATTCACTGCTTGAGGAATTGATCTGTTAATAATTTCTGGCTGTTAATTTTATGAAACTTGTATTTTTTACTGCTTTCTTTTCTTGGAGATGTTTTGCACTGAGTTTGCCACTGATAAAAGTCACTGTGGTTTCAATGACTGTGCTGTGTTGGCTTACAGTGCCCCAACACAAATTGCTCATTGCATTTTGCCACATTCTATGATTTCACTTTTGAAGATCTTGTTCAAAGCAAACACTTCTATTCTCAGTTTTTGTAGACTGCTGAAGCAGACAACATCCAGATAAACCCAAACACAGTTATAGAAAAGGGCCTTAATTTGTCGTGTTGTGCATGGTATTGCTTATATTGTTCAAATTACATGAACAAATCAAATGTAAAGCTTCCAAGACTTTCAAAATGATAAAACATCTGTAGAAAAAAAACAGAAAAATCCTTTGTAAGACCCTGGCTGTGCCTTTACTTTCTACACAAGTGACTCTGCACCTTTGTTCTGACTGAAAGAGGAATGAATACAAAACAAATGGTACAAATTGATGTAATTTTCTGGGGCTAAACCTAAAACCTGAGTACATTATATGCCTCATGCTAGGGAGAAAAACCTGGGTAGACTATCCAGCTACCAGCCAGCTTCTAAGAAATGCTGGTTTTCCTACCTGGTGTCTCTATGAACACAGAGAGGAAGGAAACCAAAAGGTTTAGAAGGGCAAGACATTTCATTTTCTGTGACTGGACAGTTTGTTTTTTTTATATTTTAAAAATCATTAATTATTCAATAAAGCTGTATGATATAGAACATTGTAAGAGGTCATTAGCATACCTCTAATAAAACAAAACTACTAGAAAATCAGACAACTGGAAATATTTTAAAGGCCATATGTATTGTAACAATCAACTAATTAATTGTCTGGTTAGACTAGTCCAAAGACTTTTATCAAAGTGGTTCTCACAAGAAATCACTATGTTCTACTTATTTACCTTATATTTTTAAGAAACAAAGTAATAAGTATCTATTTTAAGTAACAGGGAATACACCTCAATGATTTAATTGATGCAATTGTTAATTAGTTATGTATTTTAACATAACTTTTTCAGCTACTGGATTGTTTTTAATGCAAGTCTATCATTTACCAATCTATCTGACTGGATTGGGCTCATTTTCTTTTTTTAACGCAAAGTTCATTCATGCATGAATACTCCCAAATCATTGTTATATACACTTTGTATTTCTATATTTCAGACAAATGTTTTTCCAAGGCAATTTTTACGGCTTTAGCAGCTGTATTTGTTCAATTGACTGGCAGGAACAGCGACATCTGAAAGCGAACAAGCTCCGCATTCTCTGGAGAAAAAGGCATTTGCAAGTCTATTCTCCACTAACAGCCTTGGAGATGAAACGCATTAAGTGCACCCTTGAGTCCCCCAGCGCTCAGCTCCTTTTTGAGCTCCCACATTTCCCGGGTGTCAGAATTCCCCGTTTGGGGCAGGAGGCAGAGCAGGAAACGGCGGAACGCTGCGTACCTGGCTGGCGGTGCAGTTGGACAGGCACGTCTTGTTGTCCGCGGCCAGGTAGAAGTTGGTGGGGCAGGCACACGAGTGCAGCTTGCCGGGGGCCAGCAGGCACAGGTGGCTGCAGCCGCCGTTGTTGAGGGCGCACACGTGCCTGGACACTGCGGGCAGAGAGGGGCGGTGGGTCAGGGCCTGTTAGCACACCCGGGGGATCAGAAAGATGTGCTCCGTGTACCGCCTTTACAATGGAATGGCTCAAATCAAAAACCCCTCTTCCTTTTGCCTTTAAGCTATTCTCTGTTGTATGCAAAACTGAATTATTACTATGGCTGTAAGTTCAATAGTGAGAGAATGAGAGGAAGAAAAAAGCTCTTTTTTTTTATATACAAGAGAAAAAATTGCCTTATCTAGGTCAATTGCCAAATTGCATTCAGTTCCAATTCAAACACAGGGATATCAGCAGATAAGACAATCATACCTCTCACATTCTCTGACATTCCCTCAGTCCAACAAGTTTCCAAACAGCAGTATTCTTCTGCACTAATAACACTTTGCAAAGAATAAAGTTAAAAGTTTTCATAACACACTGTTCCCCCTCTAAAAAAATGGCAACTTGTGCTGTAATGCAACTGAACAGCTCTGTACTTCCTGTCAGTATCTGGGGTAATTGTAAAGCATACAATTTATCTCTCCACTGAACAGCTTTTGTTACATGTACTTAATACCAGATATGCTTAAAACATTAATCACAGGTTTATATTAAAAAACACTAATCTGAAAATTTCTACAATTTGAAACAAAACAGAAATAACCACTGCAGATAAATGAGCATGCAGTACGTCAGCACCTCAGTCAAACACATCAAGGTCTGCTTGGAAAGCAGACAGGATAATTACCATCGGGCTGCCTGTAGGAATGGTACACCTGGATGTCCGTGATGGTGTGCCACGAGTTAATCAGGGACAGTCTGTCTGAGCCCGAGGTTTTGTGGGCACGGCTGAGGGATTTGGTTTTCCCGTCTGTCCAGTAGATGTAGTCTTCAAACAACGTCAGGGCAATCACCCCTGGGATGTCTTGGTTAGGGACTGCAAGGAGAGATGCTCACGTTAATGCTCACTCTTGGAAAACTGCCACTTGGAATATTCCCCACTGCATGGGATGGCAGATACAAGTGCTGTGGAATGTCCTGAGAATAAATAATTCTTGTGACAATACACCAGGAGCAGTGACAACAAAGGGGGAAGGAGCACGAGCCCTGCTTGCTCAGAATCAGTTGGCTCAATCAGTGTTAAGGAAAAGAAAGAATTTCAGTTAATAAAAACCACCTCCAGACTTTAAATTAAAGACAGGTCAAACTTTAAAGTAGTAAGCAACAAACATAACTTCCCCTACTCTTTGCATAAGCAACATAAATTTGCTTTTTTTACTGGAATAGAAGTTATTAGAAAACATCCAAAGCATAACATATACATCTCCTGATGCTCTGTGTTTAATACCCTTTCATACAATTAATAGTATTTTATTTCATGAAAACATACTGAGAAGAGAGACAGGAAAAATAAAAAAAACTGGCATCAAAATAAGCGTTGAAGTAAGAGGGCTTATTGCTTATGCCTAACATCACCAACCACAGAATATAAAAAAAAAAATATATAGTCTTGTTACAGTATCACAAAATTATGAACCAACATCATTTTAAAAAGGATGGAAAGGACAAAAGGGAGAAAAAGCTTTGGAACATTCTTTATCCTGCTGTCTACTCCTCAATCTTGAAGTATTTGTTCTTGGTAAACAGTAACTGAACTCCACTTTTTTTTTTTTTCTTTTAACATGAAGAATCATAAATGTCACAGGAGAGTATGTGACCACAATAATTAATTTGTAAACAATAGTCTTTTGTTGCTGAATCACGAATTCCTGAGGGAGCTGAAAAGGCAGAGCAGGGCAGCTGACTGTCACTTTTAACCGGCATGTCCTTCACATCTTTACCTTTTTCCTGCATCTTTTACCTGGAAAGTGCTGACACAGAGTTGGCAAATCTCAGATTCCTATTGGAACATTCCATAGCTCACTGAGATCTGGTGACTGATATTGAATATATGGAACAACAACGTAGCAAATTCAATTTTCTATCCAACAGTCCTCCCAGTACTGAACTCCATGGTAGGGAATATTTCCTTCTGGTCAGGGAGACCTTCCTTTTAGACCCGAAATTATTGTCCCTTCCTATGTCCCTATGCATCATATCTACCCTACTGAAATAACAATATGATATCCCCTGAAAGAGCTTAATAGCATTTCTGAGAAATCAGACAAAGTAAAAAAAAAATCTTGATTTTGGCACTCCTTACAGAGGCAACTTTGCCACAGTTTCATACACACGACAGTACAAGGAAAGCAGTAGAATCCCATTGTGAAACATTTCTATGAGCAATACAAACCAGGCTGAGAGGAGAAGCAGGGTGGAATGTCAGAAGGAGAAACTGCTGCCCTGAATGAAGCCCTTAAGCTTTCCATAAAAATAATTTATTTTTGCTTCAGTTCTGAAAAAATATTGGCTCATATCAATTACGACCTTTGCTGCTGCTTTTGACATCAAATTAAAGATGTCAAAGGTCCCACTCCAGTCTCTCTAGAGACAAAAAAATGCCATATTTTATTTGGCTATTTTCTCTTTTTCAGATCAAAGATTAAAATTAGAATAAAAGGGCATATAAAAGCCTTAATGAAGAGAATTTACATTAAAAAATAATTTTGATTTCAACATCATTATTACTGCACACCGCTGAAAAACACACCTTATTTTGGCTATCCAGGAAGCAAACACCATATCCTAAGCACAGATATATCAATAAATGCTTACTTTTTGTTTCTGTGCAGGTTTGTGTGTTGCCATACAAATTATCCTGGCTTCAGTGGATTAGACATACATCAGAATCCAGCTGAAACTTTATATTCATGAACTAAAGAAGGTTCAAGAGATTAACAGATAGTGCCTGAATTGTCTCATCACACTGCATTAATAGAGAAGCAAAGTTAAGCGTGTGTGGCATAAATATTAAATATTACAGTTAGAACACTGCACATAAGAAAATTGGTCATTGACTCAAGTACAATTTTTTTTATTAAAAAAAAGTTCTCTAAGCACCAGGTTTAAAAGCTTAACTCTTTCAATCATCTTAAAAATAAACTCACCTTATCAGAAACAATGTAACAAATCCTACAGTTTTATGTTCTTTAAAAAGAGAATGAAAAAATATATTTGTTTCTAAAATCTGGGTTCCCCATTATTACCACTTACAGGCATAAAGCTGAATCCATGAACGGTTTAAACACTCACGGATTCAGGCTGCAGTTCACCCTGTCACTATTTTTTATTTCTGAGCAACTTTGTCATTTAATGGGCTCCTGCATTAACTTTTCATTAGGTCACCATCAACACAAACTGGCAACATTTAAAGCTGTAAAAGCTGTATCTATTCTGTTGTGAAACTAAGACAAAGTTATTAAAAAATCAATTAAGAAAGCAATGAATAGTACAAATATATGCAAATAAAAATCCACATGAAGTAAAACACAGAAAATAAGTACAGAATCACTGAAAAATATTTCTTGTAAAAATTCTAAGCTGATCATAAAATTATAAAACACTTATAAAATAAGAATTAATAATAATTACATAACAAAAAATCTTATAAAATTTCTTCTAAGCTGACCATAAAACTCAATGTATTTTCTTGTAGGAGATACAGCTGCAAAGCCTGAGAGAAGTTTCTAAAAACAAGCATTCAATGAAAACCAGTTCTGACTTACTTTACTGTTTAAAGAATACTTCTATCATAGCTGAATACACTTTTTCTTTGGCTTTTAGTATGTTATAAGCCAGGAAACACCAGAACTGATAACAGGTAAGAGGTTATAGAATCTGCATTCCCATCAGCTATCAATGACCAAACAAAAATGAACAGAAAACTGAGATGATTTTAACATCTGATTTTCTGATGGAACAGTCAAATAGTCTCTCATGCTCTTTATTCTTTGCCTTTGAGGACATCAGTGTTTCAGGCTTTGCAAAATTTCAGGCAGTGAATATTTATTTTTCATAAATGTACGGAGTAGAAGAAACACCAACTTCCTTCCTTCAGTCTCTCCTGTAACTTCAAAAAAGATCTACCTCCCCAGAAATGGCACAGCAGTGAAACACTGCAGTATTAATCACTAACCCTACAGCAAACTCTGTGCTGTGAATCACAGTTTTAAACAGGAGAGCAAGGCTCATTGCTCCCTTTTCTTTGGCAAGAACTGCCAAAACCAGACCACTTTGTGCAAATTGAAAGTAAAGGCAGGTTAGGCAGGACTGAGCACCTCTGTTTCCTCTGAATTGCCTATTTGAAAATATCTAATCAAGATGTCGACTTGGCAACCCATTAGTAAGAAAGCAATATATTCTGTTACAGATAAAAAATTTACTTTTGTAATTCCTTTCCCTACCACAGCCTCCTCTGACCAGAAATGGGCAAGCTCTGTGCAATTCCTCCTTTTCTAACAGGCCTTTCACCTAATGCCACATCTAATTCTCCAGAGGTGTTTCATTTTATCCATAAATCATGGATCTTCTTACACTGAATGCCAATCCCAAACAGGACTTGACCAAATAACAAGCACAGGAGAAAAGGGGTAAGGAAGAGGAGGTGGAAAAGAGAAGGAATGTACAAGCCTTGCAGAAAGCTGCAGAAAATAGGAGGAAGAAACACAGGCAGGTAATAAAATGGAAAAAAAAGAGGAGGCTTGCAACAGATCAGAAGTGGTGGGAAATAAAAATTATTAGATACTTGAAGACAAATAAAAATGACAATATATAACATAATAAAGGGAGATAAAGTGCTGCATGAGCTTAAGAGAAGAGCCACAGGAGGGAACATGATTATGTAGACACGAGAAACATGACAGACTAAAAATTTATATCTCTCTCCCTCCTGCATTTTGTATGAATTTTGATCCAAGAATATAAATTCATAGGCTGTAAGTCATATTTGTGATACAAATGTTTACTTTTCTCTTTTGTGAACTCTGCTTCCCTTATATTTTCTGAGCACATTTACTTAAGCATAAAAAAAATGTTCGTTTGATTTCAGGAATGAAAATCATTCCATCTCGGATTTCTTAGCTACAAAACATTGCTTCTGGAGAAGCCATACAGAAGAAGTGAAGCCCGGCCTCCCTGGGCTCCTATTGCAACACAAGGATTTCCAGAGGTAAAAGCAAATACTGTAACACATATAATAATTAAAAAAGTCCTAATTGTCAGGTGGTAAAATCAATGTACCAAGAAAAAGTGTCCTTAAAAAAGACAAATGTTGACTCCTAACAGGAAAAAAAAAAACCCAAAACCAAATAAAATTATCAGTGCCCTGTCATGTCCAGGAGATGGTTGATCATTTCCAGGATGGAAAGAGGTGTGTCCCTTCCCTTTCCAAAACCAAGGGACTGCAGCCTTGATGTGCCCTTGTGCAAAATCTGCAAGAACAGAAGGAAAAATTCCTGCCATGCTCTTCCCAAAAATACATTCACCCAGCTAGAGTGCCAGTGCCGGGAAGCAATTGCTAAAGGTAATTAATTGTTGTTAAGCAACTATTTAAATGACTTTCTACCTCCCCGCGGCATTAGAACAGTTTCTGTTTAAGAATTTTGGCACCCAAACACGGAAAATTTGCGTTGGTGACCAAACCTGAAAAACCTGGCGACATTATATTGAACTCCACTCTCTGAAACTTGATATTCCGGACTGCAATAAAACAGAAATAAAAAGCCTACTGACATCTCGATCTAAATGGAACCAATGGTGATCTCCTAGGAAGGATTAAAAGCCATCCAAAGACAAATTGCATCGAGGAAGAACAACACTTAATAAGAAAATAGCAATTAAACCTACAAAACAAAATAAACTTGCTGATCTCCTCTGCAGCAATTACTGGCCCCCACTGTCCTCTTTCCGTGTGAATTCCCTTGTAGCTGTTTCTGCCTCATTTTACATTCAGCTTGAGACCTCTCTGAGACACAGTCAATACTTTTTTATATCCTTTACTACTCCTGATGCTTGTTCCCTTTGATAAAGAATCTGAAGTGCTTAGTCCATAAAATTAATAATGAATAATGACAATAAGATTATCTCTATTAGGCTTGTGACAAAGTATGTAGTTTTGACAGATATAATTAAATTTAAGTATATTTCATTAAAATACTAAATTTTAAAGATGAGACATTTTATAATCATTATTACTTTTATGAAATTGACACTTTGTTTAAAAACCTAAACCTATCAAACTCAATGAACAGAAAAAAAATATTCATGGACTACATAGATTAAGTCCAGTAATTGAAGATATGTTACACATAAAAAAATTTACAGTTTTAGCATGCTATTACTCATATCTTCAGTAACAACATGGGCATGCATAAATACTTATTTCTGCAAAATTGATATTTACATCACATATCCATATTGGGTAAAGAATGGAAGATACAAGTCCTAGCATGAAAAGGTGGGATATTTTGCCAGTATAAAAATGTAACTGAAACAGTGAAAACTGAGAATGTTTCAGTACAATAAATTCGCTCAAAACTTGTTATACATCCCCAAACTGCTATCACTAGAGAAGCAGGAAATTTAGAATTAAATCTAAACCTCTTAAGGCACTAATGTATTTGAGATATTAAAGCTGACTATTAGATATAACTACACCATGAGAAGAGATACATAAATTTTCCAAAATCTGCCTATAAGATCAGTTGATCAAAGCTAGGAATGAAATATTTTATTATCCCACTTTAAAATGTTTTATTACTTTTTTAAAAGTCACTGTGAGCAGTGTTTATAGGCCAGTTACTCCACAGCAGCAGAGAGAAGTAATTAAATTATTCTCAAATATATACAAATCACTATTTGAGTATAACAACTTACAGTGTGACATTGAATTTCAAAGGTTTTTTTAATTATTTTTCAGATTTACAGAGCCCCTCCACCTGCCTCCCAAGCCCTCACCTTAGACTCGTGTCTCGCTGCTGGTTTCAATATACATTTCCACTGACCCCCAAGCCATTCCTCCTTTATCTTTCCCTCTCCTGCCATCATCCAACTGTGAGGACATAAACTACTGAGCCCCTCTGGTCTATCTCATTTATCTTCTACTGCAGCCATGGGAGTTGTTCAACACCAAGGCTTCCTTCAGCAAAATCCTCCCATTTTCCATTGTGTTGACACCAGCAGGGGAAAACAGAAAATCTGTGGTTTATGTTCTCTGTTGTGATCGCCCTCTGACAGAACAACTGCATGGAAAGTAATGCCCATCCCTTAAAATTTGTGATGGCACACGTCCAGCTCACAGAAATTTAAAATAAATGTCTGCAAAGTTTTTTTTTTGGAAGTTTATGATGTAATTGAATTTGGGCATATTGTCAAAAAGAAAGTCGAATATACAGAGACCAACCTGTTGGCAATCTTCGTAAACTGGGCTCCATAAATTGGAGACTATGGAACTTTAGAGTAATGAAACTGTGTGAATTGCCTCTAATACAGGTGAATCTCAGTAATTTTTCCTGAATATTATCCTTTAAAAGAGAAGGAACACAATAAAATAGAATAATCAGATTTAGGAAGACATATAGGTTGGAGAATTTTATCGGAACAATTATGAAATCCAGAAGGCAATAATGGAGAGGAAGCAATTATCCGTTTCTGTTATCAGATGTGGCTACAATGAGTAATTCTACAGATGGCCCAAGAGTTGGGGAAAAAACTATTACCATATCAGAGCAACTTCTCATCTGCTGTGAGAAACAAACCCTCTTTTCAGAGCTAATTTCTGAGCTATGAAAACATCCAGTATAAATCTGGAAGGACTTGGTTTGTATAATCTTTTAGATCACTTCTACATTAGGACAACTTCATAAATAACTGGTTATACTCTCTTATAAAACTCTGGTTGCAGAGTCCAGAATTAGACACAAATACTTGCTTTCTACCTAAAAACTATTTAAAATGACCAACTTTTGAAATTAAAGATACCAAAAATTAAAAAGGTTATAATCTCCAAACCTCTTGTACTTGTTACTTCAAAACTTGCATACAAACTCACCAATTCTGAGATTTGCAAACAATCAGGCAGAAGCTAAGTTTCAAGAACAGAGTGTTTTTTTCAAATTGAGATACTGCAGGAAAGTTATTCACTGTTAATCATATTACAGCTAAAGAAGTAACTTATGAATAATTAATTTATTTAAAGTTCAACACTTTTTCATTGGTTCATTTACATGCCCCTGTCAGATAAAGCAATGAAGTGCTCATCTTTTGTTTAAGAGTATAAAGCATTGACTTGACACAGTTTAAGGACTAATCTCAGAGAACTTTCCATACTTCCTAAACTGGACTATCAGATTTCCCTTTTGTAGTTTCATTATAGTGAAATGCTCACCTCCAAAGTGAAACAGGGAAATGAAGGCACCTCTGGGTTTTAAGAGCTCCAAAGGATGGGAAAACCTGCATGAAGCAATGAGATACCCAGGGAACTGTGCAGCTTGCATCTCCTCTGGGCAGTGGGAACCGAAAGTCTGACAAATTCTTAAATTTTTTATGTTTTAATTTTTTTTTTTAAAAGCTCACATAAGTAAACCAGCTTAGTGCTTAGCCAGATTAGTGCTTCAATACTTGTTTAATCATTTACAGTGTGTAACGTTTGTGAATGTTGCAGGGCTGAGTTGGCTGAGCTCTAAAGAGTTTACATAACCAAGCATTAAACTTCAAATAGCTCAGCAAGGTCATCGCTGCCCCCAGCACCAAGGAGAGCTCCCAAGCACTCTGAGATTTCTGGCCGAGTTAGCATATTTTCAAAATTCTTACTAGGACTCTCTTGGCAATTATAAAAGCCCATTTCTCTACTGAAATGGAGAGGAACTTTACAAGAGAAAAGCACCAGATGTTCTGTTCTCCTGAAAAAACCTTTAAGGTTTGTAAGAAAGCAAAAAAAAACCAAACCACTAACTTGTTGATGGAAGTGTTAACACTAAGATCTAAATACATGTAAACTCCCACTGCATCTAATAAACATTCCTTGATTTAACAGACAGCATGTCAATAATTATCCTAGGATTGTTCTGTTTATCCTAAAGTATCTTATGTGGAGCACAGAACACTGCACTCTGTCTCAAACCATAATATCCCTTAATGAATTCCTGGGTCTTGGAAATCTCTGTGGCATTTTCTGATACACTTTGTATCAGATAATTTAAGATCCAAAAAAAAATTATTTTTACAAAAAACCTCACAGCAAGCTAGCCTTATCCTCTGAGGTCACAGAAACAGGTGAGAAAATGCTGAGTTATTAATTTCCAGCACTTCAGATTGCATCACTCACAGCACTCCCATTCAGAATAGGAACTTTTCTCTCTGCTCCATGGGGATATACTTTGTGGTCGCCATGTCTGGGCCTTTATCCTTCCCCATTTGAAAACACAAAGGATAAGAGCAAACTCAACCATCCCCCCCCAGTTAACTTTGACAATACAACATGTCCAAAATGACAAAGGAAAACAGACCACGAAATCCATGTGAAAAACATGCCTTCAAGAAACACACTTATCACAAGATATAAAACCTAATCTTTCTCATTTAAGTGCTTACCAACAGGGATTACAGATATCAGGAAAGCCAGAGGGGATCACAGCTCCAAACACTGAACATCCCCGTGATTCCCCTATTAAAATAATTATTTTACAATGGCTAAATTTCATCTTCCTAAATATTTCTAGTCTTGTGCTGAACTATGAAGAAATTAAAATTTTATTTGGTTGGTTGTTCCAGGAGAAAGTGGGGAGGCAGAGAAAAGACTCTGATTAAAGGCAAACTGATCATTATGTGTGAACTTTGCAAAACTCTCAAAGCTCTCCTTGGAGCACCCATGGGTGTGTTTCATCTGTTCCAGACACCAAGAGTTCTACCAATTATTTGTTAATTCCGTGCAAACTTTTCTAACCCTTGATTTTGACTTGATAGTAATGTTTTGAGTGAAACTCCTGACAGCAGCAAGTGACAGATGGCATTAGGTGTGGGCAAGCTAGAGGGGATCCAGAGAAGCCACAAAGATGATGAACTGAGTTTTTTCACTCTTGAGAAAAGGAGGCTGAGGGGAAACCTCTTCACCACCTTCCAGCTTTTACAGGGGGACTGCAAAGAAGAGGAGATTCCCCTTTCACATGGAAAAAGTGAGCGGTGAAGGAAACAAATTACTCCTGGTAAGATTCCAGTTGGAGATAACGGGAAAACTTTTCACAGTGAGAAGAATTGGCCATTGGAATAATATTCCCAGGGAAATGGTGGATTGGACACTCCTAAGATGCAGCTGGACAGGGTTCTGGTCATCTAGACCATGCTTTTGCTAGGGAAGGTTGGAATAGGTGATTCAGGAGGCCTCTTCCAACCCCATCCTCTAGAATGATTAGCTAAGGAGAAAATCTTGCTTTCACATCATTTCAGTACCTCAGGATCTTTCTCCCAGAGCTCGTTTCTTATGGCTTGAATATTTATACACCATCTGGACTTGAGAGAGACATGTCCTCAAAAGCAGCACGGTACCAGCTTTACACAAAGTCACTGTTGCTTTTGGAGCTTGCCTCAGATACTTCACTGCTATCAAATTTGGGTAAATTTGCTGTGGCATTGTGACAAATTTCTTTCTTCTCCAGGATTATGCATCCTCAGGGGAAGACATTAACTCTGTGAATACAAAGCAGCTGAAGCTGATTTTACCCAACGGTGCAGGAGAACCCCACAGGCTGGAGACCAAGGCAATGGACACTGAAGATGGTACGACTGGAATTTTGCAGATATCTCCTGAGTTTAGAGACAACAGGACATTTTCCGGGAAAGAAAAATTCTGAAACTCTCAGTCTGAAAGAGAAGACTGTGAAACCTTTGACCACTGCAGTCAGTTTAGGGCTAAGAGAGACACAGTGGCTATTCACTTCTTTCCTTTGAACGATCCAGAAAAAAGAGCAAGAGCATGATTTTATGAGAATGAAAATAGCAGGACGGCAGCACAGGGAATGACATCGAGAGGAGTGGGGAGCTTTGCTTCATGTGTCAGAAGAACAGACAGTCAGCAGGAATCCAGCTCGGGGCGATGTCTGAGCGAGTGCTGCTTAGGTGAGCAGGTTACAACTGACCAGTGTTCGTCCCAAAAAAACATGGAAGTTAGCGCTGGGATTAATGGGAATCTTTACAGCTCTCATAGCTACTGCCACAGTGCCTCCAATCTACCATCTCAAATAACTGCCATTGAATTATTCATGATGTATTTATAACTTACAAGTCACGAATATAAGGGCTAGAAAGCTTGCTGTTTAGCTTTTCTTTTTTTTTTTTTTTTAATTTTTATTTTACAGCAAAGCTTCTATCTGAAAATAAAGTAGCTATTTCATGAACTGCGGTTTGGAGAAAAGCTGGAGGCACCCAGTATGAGATAAAAGCCTAAAAAACCCCAAATCCATGAAGTTTTGCCAGCATAGCAGCAGTTCTGAGATTTGGGTAAAGCTTGTGGAAGGAGCTCAGGTAACAAATTCATCTCAAATAAAACCCCAACTAAAACTCAGTAGACTGACACTATTTCATATATTTGAATTAAAATGAAAGATCTTTAATTACACTATTTGGAATATGAGAACTATTCATCATAGTGTAGAACTTTTTTTTTTAAATACTTTATAGATTAATGACATAAGCTTTTTAATTACCTGTCAGGTGAGAAGCAAAACACAGTGCTAAAGATTAGTTCATTACATAAGTATTTCAAAAGTTATTATTTCACCCATCTACCAGGAAAGCCCCAAATTACATTTGCAATGCTGGTCTCATGCTGAGCAGATTAATGGGCATTTCTGGGCTTTCTGAGCTGGCAGGAAAGGCTGCTTTTAGCCCTGTTCTGATACAGGGCACGCAGGGTATATCCCTTCTACTTTAACCACCAAGTTTCACTCACTTTGTAACCTGATAAAGAACATGTTCATATGTGCCATTGTACAAAACTGACAGGGCTGCCTCACATTGCTGAGTCTGTTTCTAGAGTTTCCTTTTCCACTTGACATTTTTTCCACAAACATGTACTACTGCGTCGCTGTTGAGATGGTCACAACATGAAAAAAGGTCACCACAACAGCTTTTTGGTCAGAGGAAAGGAAGGAGAAACTCTTTATTTCCCAGAGGCTTTTTATACTATTTTCTAACTTTCATGTCACACCTCCATTGGCTCTCAATTCACGACCCCACAATGTCATTGGCTACCTACAACCAGAACAACATCTTGGAAAAACACCACCTGCATGAAGTCAGCTATCTCTGTTCATGAATTCTTGCTTGTTTTGAACCAGAAAGCAACTGTGAGAATTTGGAACAACCAACTGCTCTCATGGTAAAATAGCTCTCACTACATGCCTATGATTCCCACGGTACCGCATGTTTAAAGACTATTCGTATCCATAACAGAGAAGAAAAATTAAAAGCAGCTTTTATAATACCGATGAAAGGAAAACATCTCAAGAAAGGTTGCAAAAATGTTCTAAAGGACACTTTTTACATAGTCATACAGAAAGCACCTTCGATTTAAAAATTATAAAAAAATAAAAAAAGAACTCAACAAAACGTTGACCAACCTTTATGTCTATGAGACCCATCCATGTCAGAAAACTCAATGTGATTCTCATCAGCCCAATACAGTCTGTGGTTGACGTAGTCTATGGTAAGGGCCATGGGTCTGGATATCTGTGTTTCTATCACAACGCTTTGCCGGGATCCGTCCATCCCAACGCGGCCAATGTGAGGGAACTCACAGCAGTCAATCCAGTACAGGTATCTGCAAACAAAACACAGCAGCTGAATAACACCAACAGATAAGTGACAGAGAGGCCGTGGCTGCTCCATCCCTAGAGGTGTCCAAGGCCAGGCTGGACAGGGCTTGGAGCAACCCTGTGAGACTAAATGACGTCCCTGCCCATGCTGGGTTTGAAATTGGATGATCTTTAAGGTCCCTTCCAACCCAAACGATTCTATGATTCAATGATTAATTTATTTAGTTGATCTTAAGAATAAATCAGAATAATTACTCTGTAATATTTCTACCTTCCAGACAACTCTCTGCATTTTTCTAGATCTGTAAATAAGTATGCTGAATGTAAAGGGTTTGAATTGGAGTCCTCACTCTACGTGTGATTTTATTACATTAATTATGGACTAATAAAAAGTGCATTTAAATTGCTTAGTTTTGATACCTTAGAATTTGCAGTACCACCCAAATTGGACTCTGTGAATCTCACATCCTGCATGAACAGCATCACTACTAAATTTATCAGAAATATGGTGTTACATCTACCTTTTTTTTTTATTTTTACACATATTACAAAACCTTATTTGCTGTTGACAGCCACATAGCGCAAATTGAATTGCTTCAAGAAGAACTAGTTCCAAAACATTAGAACAGTTTCTCGAAAAGAGAGTTTAAAAGTCGGTGAAGCGCTGAGAAAGACTGCTGGAAAGCTGAGCAGCAATTTCCCCCTCAATATGCTATTTAACCACCACACAGAGCACGTTTGTAATAAAGCAAGAAAAAGTCCCTTTATTTAGTACATGCACGTGGCTACTGTTCTGCCGTTCCTCAGAACCTCAGCACAGATCTTTCCAGCTGGGAAGCTGATCCTGCTCTACAGGCTTTGGACAGGCTCTCCAAAATCCAGATGGAGCTCATATTCTTAATAATCAGCTGGAACAGAATTTGTGTGCAGGAGGAAACGGCGGCCCTGAGAAGTCGCAGGTATCCTACAACACACAGGTGCCATGGGCTGGCACCGAGCCTGCCCCACATCAGCAGCACAGAAAAAGAACCTTCTCCACTGATTCCAACAGAAAATGTTTTCTTTGGAAACAAACTGCGTGGCATCGGCAGTAAAACTCATTAAGCGTTTCTCATTCCTGAGGAAAAAGCTAAGATACAAGTAATACCATTTGAAATTATAACTCGGCATTTAGAATTTTGAAATTCAAATTTTGAAACTCTGAAATTTTTTATTTCCTAGAACTTTATATGCTAAAAAAAATTAAAAAATACATATGTTTATTAAAAAAACCCCAAACCCCAAACAAACAAAAAACCCACAAAAAACCCCTCAAAACCCACAAAAAACCCCAAAAACCCAGAAAAATCAACCCAAAAAACCCACAAAAAACCAAAAAAACCCCCTCACCCTGGAAAGCTGTCTATACCTACTGAGCAGGAGCCCAGTAAGTTTATTATACATATTATACCTAAGCCTTCCTGAAAGACTGGGACTCTGTACTAACTGTAGAGTGATTTTGGCATGCACAGGGATGTCCAGGCAGCCAAAGAGAGACCCCATGGGTTGGTATCCTGGAGACATTTCACAAAGGTCTGCATCATCCCTCTTAAATTTTACAGAGAAGAAAGGGTATAGGTACAAGAAAATTAAATTCCCATGCTAAGAAGTGGTAGAAAATGGTTTTTATCTTAAAAATAGTAAACCAGATAGGTTACATTTCTATACTAGGAAATATACAGCTTTTCTTTGTTTAGGAAGAGTCCAGACCAACTTAATGATTTTCTCCTATCACTGAATATTAGATTAAAAGAAACCAAAACAAAATAACAAAAAAATCCCAAACAAACAAACAATAAAAAACAAAAATAAAAACAAACAAAACCCAACAACAAAAAACAACAACAAAAAAACCCCAAACAAACAAAAAAACCCCCACAACCCCAAAAAACAAACATAAGAACCAAAGTAGATTTCCTATCTATTTTCTAAATAAAAAGTATTTTAATATCAAATTAGGATTAAATAGGAATTACTGAAAATTGTCTGCTTCATACCCAGCTTGAGGATCTAAGGACAGGTCCCTGGGAAACTTCACTCTCTTGCTCACAAGGACGGTTGGGTACAAGCCATTGAGTTTAGACACCTCAATAATTCTCTTTTCTGTATCAGACCAATAGAGATTCTTCCCAATCCAATCGACAGCCAAGGCATTGGGAACAGCTGTGTTGTGGATTACCTGGAAAAGGAAAAATTATATAAATTATTCATCCAAATACTGGGAAAAGGAACAACAACTCGAGAGTTACTGATACCAGGATTGTGAGAGACTGGAAATTTGATACAATGACAGACAACATGTGAAAAATGGGTATTATTCACTGCTAAACACTGAGGCTTCTCAGGTAATGACACTTCTGAAGCAACTCTGACACTGTGACACTTTTCTCCTAGTGAGGGAGAATGGAGAATACCAAGATATTGTAAATATCAAGTTCTCAAATTCTCTGTATTATATACCAACTTTTATAGACTTTGGATCTTTCATTTTTTTCATCTTCAGTTTCTAGTTTTCTCTTAATGTAAAAATAAAATGAAAATAATCACACCAAACCAAACTTTTTCTCCTTTACTATTCCATTTTTTGTTCCGCAGAACAGAGTGGAGATGAGGCTTCTCCCCCCACAGCGTGCCCTTGAACACATCTGCCTCTCAGCTCCCCATTTCTCTCACCAGTCCACATCAGCATATCCTTCATTTCAATGTCACAGTAGTGCCATATGTCACCATGACAGAGCCCACAAGAGCGCTCCGTGAGTTACAGACAAAGATTCCTGGCTGCAAAGTAAATACTGTGCTCTTATTTCCAATATTCATGTGGCTGAAGAAAGAGGATTTTCCCAAAAATCAGTGAAATTTCAAAAAGACTGTATTGTTAATAGACAGGAGCAATTTAGTCACCCACTGGAAAGCCTGAAAAGTAGTGACAGGGATGTGTTATTCTCAGGGTTTTGGATGATTTGGATAATTCTGGAACTTGAACAAATTTATCTTGGTATATATGATTACAAATCTCCTCATGATTGCGTGACTCAGTCTTGCTTGTCTGGGAGTACTTCATGTCAAGTGTTCAGTAATATTTGAACATTCACAATCATTTGAGGCCAATTTCTTCTAGGCTTGAAAATGTTGTTTCTGAGAAGGTCTATCCTGACCTATTCCATTCCTGATTATGTCTGTGCAACTAGAACTTCAGAAAAATCCTACAGTACTTGAAAATTTATGAGATTTCTTAAGCACTAATAATGGGTTTATTACTGTGCTGTAGATTCTAATTTATTGTCATCTTCATCACTAACAGCATGTGCAATAGAGTATAAACTTCACGTGTAACTCTGTATTATGTATAACTGAATGTGCTAGTTTTAAATTTATTTACCATCTGAAGATACAGAAAAGCCTTTAAGATAAGAAGGGATATGGTGAGATACCTTAAATCAATTTTATAGTTATGAATATGTAAAAGCACCTTCTCAGGTTGTTACATAATTTATCACCTTATAAAATCTTTTCAAAAAGTTAAATTCAGGCATACACTGTTTTTTAAATGACAATATGATACTTTATTTTCTAACACCTTCACACTAACAGTTCTACCAGTTTATAAATGTGTCATTGCAGCAACTGCTGCACTGTCACAAGGGACATTTCATGCAGAAATGGATAACTCTGAAAATATAGATAGTGGTTTAGCTATCTAAATACTACTCTGCAGCATCAATCAAAATAATTAGTCTCTCTTGCTGATGACTTTTACTTTGGAGAGTCACTAATACCCCAGTCACTGATGCCTAAGATAGGTTCTCCTGAAACAGAGGACCAGAGTTAGGAGAATAAAAAATGGACAAGCTTATTAAAGGTCTTCAGGCGCATTCAGGGCAGACAAAGCCAACTCGAGAGGCTACACCCAAAATGGACACTGAGTCACGAGATCCTCACCTTTTACAAGTTCAGTCTTATCAGCATATCGAGCCCCAATTCTCCAATCACACCTTCAGGCGATGATGTCAACAACCCCAAGCCTGTTTCCCCCAGCTCACTGTTACTTATATATTTTGGGGCCCTGAGGCAACGAATGCGTCCTTGGATTTCCACTCAGGAATTATTTTGGCTAAAGGCACTGAGAATAGAGCTTTTAGCATTTTATATGAAGCCCAGAATTATACCAAAGCTACAGAGAGATGAAGAAGAGAAGCTAAAAATTCTTTGTTCTGTTATTCTTTACACTCCATGTGCCACAGCCCAGCTCTCTACAGTATTTCCCGCTAACATTTGAGTCTAAACTCGCCATAAAGCACTGTGGTAATGTCTGAGCACATCTATGTGAAAAAGCTGTCATTTTAATGCTATAAATATCTCCTCCATGATCAGATGCAGAAGAAAAATGAGGTGCCATCAGGCTCCCCAGGGCAAGCAAGGCAGAGCTGGTGTGCTGAAGAAACGCCGTCTCCTACAAGGGGAATCTCCGAGGTAATTCGTCAAACAGCATCACTCGCACTGATAGTGGATCTATTTATGGCAAAGAGTAACACGAGTGTGAAGATATTAAGAAAGGAATTCATACTTCAAGAGGAAAGCCTGTCAACCATAAAAACGCTCTCTCTCATGACAAAAAAACTCCACTAAAGTATGTAAACAGGTTTTCTGGATAACAAATAACATCAGTATTTAAATAATTAAATAATAATTATAATAATTTCATTTAAAATAATTTACTTTTTAATAATGTCAGTTATTAAATATGTCATATGGCAACCTAATAAAAAGTCAAAGAGACATAAAAATTTGGCACTGGATAAAAGGTTACTGACAGACTATTAGATGGCTACAATATATAATTCTTGCTAATTTTTTTCACATTTTTAGCTTTCAGAGGACAAATCTGGGACAAGTTTTTCAGAGAAAAAGCAGTTTTTGTATGAAAATTAAATGAACTTATTTTAATAATTTTTGCTTTGAATATGGTACCATATTTGAGCAAAATTTTCATCAATATGAAACTTGTTGTGCAAATTACAAATTATTAATGATGGGAAAATGAAATACCCTCCATGTCCTTATCCTAATTTTCTTCCATTGCTTGTTCAACTTTATGAAACCTTTTCTTAAAAAAATGAAATAATTAATGAATCAGTAGAAAGCAATAGGAGATTTTTGTATTCTTCTACCTGGTTATTACAACTTTTTTGACTAGGAAAAATTCTTTGTTCTTCTTGAAATACTTTAGATTAGAAATAAAGAGTCTGAGTAATCCCCAGCCCTTATGCAATACTGATTCATCCAGAAGGGACAGCAGCTGAGGAGGATGCTCTGGAAACTGTTTAAAGGCAATAAATATGATTCAAGGATTTAATGGATTTTGAACCCCACACTTGCCTGGCTTGTCTTTCTTTCCCCTCACAGGGACTCAGTAGAACTTTTGGGTTTTAGTTTTACCCCAAAGGAACCAGAGCACCACAAGTTGCTTATCCACTTGTTTTTTTTCTTTTTTAAGAGCCATTATTTTGGTGTGAAGGATGCAAACAAGGTTCGCTAAAGCCACTGAGTTTCAAATCCTAATTTATAAAGACCAAAGCTGACTCTGAGGATGTGTCAGTCCATGCACAAAGCTGTGAATGAAAAACACAAATCTTTCCTCTTTGCGTATTTATTGGTGTGCAATGAGGGAACAAAATGCACAGGAGATATTACTGCTCATTTAACTCCATGTTTCAGAAGGTCAGACATAATAAAATAAACAAAGAATTCCTTACTGCTTATCACCAATTCTGGAAAAATGTTCACATAAGTCAACAAATGTGCTTAATAGTGGATTTGTGAACTTAATCCACTGCGGAGGCAGAACAGACAGGCTGTGCAGAAATGAGAGTGCACTTTTACCCTTCACGGCAAAGACACTGAGTTATTTGAATTATCATTGTAGTGGAAGTGACACAAAAACAAACTGAAGATCACAGAAAATTCTATAGGAAGAAATAGTACACCAGGATATTTACACAGCTTACACCTAATTACAGCTCTTTTTTCTTTGGCATCCTGTAAACCACAAGGAGCTGCCAATTCAGTAAAGTGTCAGATAAGTCATAAGGAATTTAGCTCCTCAATACAGCTCTCCTAGTCCCTACCTTCACTTCAAATAAGATATAAATGCAATTGAATTTTACCAGGACTTTCTAGCCCATGCTGTGTTTGTATTCATACACCAAAGCCTCACGATCTGGGTTAAAAATATGAAGGAGCATTTCCCAAACCATTCAAAAAAATTTAATTCTAGTGGCGACATTATTAATCCCCAATTACCTTGATGTCACTTCCATTTAAAGACATTCTGTTTATGCGACTGCCATTTGGTCTGCTGGAATCAATCCAATAAATGAACTCTTCTCTGTAGTCAAAGTCTATTGCAATCACATTGTTCAGCCCCTAAAGACGGAAAAAAAAAGAAAGGAGAAGTCCATTCATTCAAATGTTTGCATACAAACTGCTGGACAGCATTCAGAATGCAAAACACATTTAATATTAATGAAGCTTTATTTTAGTGTCTGTATATTTCTGAAGCACTTCCCTCTCTTTTCCATACATTACTTGTAAACAGTCAGAATAAGATAAAGATTGTAATAGAAGTAAATATGGTGACAAATTAACTGTCTCACTTCAAAAATGCAGATGATGTATGAAATTAAGTGAGCCTCCTGTGTTTTTCTATACTCTTATTTAAATGAAATTTGGCAGCAATTTTGCTCAGTTTCACTGTTGATTACTACCTCCGGCATACTAGATGGGAGAACCAGAAATGGCATCATATTTATGATATTTAAATAATTTTTAAAATTTCCTTAGTAATACAAATTAATCAGGAATTCAAAATGGTGGTGTGCAAAAAGGCATTAATCTTAATTCCCGAATAAGGAAGTTTTGACTTCTTAGATGCCATATTATGCTGTAGATATATATTTATGTATATGTGAGTGAATACATGAAGAGGTAGTAGATACAAAAAGTGTGAAAGCTGGAAATCCTACAGGCATTGGAGTCTCCTGTGGCTCCAATTACAAAACCAATCCATTCTAAGAGAGAGTGGTGATTATATCTGAGGTGCTCCAACAGCCTGGGAGGAGCAATCACACAATAAGGGCTTTTCATCCCAAATGGCAGATAAGAAAAGAGGGGATTGTATTCACATGGTGGCTCTTATTTCCTTATCTGCCCCATAAGGTGCTGGCCATTCCGATTTGTAGTGAAATCACAATGATTCTTAATATGCCAGGCTGTTGTTATCAATGAAATGTGGAGCAGCAGTGGGAGAAGAACGGATGTGGTTTGTACTCCTATAAATGCAAGGTCAGTTCATCAATTCCCTTATCAGCCCAGTGACATTCTGCTCTCCGGCAGATCAGCAACCTCCCTCGTTAGTGTAATTCACTGCTGCAAAGGGCGTGCTGGACCTGCCAGCTCGGAAATAAACAACTAAGAACAACGAGATTTAATTGTTCGGAAACTGATACGAGGCTTATCCGCCATCTACTACTGCGTAATTACTGTAAACCTATCTTTTGATCAAAATGTAGAGGCAAAGAGTAGTTAGGCTGCACAAATCATCATCAAAGGAAGCCTGAAACAATTCCGTGTAGGAGGACCACTTTCATTTTTCAAAAGTATCATATACATGCACACACTTTTCACAAAGCCAACTGCAGCTCTGTCAGTCATTACTGCGCTGCAAAACACTTTTCTGTCTCTTTTTCTCCTATTAGTATAATTGCATCTACAGAGAAATCCCCACCCCAAATTCCTAACCAAGGAGACAACAGGTGAATGAATACAAACTACTATTTAATACAATTTTGTAACATTCTATAAATCAAAGTCAGCAATTTGTAAAAAAATGTTCCACAACACTGCGCATTTCCTAAGGAATGAGACCAATAAAGACAATTGACTGCCTGCACATCTCTGGTTTCATGTGCTCTGTTTTGAGTCAGTTTAATTTCGATATTTATCAGAACATCAACTGCAGGTCAAATATTTCTGTACATCTGTAACAGAATTTTCTGTCCAGATATAATTTCCTTTTTATTTTATATATATATATATATATATGTATATATATATATATGTATATATATGTATCTATATATATATGTATCACTTAAGCCCTCCCAGGATAATTCTTTGTCATTTCATACATAATCTGCTTTTTAGAAGGAATAGGGAAGATTTCAAATGGCATCAGCTGCCTTAGTCTCTCATCTTAAACCTGTGGGCTTGTTTCTGTTACACACAGCACACAATATATCCTTGGCTGTGATTTGTGTTCCCTTGGTGCCTCACTTAAAAAAAATAGAGATAAAAATCACAAATAACGAGGAGGATCATCTACTCTGCCTATTGAAACCCTAAGGATTTTGATGACTAGGAGTGAAGGAAATGGAAAGCAAAGAAGATACATGAGACACAATTCAAGCAGTTGTACTGTTTTATGTGTATTTGGAGAAAAAAAAAAAAAGAAAAAGAAAATAGAGAAAAAAGCTGGAACATAACTCAGAAAAGACTGAACGAGCTCCTACTTTCAGCTCCTTTATTCTGAGTTTATGTGAACAACTGTTAGAATGGTAATCACACAGCAAATACACAGAGAGAAGGGTGGGTTTGCTCCTCTGCCAGAGCCACTCTGGTGTTTGCCATCACCTGGGAGATGTCCAGGAAAGAGCCAAATCCATCAAAACCCTGCAAGGACACAAGGATGTCCTTACGGGGGAGAAACCCCCCCCGTTCTGCTGCTAAAGCCCTTCTGTGGCTTTCAAATCAAATGTTGCCTTTGTAGGAGCAAAGACCAGCAGGGTCAATAGCAGAGGTGTTCATCAGGCCACTGAATTAATGTGAGATGGAAAACACAGATTTTTCTTCCTGGCTGGAGCTGCAGGGTCTCTAACACACCGGACATGAGCCCATGAAACTCAGCACTGCTGAAGCTCTGACAGTCTGTCAGCACCAGCCACGAGGAAAATGTCCTGCTGCCCCCCTCTTTCACAGGCTCCTGTGAACAGGTACACCAGCGAGGAGAGAGGCAGGGGGATGCAAATGAGAGGGAGGCAGAAGGATTTCAGGACAACAGACAGACTTTCGTTATGATCGCTAAGCCTAAAAAAAGTCAATGTTCAATTCAAGATGGTTAATTTCATAATTACTGCTGTGAAGAACTGAGCACCTCTCTTGTGACAGGAAGGTGCACAGCCTAGCGACACAAGAAGTTACAATATTATATTGATATATAAATAATTAATAAATAAATNCAATAAATTGGCAATAAATAATTTCCTAGCCTTTCTATCCATTAGTATTCAAGGAAATCAATATTTTTATTAAAACAAATTTTGGAAATCTGACCTGTGGTAAGTAACTACACTTAGGTGAAGCATAGAAGGAGAGCAGACACTGCTAAAAATAGCAGCTCTGTATTTACTGGATAACTTTCTATTTTTGCAGTTTTTCACTCTTTTTCTCTGTTAGAATAATTTAGAGTAATTACTTAAAAAATTAGATTTACACAAAGATCAAAGTTCATCTTTTGTAATACCGTAAATATTGGGATTGTCTGTCTGAAAATAGATTTAGATTATGACAGTAAGTAGCCCAAATAATACATGGCCAAATAGGTGGGGCTTTTTGCTTGTTTTTTAACTGAAATAGACAAATTGCACAAAACATATTGTGATGGAAGAGGATCACAAATAACATAATTTTTTAGTACATCAGAATGACTGACGAAACAACTGCCTGAGCTTTAATCATGTCAAATCCAGACAAAATAGTCAATTTAAAGTGTTGTAATAACTCTGAAGGTACTGCAGTTGTTCTGTGGTGCACACAACGCCAATTGTAGGATGATGTTTCTGTCAGTTGCAAACTTTAGGAAAAAATAAAAGTATTGAGTTAAACTTAGAGCATGGTACTATGGTTATACCTGTTTCAACAAAGTGTAGTTGGATCCATCAGTGCTAATTTTTCTTATTTCATGATGATCAGCCAGAATTAAGAAAGGTTCCTCATCTAAACCCCGGGAGAAAGAATATATTAGACTAGCTTTTACGTTAATTTATGGAAAATCAGGAATACAATGCTGAAATACAGATGGTTTTAAAAATAAATGTTACATGCTCTGATCAATGTTATGGATGAAAGAAATATTTAAAACATTCAAATGCTCCAAGAAAGATCAATGATGCAGTATAAAAATGAACAAAGCAATCAATTAGTATATCTTTCAATGCAATTTAGTTCTTTTGCCTTTGCAATATGGGAACCACAATGAATTTTATCCTAATTTAATGTCAGAGATTAAATGGGAAATATATTTCATTCCATATGTTTTCATTTCAACATTTCCTTTCAAATTAACGCTGTTAATTGTTAAGGTTGCAAACCGAGCATGTTTTGACCATTGCTTTTTGAGATTTCATCACTCTGAACAGTACAGTGAGAAAGAAATAGCTTTTCACAAAAACTTTGATTCTCTATTTCTGAAGTGAAAGCAGATTTGACTTTGTTTAACCCTGGTCTTCTAGTCTATAAAAAATATTTACCTTCAGATACTCATTCATAACACCACTGAAATATTTCTGATGGTGACATATATAATAGTAATTTTTTTTAAAGCTGTCTTTATTTTAGCTCTGTTAAGAGTGACCTCAACTAAAATGAAATAATAAAAGTTATCAATGATAATTAAAAATGTATTAAAAGCTTTGTATCTACTGCTCATGCACTCTATAATGTAATGTGCTGTCCAGCCTACTCTGATCTTATATGGAATACATTTGCATTTTTTGTTCAACTCTTAAGACATTTCTCCATTCAAAAATTACTCGAGGCATCATCCTCAGCCCTGACTTGTGGCCTGTGGGGAGTGGCTCTGCTCTCTTGTAAAGGCCTCAAGGCAAACGATGCCAAAAAAATCAGCATTTAGGCCAAACATTCCCCAGTTCAGCTGCAGAGCCATCCCTGTCACAGCAGCACAGCCTTGCTGTGGTCACTTCTGAAGTTTGAGGTATTACACTCCAAAAAACATCTCGGATGTGCTCCAGCTCCCCTCCTCCTCTGAGGGACTGACAGCTTCTCCAAGTGATCAACTAAATAGAACTAAGTGATGAATTTTAACTTTCCTACTACTTTTCCCAATAAAGCAACGAATTCAAACTTTCACAAACCACTCCATCTGTTTACTAAAACTGAGCTGAGGATAATACGTACGAAAAATATAACTTCTTATTACATTCAGACCCAATCACATTTTTCCTATTTTTTACTGAAGAAATAGCCGATTCAAAGTAACTTTGTTTTTCTCTTGCATAGAAAGGTAATACAGACCTTGGGGCTAAGGTTTTTTTTCCCAAATTATTTGGATAGAGCTGTGGATTATAAAAACATTAAATAATAATACCTGAAAGGGATTTGCAGCCATTTGGGTTATCAGGCTGTGTTTCATAGCCTTCTGCACACAAGCATTTGTAGGTTCCGTAGGTATTGATGCATTGCTGGCTACAGGGAAATCCAGACGAACATTCATCAATATCCACACATGTTTTGCCATCATCCTTCAGGAGGAATCCAGGCCAGCACTTGCACTGTGAGAGACAACCAAATACATTCATTTTTAATTCTGTTTATCACCTGTGTGTACTTTCTTCTGAATATGTTAGCATCATAAACTTTTTATGTATCTCATTTTTTTCAAGTAACATCTTAATTGCATTCCTGATTGTATGGTTTACAAGGAGGCATATCTACTTTTCAGATATTGCTGATGTGATTCTAAGCACCATTCCCTCCCCAAAAAAAACCAAAACCCAAACAAAAACCCAACAAACAGCCCTGTAGAATGAGTAATTATTCTCTAACTGAAGAAAAAGCACACCTTTTCAAAAATACAGAAATCATTCTTCCTTGAAAATAATGATGGATGGACCCTTTGGAGTTCTTCATTTTCAATTATACATGTGTTTTTAGGTAAAGACAGAGAGTTTTGATTTCTTTTTCCTGGAATCATTGATATCACCTAGTGATCTGTGTAACCAACACAAGCAATGTGAATGAGAACTCCTGAGGCTGATTAGGAGCTGGAGGTGGACAATTCTTGGGGATCCCTTCTAACTCAGGATATTCTCTGTTTCTCTGACTTTTATCCATGTCTGATGATGATCCTGGCAAGTTTATCACAGGCAATGTGAAAGATGCAAAACTCAACTGGGCAGAGGGGCTTTGAAACAGGGACATGAATTTTATCTACAGAAAACTTTGTGTCACGTTCCCTCCCATATTCTCTATTTCTCTCTGCATAGATCCAGGACATGCTTTCTCCACCACTTCAACAAGGTTTTTGCTGAACCCAACAGCTCTTGGGCCTCTGTCTCAACTCTCACAGTTCCCAGGGGCTGAATACCTGTAGATCTAAGCTGTGCTGGACAGATTTTATTTAGCTCTCAGTGGGCCAATATTCAACTGAAAAGATGAAACTTTAGGAGTGCAGTTAGGGTTACTTCAGAGTTAAAACCCTGGAAAAAAGCCTTTCTTCTATTTTTAGCTTCGATTTACAGGCTACTGCAGTCTGTTTCCCTCGACTTGTCAAGGCCAAAGAGCAGATTCAGGTGATTCAAAACCCATCCTCACATCCAGACAACAAACAGTTTTATTCTGCTACTAAGGTGATATTATTTTGTTTAAATCTCTCTGTAATAGTCTCTGACTTGGGGAAAAAAAAATGGAGGGAACCACTATTGCTGCTGTTATTGTGTATTGTTTCTCACAATTGATTTTCAGTGCTCTGTACACACCAGTAACGTTTGTTGTACTTAAAGCATTGTGTGATCTTTTCCATAGGTTTAAAGCATTTATTGTACCATTTTTTAATACAATTGGCAATTGATTGCTAACAGGAAACAGAAATTTTAATGTTCTTATTATGGGAAGTAAGCTACTTCACTACAATGAGGTACCACACAGTGGAGCTTTATGAGAATCATGCAGCAGTTAAACACTTCAGAACTAAAAACTTGCATTGTATGACACCACATTTTGCAGTTATTTACCTTGTACCCAACAGGAAGGTCCTGACAGTCCTGTGAACAGCCACTGACTTTCTTACTGAGGCATTCATTAACGTAGCAGCTTTTCTCATCAGACCCATCACTGCAATCTTCTTTGCTATCACAAACCTCACTTTGAGGGATGCACTTGCCATTTTTGCACATAAAAAAAGAGCTGTTACATGACTGCTCTGGAAAACAAAAAAGAAAAGACAACTTGGTATCATCTATTAGTACTTGGAATTAATTTTCTCATGGATCAGCTGCTGTGTGCATGTGGAAGGAAACAATTGTGTAAATTAAATATTCATTCCTTATTGATAGCATTATAATAACTTTCCACTTTTCAGTGTCTTTAAAGGCTATTCCTTTCCTGGAAAAATGTGTGAAGACATCAACTCACAACTCTCTCCTCTATATTTGGGTTTATATAATGGAGAATCCTTTACCTCATCTCTGCACAAAACACAATTCTACAGTTTCCAAAAGTTAAAACCACTGATTTCTCCCCGCTGTGGATGCTGAGGCGTTGAGCACATGACTGACTGAATTCCAATGCATTCCTTGTCTAATGCCCTGCACAAATGTTTTTCCCTGTTTGGCAAAAATCGAATACATCATTTCAGCTTCACTCAGCTCCTTCAAATAACAATTAGAACATTTAAATAAATCCAAGGTAGGCATGCTGCCTCATCCCACTCAGCAGATGAATGTTTGCCATCAAAATTTGTATAAAGGTCTTGGCTACAGTGCAATGAAACCCCAAGGTCTAGGCAGAAGAATTGGTCTTTCAAAAAGCCACAGAACAGAACACCATTTTCACATTCACACAGCAGACCAGGACTAATTTCCCTCTCAAAAACCAATCAGACCTCAGCCACCTTATTCATGTAAGCAGAAAAGAACAATAAAAAAGATCAATAAAAAAGATCAATAAAACCAATTTGGTCAATAATTTACTAATAAAATTAAACCAGTGCTCATTATTTATAGCCAGAGCAACTTCCCATCCCCTTTTGCACGATCTCCTTCTGTGTGATAAATATCTTGAACACAGTAAACATTTTAAGAGCAAGCCAGAACCTTTGGAAATTACTGCATTTAATATCTTATTTTAGTATCAACCGGAGTTATGCATTAAGGAAGCGTCTGCTATTTAATTCTGCGGGAACTGGTGGCTTCAACTTTGTGAACTGCGCTTTTGGATGCTCACAACACATTCTCCCTGCAAGACATGAGCGATATCACCATGAAAGCACTGGAAATTAAAGCTGTGAGGTTTTAATTTGCTGACGCACAGCCCTTAACCATAGCTCTCCAGAATGAAAGGTCACACGCGTTCTTCAAAGAATTCCATACAAACCTGAACTTTTGCACTTGGCGTTGATAGGAGCCTCGTCAGAGTGGTCAGGGCAGTCAAAATCGCCGTCACATTGCCACTGGGAATTCAGCAGGCACCTCCCATCCGCACAGGTGAACTCTCCGGGACGACAGCGGCGATACCCTACAAACACAGCAACCAGTGACCTCATAAAACAGTTCCCACATAAAATTCTGTGTATCTGAGGCAATGCAAAGAAAAGTGGTTTTTGCTCCATAAAGAGATGCAGAGGGTTATATGCTTATGCGTGAGTGTCTACCAACAGAGAGAGAAATCAAAATTCTCCTATGCAACCCCATATAGGTACAATTCATACCAATGTGAAATATATCTATAGAGTTCACAGTCATAAAAATATTTTCGTTTTGGTGTTATTTCATTGATTCTTGTTATTAGGATATACCTTAACAACACCCAAAAACCACTTTTGTGGTGTGCTTACAGATGTGCTCCCTCCCTTTAGACCATGCAGGACACATAATTTTAACCATACTAAACACACATTTTCTAAGACGGTCACAAAATTCATACAAATAAAATGGATACATTTTCAAAGTAAAAGTGGATTTCTAATTAAAAAAAATTACATAATTACAAGTAAAGAAACCACAGACAGCCATTTGCTTCTTAGAACACAGCTGTTTAACTGAAAGTTCTAAAACCAACAAAGCAGTAGAAAAATTTAGAAAAGTCATCACAAATACAGATTTTTTTCTGCTCAATTTTAAGTAACTAGTTGTTAGAATTTCGCTAAAAAGACAGGCTTATACAATGGACTCCAAACTTGTATCAAATAAATTTTCCAAGGACTAGAACGATTGTGAACAAGTTTGCTTCAATCCCCTGCCTACTTTTTATATTATTTCTGAATAGTACTCTATAAAAAACCAAGAAAATAAACCCTTCAATTATACAAATGAAAGAAATAAAACCAATTAATCTAAAACAAAGCCTAGATTTTAAAATGTATTCCCTTAATTCAGCTTTTAGGACTGTGTTTCAAACGAAATTTCATGTCAGTTCAGTAGATTGGCTGCTGAAGAGTACCTGGGGCTGTTTTGGCTCTCAGGATGGAAAAGGTTTAGCTCTGCAATCTAACAGAGCTCAGGCTCCCTAATTTGGCAATGAAATCAAAAACTACAAGTTTAAAATCTTGGGGAATAATGTGGTTTAATTTTAAATGCTGGTAACACCTTGCAAAGTGTATTTGGGATTTGACTCCTACCCTTTACAAGCACTTCCCTTTCCCATGAAAGAACACAACCCTTTGCTGTAATTGCAGTACACAAAGTTTGCCATAGGGGAGGTGTGTATTTGATTAGCTGTTAACAGAAAATTTCATTGAAGAAATGCAGCACAAACATTGCTGCAGATTTTTTTCCCCAGCAGAAATTCAATAGAACCACGGCCTGAAGGCAGGTCCGTACCACAACTGGATTAGGAATTTGTACATCTCCTGCTCCTTTTGCTGTCTCCTCCTTCCGTCTCTTTCCAAAAGTCTGACAAAATAACACTATTTATTTGTCAGTATTTTAAGGGACATGCATACTTTTAGTGGGTGTGCATATAATGCTAAAGAAAATAAATTAAATACACCTGCAAGAAATTATAAGCATGAAGAAAAAAGGAAAAAAAAGGCACCTATTCCGAAAATTTGTGACTGTTTAGTTCCAAGTAGATATTTAGGTACTGAGGACTGGGCTGAGGCAGGAGGTGCACACAACTGCCCTCTGTGTCTGTCTGCTCAGAACCTCTGGGGACTAATTATAAAATGGTGTTTGAAAACCCCTAAGATCTATAAATTTTGCAGTTGTGATTTGCCCACTGTGCTGCTGTTAATGCCACTGAATGTGTAATTCCCTGATTTCCTGGTAATTATCTGTCATTAATAAACCAATAAGCACACTTTCTCTCACCATCTCTGGGTGTCTACTCACATCATTTCTGCACATACTCCCTTTAGGCACACAACAGAGACATCTAAAATATGTTTTCCATCTATTTTTTGTTGTGGCTCTCATTTCTAAAGCAAATTTAAGAATGAATAACCAATACAGAACACAACAGCACAAAAACCAGGCACGATAAGCACCAAGCTGTCCTTTTGGAGGGAATATTTACTCTATATTTTCCCTAAATATTACTGATACAGATTAGTGTTTTTGACTATGGATCAGATATACTGTGCAGACATTCAGATAATATAAGAAAACCTTAATTAATGTGAATATTCAACATTCACATATTGTTTTAGTTGATATTATTTAACTGCAGATATAATCATGACATTATAATATTTCGTTATTTGATAGGAATAAAACCACATAGAGAGACAAAGACAAAAATACATACAATAATGATTTACTTAATAAACAAGAAGATCTAGAACCTATATTTTTAAATTCTGTTAAATGTTATTAGCAATCAACTGTAAGACACTACGGGAAATAATTTGTCACTGTAGCTCCAGATCCAAGTTCATTCCAAGCTTTCTTAATTAATGCATAATTTAAAAGTGATAATTAAAACAATTTAAAGAAAATGAAAACTTTCTTTTTCAATAGTGCCTTGAAGTACTGGACCCTGAAGAATGCCTTACAGTTGAGAGTCTGAAATTGTTCTATTTACTCTATTTTTGTTATACTTGCCACATTCCAGAGATTCATCCGATCCATCTCCACAGTCATCATCGTGGTCACAAACAAACTGCTTGGGAATGCAGACTTTGTTATGGCACATGAAAGCATTCTCGTCACAAGTGTTATTAGGAGCTAAGGAAAATACAGCATACAAAAAAGAAAAAAAAAAAGAAATTGAGAACAATCAGATATACAGCCAATTTTCTTACACAAAGATGAAATGAGAAGTGAATTTGAGTGAATTCAATGGAAATAACCATAACTTTAAAGTCAGATAAAAAGCATCACACAATTCAATACCAGAAGAAAACCTACTCATCACGAAGAAAGCTACAGAAGGAAAGATAGCTAAAATCTCCTGTAATCCAAGACAGAAAAGCTTCAGAACTTGAGGCTGTCTACAGCTAATCTAAGATCTGCCTCTGAAGAAAGAACATTTGCTTCTCCTTCTTATATTACTCTGCTCCTGAACAAATGCTCTTTAAAGTCCATAAGCACTCAAAATTTACAGAATACATTTCTATACCATTTTTAGACATTTTATACATTAATAAAACAATCCGCTCCAAAGGAACTGCTAGTGAACTCCTGACACTGTTAATAGGAGTGTATCTCAGGAGACTGGAGGTAATATTTCATAGGGCAAGGGATGTCAGGATCTGAACAATTAGCCAGAGTAAAATGAAGCCAGAACTTGCATCTCCCTTCTTGATGCACAGCCTCCCTGACACGAGCAGCAGGATTTTCTTCAGGAAGGGCAATAAAACTGCAGAGTCAATAATGTGCTGATTTCCACCAGAGAACACAGTGCATAATGCCTGTGAGGTGACACATCCTGCCCCTGAGCTGGGCTGTGAGCAGAGCCTGGGGACGCCAGGCTGATGGTAACCAAGAAGGATCCTGGTCCTCACATGTGGGGATTCAATTTCCAGCAGCAATCCTGGCAGGACGGGGGTGTGATACCACAGGCACAAAGAGCAGCTCGACATCACAAAGGCAAAAGTGGCAAGAAAAGAACATTTTTGGACATGCTGATGCCTTCTCAGCTTGTAAAAATATGAGGCAGACACAGCAGTAGAGGGAAAAGGGAATTTACCTCAGTTTTAATAGGATCCTAGGCGGATCCAGACTCGTCAAAGGTGGAAAACACTCCAAGAAGCAAGCGACGAGCCCTAACCTCCATACAACACATACCGAATTTTTATGGACTTCACAAAATTAGTATATCTACTTAAAATCCCTTAATAAGAAACTTAATAAATAAAGTAATTATCTCCTATTCTAATGAACCCCTCCACCCTGAAATGAGACTACAGCTTAGTTTACAAAAACATGTTCCAGAGAGAAGGCTCCGTCCAAGGTTGGAGCCTCTGGTTCTGAGATAGTAAAAATGTTTGGTGTTCTTCGTTTTGCAAGACTCCAAACTAAGCTAAATATCAGACTACAGGGGTTATAAACACGTGGGGCTAAGGTACAAGGAGTGTTTGTGCAGGGGACAAGGAGTGTGTATAGAGGGCACCAGGGAAGGGAAAGGGTATAAAAATACATAAAAAGGGTATAAAAAGAAAAGACAAAAATCACCGGCATCACTGCAAACCTACCGCAGCCTGCTGTGGACAGCTCGTCGCTCCCGTTGGGACAGTCGCGCTCCCCGTCACAGAGCCAGTGCTGGGGCACACAGGCGTGGGAGCCCAGGCAGCTGAAGGTGTCTGCGGCACAGGTCACGGAGCCTGGGGAAACACGGCACGGGAGCCCTCAGCACCAAACCATCCCACACATCCCCAGCTGGGAGCTCCCGGCTGATGTTTTCACGATGTGGGGTTTATTTCAAAACGAAACTCAGAGATGATTTTGTGCTGCGCATTATGGTAATCCTACTGGCTAGGATTGTTTTACAGGCAAATTTTGACAAGCTCTTATTTCTCCCATTCTTTTCATTTATTCGGCTCCCAAATTTCCCACACTTCATGAAAACTATCCAGCAGAATAATTTTTCAAACTGGTTTTGGTCAGTGAGTTTAACTGCACATTTGGACTGATTGAATAAAGGAACTAATCTTGCAAACCACAAATTCCCTACATCACCAAACTCTGTACCAGGAAACCAAAGGTATTCAAAACTTTTGTGAGTCGGTCCCACATAGAAGAAAACAATTTGTACTGAGTATAACAGTACTGGGAATAAAAAATATATGACAGTTCTGATTCAACTAACTCAACAAATTGGTTACTGACCATATTGTTTTGAGGTTTTGTTTTTCTTTTTTTTTTTTCTTTTTTTTTTTTCTTTTTTTTTTTTCTTTTTTTTTTTTCTTTTTTTTTTTTCTTTTTTTTTTTTCTTTTTTTTTTTTCTTTTTTTTTTTTCTTTTTTTTTTTTTGTTTTGTTTTTGTTTGTTTGTTTGGGTTTTTTTGGCTGTACTTTAGATAGTATTTTATCCTAGGATTAAACTCATTCCATTTGGAAGTAAATTTTTGTGCAATCCATCACTTAATGTATTCTCTTAGATAAGTTAAATATATTTCACCAAAAAGGAGATAGTGCATTTCCTATTAGTTTTAGCAAGAGTTTAATAAAATATTAAAATATTTTTTAAAAAATTATTTTCTGTCCTACTTTGCAAAAGGGGCAACTTTTTCTTACTTATACTCATTTGGCATTTTTTTATATTTCTGGCATTGAACTTCATGTTAAATAAATATTGACTTTTTTAAGACTGAAGAATCTGAAATAATTTTGATCTCTTTTCTCCTTGCAATTCAGATCAAACTCCTGTTTCTATGGAGAAATAAAGCCTTAACTCTCCCGTCTTCATAACCCATGCAGATCTTTCCCTCTTTGAGAGAGGTTAGTATCCTAAATAATTCATATTTTACCATATTAGAACAGTATGAGTTCCACCTCCACCCTTTCCATTTGATGGCATTTCTACATCTATATTTGATTAAGCAACTACTTTAACAAACCAGATTTCTTCTCTGCCTACTCAACACTTCCAGTTATCAACAATATTTTTACTGTGAAAACACACTGGAAACACGGAATAAAATACTCTTTGTTGAATGGACTTTAAGTAAGAGGATTTTTGAAAAGGAACAAATATTTAAGGGTTAAAAGCTAAAATTGAAAAAAGAAAAACTTAAAATACAGCATAGATAAGGATGGCACCACTAGCAGTAAATCTCACAAAATTGTGACAGCATGACTTGACACAATGTGATTTTCTTTGGAAAAAAAGAATAAATCATTAATGCATTTCCAGTCCACTGAGCCCCAGAATGAAAACAAAATTTTCAATTCCTTATGCCCCTTGAAGGGTTTGGGAATTTGAGAGAAATATCATGCAATATATGCTTGTGGTATACAAAATTTTAGAGGAGAGAGAAATGAAAGAAAGAGCTAGGGAAAAAACCCAAAAACCAAAATACAACAACTTTAGGGTCTTTGAGCACCTGGCACTGAAATGAACAACTCAAACAGGAATTTTACCTCAAGGATAGGAATTGGAGAAAAGGTTGGTTGCCCTTTTGCCCGTGCTGATTTGCCATTCATAACTTTCCTGATGGAATACACACAAATCCCACAGTTCCCATAAAAAGGAAACCCTCTCACATCCCATCCTAAAGGACTCATTCCCTTCCCAGCATCTCCTTGGACCACGTGGTCTCTTTTACTACATCTGATCAGCCACGACACAGAGCTGAAACAATCCCACTCACCACAAATGGCATCGCTCTCATCCAAACCATCTCCGCAGTCGTCCTCGCCATCGCAGGTCCACTGCCTGGAGATGCACTTGTTTGCAGAGCAGGCGAACTGATTCCATGAGCAGGACGAGTCTGGGGACGACAGCAGGCCCTGCATTTGTTAGGTGCATAACATCGCTGCATTCCCTGCGTTTCCAAGCACAGTTTAGGAATTTTTGCCCTGCTCCTTTTCCCTCCTCGCGGTTTCCATGTGTTAAAACACTCCAATATAGTAAAACTCTAATCTTGTTATCAGTGTGTCATCAGTTTGTCTCAGAATTTGCGCTCACCGACACATTTATAAAAATAAATAGTGGTACATTCCGAACACATTCCAATATTTTCAAATATTTTGTTAGCGGGATGAGGATAAACACTTTGAAAACCGAAGTCTGGTTTGCATATTTAATATTTGCATGTTTAGATGCTGCAACTACAGTGAGCTGCTTTATTTGGGTAGAAGGGCAGAGAGGGCACAATCCAAATTTTCCAACACAGCCTTCCTCCTGGCATTCCAGTATTTAATTCCACCTTTAAGAGATTTCATGTTATTTTCTCTCACAAGAAAAACTGCTGTGTGCTCGTTTTCTGTTGTCCCATTTCATCTTTTCTATACATTGAAAATAAGAGCTTCTGCATTTCAAAATCAGATTGCACAACTGTCCTAAATCAATTAGATTCTTTTCTGAAAAATCCAAATCTTCCATGTTTCCCAGAATTCTTTCTTTAAGGATGAAGTTTATTTTGCTTGCAACTGATGAAAGAAATTTTAGTATTACCATTAGAAAGAATTTTAGGTAATGCAATCTGCATTTAAAGGAGAGCATTGTAAGAGGTATTTCAAAATGGGTAAGAGCAGTCAATGGGGAAAGTGGACTTGACTTAACCCCATTCCCTTTTGCCCACAAAAATCAGCATTTTACAATATTGTACACAAGTGTATAAAACTTGGAAACGTAAACACCAAGTTATGCGTGACAAATGTGGCCAACAGAAAAGATTCTGATTGTCACAGTGCACAGCAGTTTCTAATTTTGAAGTTATAAGATAAAAATACACAATGTAAATGCAACCCAAATATGGAAGCATGTTAATGGGAACTGGGTCATGAAGACAGTTATATATACTGCTCAGTCATGTTAAAAAGTAAAGCAGAAAACCCAGAAAAACTAAAAAAATGCTCAAATTTCAGGTTTTATTTAAATAGGAAATAAGAAAATTTTATACTGCTTTTTGCTGTTCTGGTACAATGTCATTACAAAAGTAATCCATTCATGTAATCCACACAAACTGAGGTGAAAAGATCAGCTCTCACTATGAGTACAACCAACCTGCTTTGTGCTTCAGTCAGGTAGAATTTAAGAATCTGAAAAGATCTGAGAGAGAACAGATTTGTAACCCAGTTCACATTTCATGTTGTATTTTATTTACATAATTTCTGTCATTACTTTAAATAATTATATCTGTATGGCCTGTGATGCAAAGGAATACCTGCTCTGATGTTTGGGTATTTCCTATAGGGGTCTAGATATAATTATAAATTATAGTTTTATAGATATAAATTCATTATATCTATAAAACTCTTCTAATGAGGAGTTGTGAAAAATTAGTGGAATCATTAAATATTAAAGCAATAGAAAAGCCTGTAAAAACCCAACTTCCTTAAGAGAAAAAAAAATATAGGGCTTTCCTTCTGGCATGAAATAGAATTTAAGGTACTGACAGCATGAAGTATGAGAGTTGAGACTGAAAATACAACATTCAAGAGCTTTTTATATAATCTCTGAGATATAAATGCACATTTCTTTGTTTCCAAAGCACATTAGTGACTACAGGAAGACAAATAAGATAAAATGCTCACCACAGTGCAATTCATCTACTCCATCCTCACAGTCTTTCTGCCCATCACAAAGCCAGGTGGTCAGAATACATCTTCCACTAGGACAACCAAAATAATTTTCTTCACATGTGGGTTTGTTTTGAACTGTGATAAAATAAAGAATGTAATGTAAAATGGTCTCTACTAGTATGATTAGGAGCCTAACACATTTCTGCTAAATTTCTGAACACTAATGGACAAAGTGTTTATGTCTAAAAATGAGGGGGAAAAAAAAGTGTGTTCATAAAAATGAAAAAAGAGTGGGAGCTCAGTAGTTTAGGGAGCCGAAATAATTCTTTTTGTTTGTTTGTTTTTAGAGGAGAATCAGAACACAGACAAACTCAGTCAAAAGGCCTATAGAGGAAAGTAGTTCAGTTTACAGGTTTTGAGGTCAGGCAGGTGAGCATTGCTTGTTGTTTTACATTGGCTGAAGAAATTGCCCTTCTGATCTTTCTCCTGTCATTTACAAGATAATCTAAATGTGGCAGTATTTTTGTCACTGGGAGAAGCTACAAGTCTGATGCCTGAACTAACAGGAGCGACACCAGCGATGTTGGAGCCAGAGCTTCAGACTTTGTCAGAAATTAAAAAGTCCTCCTTTGTCTTTTTATTTTGTAGAGCCTGAAAGTAATTTAAAATTTTACTTTTATGAATGCTTAGAAACCAGATGCAGGGAAAGAAAACACTCCACAATATTGAGCTTCATGATTTGAGCACAAATATTAATTAGTCTAATAACAGCTTATTTTCAAAATCTTAAGCAAAGTCCTGGGAAAATTGAGGACAGAGTTCCAAGCCCTGGAGACCACTGAAACTCTCTGCCATGGCTTTTATTATTCCCTCATTGTAGTGAATTTATTTCCAGCTTCCTGTCTTTTAAAAGGAAAGTGAAAGTTAACATATTTATGGCTTCTAGAGCTGTTATGAATGAAAAAAAAAGAACAAAGGAAGAAGTGGGACATCTGTGATGACCTGGTAGATATTAAAGATTGTCTAAGTACAGCTACCCTACGTGAGTATTTTGCTGTAATTTTCTGTAAGAACAATGGCACTGAACAAAACTGCTAATGGGAATTGCAATATTCATAACAGAAACAACGCTCAAAAACTTAATGCGCCAAAGTCGGTCAGTTTAGAGTCAAATGGCAAAGGAAATCACATGTAGGATGGGTGGGAATGGCTCTGCTTCCAAGTAAAGGGAGGCATGATCCAGGCAATTAGTCACACTGTAAAATGATGGAACATTTTGGCACACGTTTGAAATTCAGAGAGAAGCAATACAAATAAATGGACAATGGAATAAAATGCACATTAGTGTACTTATGCAACATTAGTTTGCTGAAGCTGTAACACACTGCCCTCAAAATTCTCCTTGGTATGGAAAAGCCTTCTTTGTATGGAAATACAGTAAATCTAAGCTATCTTGAGCTTAATGAAGGGTTACATACAATATATTATACATAATTAAGAGATAATCTGAGAATGAAGAGATTAGAATGGAAACTGTAACTTAATATGCATCTATTCTAGAGGACTGATGGAAGTTCTTAATCTCAGGCTGGCTGACTGTTGCTGGGGTCCCAGCTTTCTCTGGATCCTGGTAATATTTTCATTATTAAACTTGGCACAACATATATGAAAATTCTATTAGAAGCTTCTGGTGACATAACAGGATTATTACACAGAAAAACAGAATACTAAATGGAAATTATCAGATTATGTCTACCACTAGGCTAAAATTGGATGGCATTGAATAACATAAAATTAGAAGTTTTAATTTTACAAACTAATAAAAATATTCTTTAATAAATATTTACTTTTATTAAATGATAATTCTTAAAGGAAAGAGAGTTACTGGTCAACAGGAGGTTGATTCCAGAATAAATAAATTATAAAAACAAACAGAAATTTAAAAATGTTTACATTTCATACTGAATATTCTCAAACTCAAACGAGGGGTTTTGGATAAAAACGGAGCAAACGGATAAATTCCATCCTTCATTAGGTAAGAACTGAATATTTGGAATAATCCATTGGTTAACATTAACTTTAGAGCAATAACCTCAGTCCTGTCTCTGGGGCTCAAGCTGTCACGATCCCTTTCTCCTGGCTGAAGACCAGAACTATCACAAAAGCAATAACCCTGGCAGCCTATTCCAAGGACCTCAACCAAATAAAAGAGAAAGTAAAACAAGTCAACAAGAAAAGAAATACCACCCACTAAAGCAGAAGCTAATAAAAGTTCCTGAGTGATTATGCTGATGCTTGATGAGCTTGACATTTTAATGACTCATGTTTTACTTAAATAAAAATGATAAATGACAGACCTAACCTGGAGGAAACAGAAAACTAGACATTACAGTTTGCTACAGAAAAAAAAATCAGTATTCATTTGTAAAAATTTGCATAATCCCATGAAATACAAAATAAAGGTGAATACATTGCACTCAGCATATATTAATCTCTATGTTAAGTAAACCAGTATTGACTGAATAAACATTTTTCAAAACAATGAGAAACCCTCTCCCCCCCCAAAAATAGGATTTTTTCTTTTTTTAAAGAGAAAATTAATGTTTTGGGGTTTTTTTTTCACTTTTCACAGTTACCTGGGCATTTCAGTTCATCTGTATAATCTCCGCAGTCATTAGATCCATCACAAATCCATTCCGGCAGTATACAAAGCGAAGTCGAATTGCAGCTGATAAATCCGGAAGATTTTATTCCGAGTTTATAGAAGTAAGCGCAGTTTGTATTATCTGGAAAGAGACAGCAAATTACCACACACCTCACACAGACCGAGAGCCTCACGGCGGAATTTTCCCGCTGAGCTCGTGCAGACCACGCAGGTGTTGGCGGCCCAGGCAGGAATGAGCTCCACAACAAGGAATAATCAGGGAGCAGCTGCTGAGAGAGAGCGCAAACACAAACTTACTGCAGTTCTTTTCATCGGAGGCATCTGCACAATCAATGATTTGGTTGCACTGTGCCGATTTCCCCACGCAAAGCCCATCTGCACAGCGGAACTCTGTCGAGGCGCACGTTGAGTCTGGAACATATGGGCATAAAGGATGTAAATTTGTGTGCTAAACAGACTCTTCAGATGCACATTATGCATATGATGGTTAAGCCTTATGCCTTTTAGAATGAGGCGTTTAGAACACACTGTACCTTCCAGCAGACATATGATTTTGAGTTTATTACACCTTGTGAGTTGGTAATTTTTTAATTTATTTTTTTTAGCTTAAAAGTGTCTCGAGGTAATTCAACTCATTTTGAGATAATCAATACGTGAGGAAGGAAGAAGCATTTTCAGGACCAGCCATGAATCCCTCAGATTTATTTCTTGTAAAGTCAGCTTGGGGTTCTTGCCTAAATGTTTTTCCCCTCCACTTATATTTAGGTAAATGATTAAAAAATCACTTGGTGCCTTCAAAAAAATGCTTGTTACTACAGCAATATAACTTTTTAGTTATATATCTTGTGGAATAATATCCCCTCCAATCTATCTGAATTGCAACTAAGGATTTGTGTTGTCTGCTAGCTGGTCTTTATGCACTGCCTGATGCACAGATATAAATATTCATGTTATAAGACACAAACCAAAAACCAATTCTGATATAAAAAGGAGAACAATTCTAATAAGCTTTGTAAAGGACACAGACGTTGCCATGCATATGAGAAGCAAAGAAATTGAGCATTTGCTGCTTCAAAGAAGAAGCAGATGCAGAGCAGAAATCACCCATCTTTCAACCTGTCTGCAGTAAAGTTACTCTCTCATTACTTCACAGAAGAAGCAGAACCTGTATTTTACATTTTATATATATAAGGTATAAGGTATAAAATATTATTTATAATGCAAATGCGTACTTTATATTTCATTTTATAGCCACACCCACTCTCCTTCTAGAAGACTGTGGGTGCAAACCAAAATCAGTCTTTATATCAATCCCATCATAAGATTAAATCCCAGGTTATTTTCCAGCTACTCCTATTTGCATAATAAGTATTTACAGAACAATATTCCGCAATCACCTTGGAAATAACTGCCATTTACCTTTACATTCCAATTCATCAGAGTTGTCACCACAATCGTTTGTGCCGTCACAGACTTTATCGCTGGGAACACAGCGGCGATTGGAGCACGGCTTGAAACCTTTCCGGCAGCCTCTGTTTTCTGGAAAGTTCAATGCAAGCACAGGATTTGATTGGCACCTAAGGAAAACAGCCTCACACTAAACCCAAACAAACACTGCAGAAAAATATTTTAATTGATAACGCATTTGAAGCTACAGGAAAAAAACAAACAAAAAAATCCCCCAGAAATTGTTCGTCTATTATCCAGCAGAACTTGGACTGGTAAAGAGATAAAGAACAATAAATGAAAACATGAGGAGAAAGAAAGAAAGAATGACCAAAAAAAGAAAGAAAAAGGAATGCCTATTTGCCACTTCTCATTATCTTGTGGTATAAAATGCCAATGTACTTTAAATGCATTTGTTTGGAAACATTATTTTGGGGAGAATGTTTGCATATGGCATCCAATATCGTGACCATATAGAATGAAGCATAACAAATTTGGCCTCTACCAAAACATGAAAATGGAGAATAAAATAGCAACAAATATTAGCAGAGAGGTTTCTGGATTTCTGAACAACACCAACAGCATTCTGCTCAAGAACACTGCTCAAGAATGTGGGAATTTTACATAATGATATGTTTGAAAATTCAGGACTGATTACTAAAGCCCTAATTATTGCAGAAGTCACATCAAAATAATAATGTTCACTGCAATAATTAGTTAATCAGTAATGATGGCGATCTGTTCATCCTATTCTTTATTAGTCAGAAATCAACACCTGTGTATGACCCTAGTGCATGACAGAACCCCAGTTCTTCCTGCTCTTTTTTCCAACAGGTAGCGAAAAATTCTGTAGGGTTGACTTAAATGAGGCAAAATGTACACTGACACACTGAAAATTAATATAATATCCTTCATAAGGGCAAATCCATGGGAAGACAAATTGTTGGCTCTCAGAATCACAGAATCATGGAAGGGGTTGGAAGGGACCTGAAAGCTCATCTCATTCCACCCCCTGCCATGGGCAGGGACACCTTCCACTGTGCCAGGCTGCTCCAAGCCCTGTCCAGCCTGGCCTTGGACACTTCCAGGGATCCAGGGGCAGCCACAGCTTCTCTGGGCAACAAATCTTGTATTTATAAATCTATTTATAAATTTATAAACTAGCACTTCTATATTTTTTCAGTATTGTATAGAACAAGTATCTTGCATCTTTAAAAAGGCAGCCATGTTTTTCCTTATTTTTATTTTAGAGACAGAAATATGAGAACATTTGAGATGCTTTTTAGTAAATATGTCAGCTAATACATGAAGTTTACAAGAAAAAACTATTTTCAGGTAATTCTCTCCGTGTCATGTCAGGGTTTTCTTAACGGGTGTTGGCATGTTCTTCCTGTGCATCTTGGCTGAGCAGTTGGTATGAATAAGCAGAAAAGTCACAGAGGAACCAATCTAAGCATGTGTAACACCAAAATTACAACAGGAAGGTGAAAGATCTAGAAATACCTACCACAGTAGAAAAGTTTCTCATCAGACTTGTCCTTGCAATGAGTGATGCCATCACAAGTCAGCTGATAATCAATGCATTCACCATTCCCACATTCGAACTCGGAATAGATGTTGCAAGTAGAATTTTTACCTAAAAATAAAACACATTCACATTTAAAAGCTTTCACAACTAGTGAAAATGAGAAAGAATGCTGGCTGCATTTAAAATTTGACCTGCATGGATTTTGAAAGCCTAAGTACAGAATAATAAAACACACCATGGCATCAGAACTTAAAAGCTTCTACAGAGAGAATCTGCAAAAGAAAATGCATTGACAAATATCCATGAAGGAACACAGAGTGAAACAACTCCGAGGCACTGATTCTGATAAGATAATAACTCTGCAACTACTGTGCTCAGCTCCCTTCCACTCACCCGTGCCTTCCCAACCCCCAGCTGGAATGATACTGCCTAAACCCCAAGGCAGAAAACCTGCTGCTTCCATTTTGCTCATTTCTTTTATTCACAAAAAACTCGCCTTCTCATCTACTGGATGTTTTATCTATGACTTTAGAAGAGAACAAGGTGCACATTTAAAATTTTTACTCTTATACTTATGAAACTAAAACATATCACGGATTTGACACAGAACAATTTGGTCATGAACTTCATGAGGGGTCCTACACCTGCTTCGTGAGCACGGTTCTAAACGAAGAATCAAAGTGGAGAGAAAAGAGAAGTGTTTAGGACAACTGGAGGAGAAGAATGGGGAATTGATACTCTGTTGTTAAGCTTCTTTCTTGTTTCATTATAATCATTTCAGCACAAATGCAGCAAGAACCAATGTCTGCTATATGCAATAGTCAGGCCAATATAAATTGAAAGCATTTCTTGATTTGATTCAGACATGAAGGAAAATATAGATTCTGGATAAGGTGATATCTGGTCTTGAATATGACTTATATAGGATTCATACAGTCCTTTAATTTTTAATTTAATTATTGTTATCTCTTTTCCCTCCATTTTCTAGCATCGTAAGAACTTAGATCTTAGAGAAAGTAATTATCAATTACATTTGTAGTTCATCTAGTTCAGCATCTTAGACTGCAATCTCTAGAAAGAAAATGAAAAAAAAAAGTTTGCATAGGATAATCTGCCCTCAGTTCAAGTCTAACTGGACACCCTTGCAGACACTGCTTCAAACTCTATCTTGCAGAAACAAAGCATTTTAATGCCTTTCAAACTGCTCCTTTGATGACAAGTAAATAGTCAGAGTAGTCATTACCCATATCATCATCTCTCCCTCTTTGAATTTCACTGAAGCTTTGTCTCAAGACTCTTGACTGGCAGGAAGTTATACAGCCTAATTACACTGTGAAAGGATAGTTAATTCCTTTTCTCAGCTGGAATTGCTAACTTTCAATTTTATTGAGTATCCCTTTCAACTGTGTTACGAAGAAAGAAAGTTTTGATCTCACAGCTAAACTGAAGCCTGTCTTGTTTCCATCCTTTCTGTGCTACTCAACCCCAACATTTAATGCCTTTCTTCTTTTTTTCTTTTTCCTAATAGCTCAGATCAATGTTTCCTGTAAACATTCTACAGAATAATTTAGAAGACTAAACCTTACATCATGTTCTAGATGACAGTTTAAATATGGTTTTACCTAAGAGCAATTTTAAGAGTTGCGATGCATTTGGAAAATATAAATGCACTCTAATTATTATAAAATAAATTGTTAGGCATACGAATTTATCTGCTGAACCTCTTTCACTTCCACTGCCAATCACTGGTTTGACAACATAAAGAGAGAGGTGAGAAAAAGTGCTTTAATCGAGGTCCAGCTTCAGTAACTTATCCCACATAACCCCAGAGAGATCTGAAGGATAAATACAGACATTTCTATTTATCTCAGCAGTAATTGTGATAGATTTGTAAAAATCCTAACTATTAATAAGAAACAGTATCCCACTACCACAACAGCAGCTTAAGGAGAGCATTAATGCTTTTTAACCCAAAAGACCTGCAAATACTTTTAAGACAAAAGAGTTAAAAGCCTGGTTTGTGCTGAATTGCCAGATCAATTTTTACAGTGTACAGAAGAAATAAAATTAATGGCTTGGGCCAACTGTCTTATGAAAGCCAAGTGCATCACAGCACAGAGAAGCATTGTGTCAGCTACCATTACTTACTCACACATCTGTTATCATCTATCAGGATTCTGTCCCCTCGACACGAGCAGTTCACTCGTCCATCAGGCGTCAGGAGGCATAAATCATGGCAGCCTCCATTCATCTGCGCACAGGGAGATAGCTCACCTGGAAAACAAACGACAAGAGATGAACTCTGATTTTATTAAATTTGCTTCAATGGCCAATGTCTTTGAGAGAGCAAAGATCACCATATCTCAGATTCACAGGCAATTGATTTGGGTTTTATCAGTCGGATGAAAATGTCAGCATCCCTCAGATGCTGGCGTGCTAAAGATAAACAAACACCTGGAAACTAATAATTTAAAAAACCTGCAACATTCCGAACTGCTGAAATTCGACAGGAAAATATTTGACTGCTATCCACCGAGCTCAACGCCCATAGCAGAAAATTCTGATTTACTTGGGAAGAGGTTATATCCCACCTTTTCTTAACAAAAAGAATTTACAAAACACCATATAATCTTTGAACTGGGTTAAAACAGAAAAAAAATTTAATGAAATGAATGATATTGGCATGAAGAAAACTGCTCTGTAGCTTACAGCTGTTGGTATCGTTGGCTACAGCGATAATCCCCATGGGCTGGTGCGGGATGTCGGAGCGGAGGACTTTGGTGTCCCCTCCTGTGTATTTGCTGGAACGCAGGATGGCTCTCCTCACTCCATCCGACCAGAAGATGTACTCATCGTACACAGCCAGGCTGAGGAACGTGCCTGGGCCAGACTTGACAATGACCTAAAAGGCATAAAGTGAAGAAGAGAAACAGGAGAAGAAATGCTGTCACTGAGCTGGAAGTTTTTAAAGTGCAAACTGTGACTCCCATCACTTTTAGACAAAACACTTGATACTTTTATACCTACAGCACCTGGGAAAATGAGATAACAGCACTTAAAATGTGTTGAAAGGAGGCTATGAGCATCCAAATTTCTGAAAACCAAAAAAAAAAAAATCACAGTTTATCTAAATGTGCCTGTAAAAATACCTACTCAACACAGTACCTGCTTAATAACTGCAACAGAAAAGAGAAGAGGTTCTTCCGGCATGGCTGAAAGTCAGAAAATTCAGTCTTTAGGAATCCAAGTGAGAAGACCATTTCAGAACTGAAGAGTGCTCACCGTATCATCATATTAGAAACTTGAACTCCAGACAATAAACTGTTTGTGCTCTCCAATTTAGAAAAAAAACCAAACAACTCACCCTAGTGATAATCAATTTAAAACCTAAAAAGAAAAAAATTAATTGCAGTTCGCTGTACAGTAAAGTTTGAAAGAAAATTCTAGAATACAAAGAATTTGATCCCAATCCAAATCACAGGTCCTGTAAAATATTTTCATATGTTCTTTCCTTCCATGTATCAGAATTAAAAAAATTCACATTAACCGTTTCTTTTCTGAAGAAATTTTTAATCAGTTTTTTAGTTGCAAGTTTAATTTTGTCTGAACAGAATTACTGGAAGGAGGTTAATATTCCTCCATTAGATAATGGAGGAAATAATACTCTTAATATTTTTATTGGATTTTATTTCAGGTTTCTCTGGAAAAAAAATAGTAACTTCTGTATATTTATAAAGTGGGATCAGTTCTGACCCAGGCTAGGAAAAAAAGTAAAAATCCCGTGTCTATGTGCTGCTTATCACAGGGAATTTAGGATAAAACCAGAAAAATAATATCCTCTAACTTATTTCTACTTAGATCACCACGGTTTTCCATCTGCTTTGTGTGCTTTATCCCCTTCCCCAGAGGGAGTTTGTAACAACAATGAGATTTCATGGAAATCTCCATGAACAAGTGCATCTGATGGAGCTGAGCCCTTGGTGCTTGCAAGTGGATGCTGCGTGGCAACTCTCGAAAAAATGCTGGGATGAGAAAGGAGCAGTAATACTCAACCCCATATTTAATAATTAAATAATTCATGGTGTGTGTGTGTAGGAAGTCTTTCTCTCCACATAATGAATGCACCTAATATACAGGACACCCAAATTTCATTTGGTGAAACAAAAACCCCGATTTTGATAACATACATTGTATGACATATATTTGATAACATACTTATGTACAACATGCATAACATAACATAATATAACATGACTTTTAAAGCTATGCCTTGGAGACTGAGAAGGTGCCCCAGCTCTGCAGGATTCAACACCAAGGGATGCTCCAGGCGGGTCCCCACCTGCGCCCATTTCCTGCCCAGGGTATCTCAACAATGTGCTAAAATAAATAATTCTAGTTCTGTGCATGTTTAAATTCACTTGTACAGACAGAATGTCAAAATTACTTACATTAATCAGATAATGACAAGAAATTCTGCTTCACTATGCACATCATGTATTTCTGCATATTTTAAAGAAGGTTGGAGAGCAAATCCTTTTTTCCGGGAAAGACTTTTTCCCAGTGATAAATGTCCCAAGTGGACAACTTTCCTCTAACCAACCTTTTTCCAGAACTAAAAGTATTAAAAGATAAATGGGAATATATTAATGGCAAAAGAGTTCTTCCCTAATTGTGCACATTTACAGTAAGACATATTTCATAATACACTCTTAAAAGCCTGTCCTATTCATATTCAGACATTTCAGGAAAAGAAAAATAAAAATCATGTGTGTTTCTGAAAGATCTGTATGAAATCTGGCCACGCAGATCTTGCAGTCCCATACTTTTCTCTGTGATAGTGTGGAACTGTCGCAGTTGGGAAGATTTTATCATTACAACCAAATCAAAAGCAGGCATTGCCCTGCTCTGCTCTCTGTGTTGGGCAATCCTCATTTCTCTCAGATGGTAACAACAGAATGTAAATTCATTACAGAACTGATCATTGTTGTTCAACCTTGGGAGAGCTGAGATCCAAAGGAAGCGTCACAAAAACAAACACCCAAACCATTTGTCCACTAATGCTCACCCCATTTCATTTCCTGAAGTCTCCCTATTATGTCACAGCCCAATCCAAGGACACTGGTTTTATTCAAGCATCCAAAACAAAAAGTTCTTATTTCTATCAGTTTTTAGCCAGCTTTACAGCCCTTTTAACATTCCAATTTATGGAATTACACTGAAAGCTGTAACGATTTTTCATTTCTATTTTTCTAAGTCTAAATTTATACCAAAAATTGCAGCAACCCAAGTACAATTTTAAAACTTTAATGGATCATGAAGAGACATCCCTACCATCCCTTCCACCTGAAAGAGTGGAAGTCAGACACATCCAAAAGTACATCCCATGTTTTACTACTGAAAGGTACCAACATGCAATAACAGCAGATATTTCAATCTCTGAGTAACAGATAAAATGTTTCTCTGGTTCCTGTAAAGAGATGAGGAGACGGGGGAGCTGGGAGAGGTCAGAAGGTGCAGAACAATTTAATTTTAAATGTGACCCTTTCCTTTTTAAATTCTGCTTTTTAAGTTGTCCAGAAAGCTTTTGGTTTTGCATACAGCTGCTCTAATTTGAGATTTGTGTAGTAACTTCTCTAGAAAAACATGACTGAAAAAGGAAAGGAGCAAACCAGGCAGACACGTCAGGCAGATGAGAATTTCTGACAGAATGCTATAATTTTGATGATTTATATAAAACTCTTACTAGATTGTCAGTAAGAACTAGACTCAATGATTCTTATCATGACAACACTAAACTTTTAGAGAAATACTGGGTTTTGTTTAAAAGAGGAGTGCATAAAGTTAATGTACCTGCTTAAAATATGATTTACTTTTTTTTAAAGTATTCTAACTCTAATGAAGGGATTATTGATAATACTTCTCTTTCAAAGTGCCTGACAGATGGGCAGAACTATCTAATAAAGCTTTTAAATGTTTTTTGAGGGCTCTTCTAAAAGATACCCAAAGCTACTTAGAGGTCTATAACAGAATAACAATTCTAGCACAAAAAACTACACTTAAAAAGGTTAAAAATACTGACAATTTAAAGTCAATTGCATAATAAAATCATTATACAACTCTAACTAATATCAGTAATTTAAAAAAAAAACCAACACATTTTAGATGAGTATCCAAAAACTCTGATGGAACCGACTTATGCAGAGCACCACATTAGTCAATGTTAATTTTTTTATTGTTTGAAATGAAAGACAGAAAATAATATCCCATATATATTGTTAACTTATGAATACTGATTTTAAAGGATTATAGAAGAGGAACTTACAGAAAAAGTCACATGAGACTGAAATACAGGGAAACCTGTTGCACAGATGGGGGGAAATGGAATAATTTAACTGATAACTTTTATGTATTTGATTTGTTGACCAAAGAAGGTACATTTAGATGAAACTCCTGATTGTGTTTGTTGTGATGCTGTTTGTTGATCGGTTTGAAGACTATTTCCATCACAGCTTTAATGCATGAATTTTCCTTTATTTTATCTTTCACTTTTACCTTCCAAATAACTTGAATTGCAGTCACATAGGACACACTAGACCATGCTTGCCAAGAATACCCAGATCACCTTTCCATAGAATTTTCCAAGCACATTGTAACAAAATCAGAATTGCTTCCTCTTCAACAATTCATTTTTGTTTTTCCACGCTAGCAATGAACCTCTAAGACACTGCAAACCAAACCTCAGTGCTGAATTTGCAGTATTCCAGCTGCCACTTGGTTTGCAGTTCAGCTGAATGATAGATTCTGCAACTGTTTACAAAAGCCCTGGACTTTTCAGTGCCATGGAAATGGAAAGTACACAGCTCTGTAAACCACTATTATACCAGCCAGCCTCCTGGAAACCTCATGCTTGTTAATCCCATGTTAATTATTTTCAACCTCATAAAGGACAATGACAACTTCATCTAATGTTAGATTGACTTTACTCTCCTAGAATTTTGTTGGATCCTGAGGAATTATAAATAATCTTGTTCTCCATAGCCTTTGAGATTAATTTTACCTGTTCATTAATTCCTTCTTTAAGTTAATTTCTACCAGGCTACCAGCACTGGACACCAAGATATTTCAGCAAACTGTCCCAAACTAAACATGTTGGATCTGTGTCAGCCAGGTATCTGCCCCATAGGGATTAGGGGATTTTACTGCCTTTGGCAGGTTCAAGCTTAGCATTTCTTTAACTACTGAAAGAAAGCAACTCATCAATGTCAGTGGAGTCAACTCAGAAAAATAACAAATTAGGCAGGGAGTGGGTATTTCTGTCTTTCTATCCGTTTTGGGCTTCTTTAGATGAATGTTGAAGGGAAACATGGACAGTTGAAAAGATGAGAAACAAATACTTTAAAAAAAAATTTGTGAGAGAAAGGAATCAAACATTGACCATTCCTGCTGCAACTACCACATTTATATTGCTGGACAGAGAAAATAAAAAAATCCACAACTTCACTTCTAGTACCATTAGTTGCCAAGAATATCTATGCTATTCCAGCTGCTTTTCAAACACAGAAAGAAGAATTGATTAAAAAGCCCAGAACTTAACTCTTGTTCCCCTAATGATCATAGCAGGGGGAAATAGGAGAAGGAAATCACAGTGAACTGGAATGCCTAGGTGGTAAATTGTGCCTATTGTGCCAACATCATCATTTTTTACTGGCCTTTCTTGTTTTTCTGATATTATTGTTCCCAGTGCCATTCAAAATAATTACAGAGAAACTGATGAAGTAATTTCTCTATGAAAGTAGACACAATTTAATTTTTTTCCTACACAACCATCAAAGATAATTAAAATATCTGCCTGCTAGTTGACATGATTTTCCTTTGGGTTAATTTTCATTTCTGAATATTTATTTGTACATAGAAAATACAGCAATGAGATTTTTCAACACAGAGTCACATTCAGGACTTTAACCACTAATACTCAGATATTGTTGAGAACCTCTCCTAATACTTTTTAGCATATTCTTATTTTAATGGAGTTACATTCCACATTTCAAATTGTTAATATTTTGCATAATTTCTCTCTGTTCTAACTGCCTTGGCTGATGTCACTTTTATCCTGCCTCAGTGAGTTATTTGGTCACCTCTCAAGGTAACATTGATGTCATCGTCAATACCTTCCCAGAAGTGGCCAAAATTATTCCTCTGTCCTCGATGACACTTGGACTACAAATAAATATAGCAACATGCATGAAAAGTAATTTTAGAGGTCAATCATAAACCCAAGTTTTTCATAAATTCACAGCCAAACCTAAAGCTTCCATTTCTGCTTTTAGTAGTTTGAACAGATCTGATAAAATGTGACTGAATAAAACAGAAGTTGAATATCAACTATGGAACTTGTCTAATTGCCTTAATACAGAAATTCAGCAGAATAAAAACACATCCTAGAAACTGGAAGTTACAATTACTGGCAGGCTGCAATTCCATGAAGGTTATAATTGCCAGAAACACCTCTAAAGCCATATTGATTTTAACAATCACACCTATGGGTCTACAAAATCATAACCGAGACCAAAACGTTCCAACCTGGATGTTAAAAAATAACTGTTTACAGGAAGTTCAGAATATTTCTGGTTTTTCATGGGTAAATTGCTACAAAAAACACTGAAGAAAAAAAGGAAAAAAAAAATCAAAGTAATTCGTGATTTATTAGAAAAATAAGGCGAAATCTTGAAATCATCTTCATTTGCTGTTGGCTCAGTTCTGTGCTCATGAAAAGAAATGTTATAATTAAAGCACTAAGCAGCTAAAGACAGCTGCGGCCACGATATTAAATCCAAGTAAGGGCAGGAACAAAAATGGAAGAAGATGGGGGAGAGTAGTGAAAAAGATAACTGCCACTTCTGTTGTTTGAACTGGAAGATCTGACAGAACAAAAAATGTTAAAAAAACCAAACCCAACAGACTTCATATCTTCTAAGTAATTAAAAGGAACAAAAGGAACAAAAAATCTTCCAAACTTGAAAGAGTATTCCAGAATCAAATACTAGTATTAAAATATCTGCTCAACACAAAATCAATAAACCCTCACAATCCACTTTAAAGAGTCAGTTCAATATTGCTAAATGATTTTCTACTAATTCATTGTACTGGATTCTTGTGGTGAGCAGAATGAAGAACGAAGCTGCTATCTGGAAGAAAATTCATTGCATTACCATTAGCCTTTCACGTTCTACTATCCAATTTCTACCCTTGTTAACTTAACTGAAGCTAGAGAGCAATGGAGCAGAGATAACGAGGAAAAGGATAATCTGTTTAAACTATTTTTGACAGGTGGCTGATGGCAGGAACTCCCTGAAACACCCCAAAGAACCTGAGATCACCGGAACAATCACTACTTGCGTTAATGTCACAGAAATCAGAGCTCTCATCCAGCTGGACAAATTATGAATGAAGCTAACCAACTGCCCTGGAAATATTATTTCACTGGATCAATAATGCAGTTCCCAGGTTGGGTTTTGTGCCAGTAAAAATGCACCTGCAGGGTGTTCAGCCACTCTGCTGAAGTGCTGCTGGAGAGGCCAAGCAGCTGCTGGGCTTTTCCTTCTGGAATGACAATCCTCAGCTGAGCAATGCAGGAGGCGTGGGAACCCAGAGCAGAATTTCTGATAACAGAATTAGGTGATTAGCCCACAACAGTATTGGTGCGACACACTACAGCTCCCACAAACCGTTCAGAAGAGCATGCTGGACTTGGTTGTTGGTGTTCAGGAGGTTTTTTGTTTTCCGCAATGGGGAAGAGGAGTTAAAATGACAGAAAGCCAAACCAAGAGGCAATATACTCAGAAAATTGGCAGTTTCAATATTCAATTACTGAGAAAACAGTTTTTTTCTTGCTAATGCAAAGTGAAAGCCAAAGGCCTGATAAAGAAGTGGTATTTTAACAATGGATTCTGTAACTAAGTAGGCATCATGTTTTATTTCATGTCTGTGATGTTTTTTTGTTATACCCTATGAAAAGATGAAGTTAAATTATTTAATTGCAACCTCCTAATTACCTTGTATTTAATAAACTACCTTGTACTTCTGGTTTGGTTTACTAAGTGTATAGTCAGAAACTGAAAACTTCAGAATCCGTTTGTTTGGTTTGTCCAATTTCTGATAGAATTCCTCCATCTGAAAGCATTGGTGAGCTGCGGTTAATTTATACAAAAGGAAAACAAAAGGAAAAAAGGAAAAGCACAAGCCTAGCAATGCTGATTGTACTTCAGTTCTGATCTTACAACTTGGCTCTCCTATTTCACTCTGATAAAATTTTGTCTAAAAAAAGAGTGGGGAACTTCTGGAGAAGATTCCAGAAAAACCATGTAATTTTCATTTAAGATGAAAAAATATTTCAAAGCTCTTATATTGCAAAAGAAGCACTTTAAAAAAAAGTTAATAGATATCAAAGTGAGATGATGTGCACTGATCTTTTATAGGTGGGAATTGAATACAACCCGGAAAATGCCTTTCATTCATTTTAACCTGAACTTTGGGGGGTACAAAATGCCTGAAATGAAGATTTCATGAAGTACGAGCAATGCAGTACTAAAGATGTAACAAAACCACAAGCCCAGATCAACTGCCGTCAGCAGTACCTATTCCTAGTGAAAGACCTGTTTGAGCTGAAACTAGAAGAGTGTTCAAGGACCTAAATATGTTATGATGACAGAGTAATGAAGAGCAGTTCAATATCTGAAAATGTATAGTTATAAAAGAATAGAAATTAGATTTGTCAAGCATTACACAAAAGAAATTCTGAGCAAACAAAGCATTATTTGTAGCTCAATAGAGTTTTAAGTTTTACATCTAATAAAAAACTAATACTAGGAGAAATTTAGGCAATTAATGATCTTTCTGTAACAATTTCACTTTGAAGATGGTAAGGAATGCAAACAACCATACAAAGAGCATATTCAGGAATTTTGGTTTACTTACATATCTTTGTGACCCATCGTATTCACACCTCTCGATTTTTCCCAAGCTGCCATCTGAAAAGTAAAGTTTCTCAGCCCTGTGATCAATGGTGAGTCCATTTGGTGTCAGAATATCTGTACTGATGATAACCTGGGCATTTTTGCCTGAGAGGGTGGATCTCATGATGCTTGGGAGCTGCTCATTCCAGTTAGTCCAAAACATTAAGCTGCATTAAAATCAAAATAACAAACAAAATCATAAGATACATTTTATAATTTAATTCTCTATGAAATGAGCAACAGAGGGGAAAAAAAAACCAAAACCAAACAAATGCCTTAATAAACAATTCTGAATGGCATCTATAAATAATTGTGATCATCAATGGTGAATAAGAAAATGTAATAGCCTATAAATAAATTATATATATAAATTATAGCAGTTCCCAGTTCATTAATTTGTATAGAAGTACAGATTATTTTCTCTTACAGATCTGTTCAATCCTGATCTTGTCTCTATAGTAATATACCATTAGAGAGAGATACAAGCTGTGTAATGATACAAACTTAATTCTGTTAATGTGTGTATTAGTAATCTTTAGCAGTGAAATTAATCTGCAGCTCTTCCCATAATGCAGCTGGTGTGCAGAAAGTTGACAATGGAGAGAAAGTGACCTTAATGTGCTCTACAGGAGGCTCAGTTACTGCTAACAATGACAGAGAAACGTTATGGACTGGGCTGTGGATGTAATTCTAATTTATGGACTGATCAGAACCTGCCCCTCCTCTCACTGGTGCTTATGTGGTTTATTTATCATACCTCGGTAATTGTATTTTACAACAGAAAAGAAACTCTTTATTTGCATTACCAGGACATGAAGTCACACATGGAAATATACCACAAATTAAAAGTAGAACTTAATATGGAAGAAATGTTCTCCAACCTCCCCAAAGGAGAGACAGTTACAAGGAGTGGAAAAAGCAGGCTGCCTTTCTTCCAGAATTAACATAGGAAAAGTACCTTAAATGTGTAAGACACTGAAGTAAAAATATAAATCCTCTTAGTGGGAAACACATTATTTTTGAGAGTGGCAGGAACGGAACTAAAAGATGACTTTGCAGGATTTTGTCCATTGTTTCATATTTTTATAGAACACTGATTTCTGTGATAAACACATGGGCCTCTAACTTGCACACAACAAACTCAGACTTCTTTTTGAAAGTGCTTAAATTATTTCTGGGTTTTATTTAGTAATAAGAGTAATGTCTGACAAAATCACTAAACAGCCACTCTTAATAATTTGCATTTAGCTCACTTTAACAAAAAGTAGCTTGAATTTTTTAACACTACATGAAAACGCAATGATCATTTGACCTGAAATACAAAAACACATAAAATGTTGACTCTTAATTCTGCGACTTCTTTATAAGAGCAAGACAATAAAAGATACTAACAATAAAACATATTAACATTTGTCTCCTAAACACGAGAGAAATCTCATCAACCTTCACAGGGTTCAGCAGAATCAGCTGACTAAAACAAAGTGCTGCTGGACACCAGAATGAGAATGCTGTAGGAGGGATGTAAGACATACTTTTGGCACTCATCCAGGGCCAGCACGTGGGGATGGTCATCCTCAGCCATGGTGATCACGGCCTCGCGGTTGAAGGCCCCGCGGCGCCGCTGGTCCACCGTGTGCCTGGTGATGGACGAGGTGGTGGAGCTGGTCCAGTACAGCGTGTCCCAGGCGCGGTGATACGCCAGCCCCTCCACTGACCCCACATCTGCAAGACACGGCGACAGAGCAAATAAAACCGCTGCTAACAGGATGTTTGTTGGTGTTTATCCTCGGAGGTGATCCTGCGGACTTGCAGAGTTCAGCTATTTCAATCAACTGACTCTCTAGTTCCTTTTATAATTTCTACTGTTTATTGGAATCAAAATCTTTTTTTCATAAGTGACGTAAAAACTCACAGAGGGCAGGACCACTGTTAATAACCCTGTACTACATTGGTCAATTCTAACAATCATCAAACTAATATTTCCACTACAGTGTCCCCAGATAATACATTAGAAATAATAAACATTTATTTAAGACAACAATTATTTAGTCACGACTTCAAATGTCATCTAAACCAAGTCTTGGGCATTTTTTCACTAGTTATTTGTATTATTTAGCTCTCTCTCTCAATGTGTTTTGTGACACCGACATATTACATTAAGAGGGATCAAAGTACTGTTATGAACTGTGTTGTTACTAACTTGAAAAATACTGAAAAAACACCAACTCTGATGGTCTCAGCACCAATACATAATTTTTATAAGACATGACACCACACTCATTCAACACAAAAAGCTGTGAGCTAGAAACAAAAGAAAATATTACTAAGCAACTAAAACATGTATTTAATGTCCTGAAAAGATAAACCACATCTAATCCCAATACATAAAAGTGACAGACTTTGAGAAATAGTATAATTATTCCCTACCATTATTTTTTAATTACTACAGAAATATGTATGTTGATAACTTCACTTATTATTGTGCTAGAAACCAATATTTTTAGACCAGAAGGTTCATGCAGCTTATTAATGATGTACAGAAGGCAAAAATCTAGAAATATAATTAGGATTACATTGTGTTCGCTATTACAATTTACATTCAGCTTGCTGAAAGATGTAATTTTTACTCTGCAAGTCATATATATAGAACAGAAAGTCCCAAAAAGAGATAAATCATACTGAAAGAGCAAATACTGAATCAAAAATTTGAGGCAAATAAATCAAAGCTATGAGGCAAATAATTATTTATCAGTGTTTTTGATTTTTCTCGTTAAAGCATTTGGCCATCTGATTATACCTTGCAACATGTTTGTGGAGAAGTCTTCATGGAGAAAGAATAGAAAAAAATAATTCAGATGATACTTCTTAAAGAGAGGTGAATATATGTAAAAATAGTTTACCTACTTATGAAATAGAATTTATGAAAAAGAACCCATGTATCTTCAGCTCACCCACAAGTAACCAAAAATATTGAAATATAGTGAAGGTTTTAGACATCACCAACGGAAACTCAAAGATAATCAGTTCTTTCAAACATCATGACAGAGACTTCCATTACGATTATATGCCTAACCCAAATTTGCAACTACATACAGTTCTCTAAACTAAAACAAATGTTCTTATATACATGATTTAACTGTTAGGTTTCCCTCTGTGGAATCACAACTTGGTCTCGATGGTCCTTGTGGGTCCCTTGGATATTCTGCGAGTCTACTAAAAAATGACAGATATATTGACATTTTCTGACCAATTCCACACTGTATTTTTAATGAACAAACCATCAGAGCACTTACTGCTCTTCATTTGTAAAATGACTAACAGAGAAAAAAAACCATTTCCCTCATGTAGCCTCTTGAATTGCTATCAACTTCAGCTTTGTTTCCTGTCTGAATCTGCCAGGAAATCTGAGAGCGAACTGATTATGCAACACAGCCCAAAACTCTTCAGTAGCAGAGAAAAGATAATGATGTTGTTCCTGTCACAGCGGGATGTGATCAACTAAAACACAACCACAAGGATCAAAGTGCTCTTCAATAGCAGATCTGCTGTTTATGAGTAATTTCGGTACTAAAGAGGAGAACTCGATTTTCCCACAGGTATCAGAAAGCAAAGTTTTCCCTTCTAGCAGAGGACCAACACATCATACTCCATGGTTAGATCCATAAATGATGACAGAAGGAGGTCTAAATTCAAGTTACTGTTCATAAAATGGCAGTTTCTAAATTTTTAGAAAACAAATACATGAAAAGTGTTGGCATGTATGGAGACAAGCAAATGTTTAACATACAGATGAAAAATGTTTCAATTAAATATCTAAAATATGCAGTTTTACCAAAAAACTCTGCCATGTATACATATGTTCTCACTGGAGCAGTATTAATAGAAAGCCATTTATAAAACACTATTTCAAAGATTAAAAAAAAAAAAACGGGTCAAAAACCTGTAGATGATAATTGTTTCATAAATGACTCAGAAAAATTCAGAGCAAAAAAATATGCTCTTAAAATAAATCAGAGGAATTAAATTGCTTTAAGACAAGGGGAAAAAAATTAAATAAAAAACTGCTGCAAACACACACCAACTGCATTTTCTTAACTCCACCAGAAGTATTAATTCTGAAGGATTTACACCAGGCACACTCTTTTATTTGCTAATAAACTTTTAGTTTTATCATGTTCTGTACTTATGGAATTGAGAACTCCACCAATATAGAAGTGACTCATTTAATAGCTTTAGAAATCTATAAATAAGGTGGTCTTAAAGTCAAGGGCATAAGACTTAGAGAGCGATACAAGTTTCAGATAAATTCTTCTAATGGATAACACAAGTAATATTGCTCTTGTTAGCACGTGGTGTGAGCTGGATGTGCCATCAGGGCACTATTCACGCAAATCTTCAGGATAATAATTTCTCCTTACTAATAGAAATTTTTTGTTGTTTGTTTATATGCTTTTGGGTTTTGTGGGGGTTTTTTTTTGTTTTTTTGGGGTTTTTTTTGTTTGTTTTGTTTTGTTTTTGTTTGTTGTTGTTTTCTTTGGTTGGTTGGTTTTGCTTTTGTTTTTTGGTTTTTTTTTAGAGGTTATGGATGCACCTCCAAATTCTGGTAAATCCTTTTATCAGTGATAAATTAGCGACTGAGGACAGAACTGATTCTAGAAATGGCCCTCTAAACTTTTAGGCTATTCCTTAAAACTAAAACCTTCAAGCAGCTTTACATTGCTTGAGAAAGGACACTGGTGAAGGTTCCTGAACAACTGCATTTCAGTGTTATATCATCACTAGGCTGCACAGATGTTATATTTATGTATTTCATACATCCTTAAAGAACATTTTAGAGCACTTTTTTTTCTTAAAGTTAATTTATCATTAGACATTCAGCTATTTTAAAATGTATCAGAAAGATGTACTCATTCTCACTGGTGCTACAGTTGGATTTAGTCCCAAGAGCCACTGGCAGGTTGAAAATTAGCAATTTGTTTACTCTAAGCTTCATATTTTTTGCAGCATCATGTAATATTCTGAATTGGTAAAGCATAAAGAAACTGGAAATGAAAAGAATCCCATTAGTTTCACTGACATATTGAATTAAAACACTGATGGCATTAGATGCCTACAGCACTGATTAAATTTATTCTAGCCATGAAGCAACAGTTTATGATTTTCACATGAATAGCATACTTAAATGAAAAGAACATTAATACAATATGATATTAATATACAAATACTCACATTATTCACCTGCCACTGACGTTGTGAATTAAATCAGTAATGGGGTGTATAACTGATTAAATATCTACACAAGAGAATGCAACAGCTTATGATTTACAAAGGCAATGCCAGAGTGATCACATCATTACGTTGCCAAATGCTATCTATCACTTTTACTGAAGTTAAGGAAGATAGATGGCATCCCACAGATGAGATGCAGCCTATAAATATTGTCATGCTGGTCTTCATCTGACTTTCCTGGGGAACAGACAAGCAACAAATCAATAACTGAAGAACTCAGAATCCGCGCCCTAATTATTGCAACCAGAAAGTAAAAATACTAAAGGGCAAAGTTGAAATTACCCAGTAAGAATTGCCACTGATTTTGGTTATATATATATAGATATATCTATCTATATCTATCTATATATATACAGATATCTGTATCTATCCACACTGGTCCTCCATTTCCCAGATTTTTACCTCTTATCTGCTGTTTCTAAATTATCTAGAAAGTTTACAGTCAAAACTTTTCCAGTTGCACCGCTTCAATTAGCTTTTTCCTTTAATTTCTTATTTTAACCAACTCCCTTTCTTTAACAATGTTGTAAAGCAAGAACAACTGTCAACATCATCAATTTTTTTTAACACTGAAAAGCCATCAAAGTAATAAAATTGAGCATAAACAGCACTTTGATATCAGAACACTGGAGATGGCTTTAATGATCAGTAGTGAAACACCTGCTTGATCTGCATTCATTCTCCGACTCGGTTTTTGCAATTTCCCTTTCAGGACTCAGCCTGCGGATGGTTCCGGCAGGATGGGCACAGGAGGGGACGGTGGTTTCTGTCAATCTGTTTGTGTAGGATTCTGTGATAGCTAACAGGTGGTCACTATGAGATCTGAGGGGAAAGCAGCGCCTCACGAGCAAGGATGCACCTGAAGAAAAGCGTTTCTATTCACGTCTCTCACTGAATGCACAATCAGAAGTTTAAATAATTCTCATTTTCTACTTTGCTCTTCGAGTACCAGAAAGCCTTTTGCTAAACAAAAGCTCTAAGACAGTATAAAGTTTATAATAAACTGCAATAACCAATTTACCATCATTCTATCTAGCCTAAGAATATAGTTTTATTTTAGAGCAGATGTAAAGTTTGCTAAAATTATACCATGAGTCAGCAAACATCTGTACCATTTCTCTCTATCTTGAAAAAATAAACCCACGCCAAAAGCTATTCCACATTAAAGATTATTAAATGCAATAAGACAGCATAAACAGAGGCTTTGGGTTCTTCAAGGTAACAATTAGCTTGAGTTCAAGGCACTTTAAACACCTCCATGGATGTGACCTTAGTACTCCTTTGAACTTCCCGAGGCAACGTTGGAAAGAATGAACACTTGTTGGGAGTAATATAAAGAAAAATAAGATCATTCTAAAATTAGGAAAAAAAAGAAACCCAAACTTTCGTTTCTTAGGGTTTTTTTTGTGGAAGGTGTAATACTGAAATCTCACATCTAGCAAAACATTTGGCATCTTCCAAAATAACCAAAAGCTTTTTATGACAAAATCTATAACTAGCTCCAATTAATTGTCTCCTACCAATGGATATAGCCCTTCCGCTGATGTTTCCTGATTACTTACCAAGGAAAATCCCAACAGAGACGCAAACCTGCAGTACTCTTCCTTTATTAAATAAGATATAACCTACTCCTTTATTTATAAAGTATAAATTTATTCTATAGACTATAAATCTACTCCTATAAATTTAGGGATTGCTTTAGGGTCAGCAGCATTAATGTAACAAAGGACTAATGATACATCATACACTTAAGGAAATGCAGGGAGCTCAAAAATTTAGAAAACCAATAGTATTTTGTATAACTGTAAACTGGAACTCTCCCAGGACATTTCAAAAAATCATTCCTCATTAGCAAGTGTTATAACACCGTAACTTCAATGTAGTTAAATGTATCCATATAAAAGAGGTTTTAAAAGCAGAAAGAAATCTAGAATGGAAAGCTAACCTACAGAGATGGAAGTGTTTTACTAGATTGTTAAAAATCTCAACAGTTGTCATGGAAGAATTTTTTCCTAATTACAAGAGCCCACACTACCTTTTTAAGCATTACATGTGGACTCTAACAAAACCCCAAACTATTCACCCTTACCACCTTCAAAACAATACCATGACTATCCTAATAATCTATTGAAAAAGAGTTATTTGAGGCATCAATGACAGGATAGCCTAATAATCTAATAATATTTGGTGGATCACGTTACTCTTTAGGGGAAAAAAAAAAAAAAAAAAAAGAAAATTGAGAGATGTTCCCCTGTGTAGCTTTTACCTGACAATTCACCCAACAGTTTTTACATTTTATGCAATTAAGTCACAGTTGCCAATGGAAAAAAATTAGCAAATATGTACATCAATATAGATTTAAGGGTGATGCTTAAAGTTGAATCAGTCACAAATATTATTAATCCTTCATGAACAATCTCAAGGGTAATAGGCAGGAACACCTTTCCTCAGGAGCGAGGCTGGGAATGCTCAGGACACACCAACCGATACAGTTCAGAGTTTCACACCAACACACAAACAAAGCATGAAATGTGCAGAAATATGTATTTCTAAAATTTTTTAAAAAATGTTTAATATAAAATTAATAAACTTCATCCACCTATTACAGCAACTCACAGATTTTACCCACTAATCTCAGTCCAGTTGAAGATGTCCCTGCCCTGGCAGGGAGTTGGGACAAGGTTGGAACAAGATGATCTTCAAGGTCCCTCCAACCAAAACATTCTGTGATTGTCTAATTCTCTAATATGCAGCAACACACAGAAACAAATCACATTGTCAAACCAGAAACTTTGTTTTCCTCTAACAAGGCTGGCGTTGGAATAATAAATATTATGTTTTACTATTTAAATATCCTAGACTTCGCAACAGCCTCTCACTCTCCCTTCTTTAAAAAGGGAAAATCATTGGACTTGTATTCCAATACCTACAGTTACATAATGAATCTGATTCATTTGTGAAATGAAAAGCTGCAATACTCAAGTATTTATTTTTAACAGATTAAAAAGTTCTTTCCTGGAGAAGAAAGCTCCAAAACTAAAGAGACCTCATACAATGTACAAAATGCAATGCTCTGTAAGAGAAATGGGAACATAAATGCCTTTTTGACAGTTAAATTGGACCCATTTAGTTAGGAAGAATAGTAGCACACATTGGAACACCTTTAAAAGATTCAGACTGTAAAAAGCCTTACAATACATCACAGGATCTGACACTTTATGTTAGCAGTGAAAAGATTTTTGTGTTCCATGGGCACGAGTGCCTCAGGTTCAAAACAGGAGTGTTTTTTCACATAACATTTCCTTTTTGTGCTGTGAAAGACACTACATTGGCAAAATGTCTCAGTACCATTGTTTACACAAGCAGGAGATTAAAAATGGCTGTGTTTTTTTTTTGTTTTGGTGGGTTATTTTGTGTTGTGTTGGTGTTGGTTTTTTTTTTAAATTTTGGGAGTTTTGTTTGGTTTTGGTTTTTTGTATGGTTTTTTGGGGATTTTTTCTTGGGTTTTTTGTTTGTTTTTTTGTTTGTTTTTGGGGTTTTTTTGTGCCTGTGTTTTTTGTTTGGTTGGTTTTGTTTTTGTTTGTTTGCTTTGCCTTGCCTCGACCTTTTCTCTCTAATTTTTTACTTGTTCATTAGTCTTCTGCCTACTGTTGTACCACTGAACTGAAATTATTTGAACACTGCACTGTTTTTCTACAGATACACTGAGGCAGGCTTTGGTTAATGAATATATTACATCAAACTTCGACCTATGACATGTAAACAAAAAAAGCGCTAATAGCCTAGAAACTGAAATGTAAGGATTTTTTTTTTTCCCTAAAAACACTTCTTTTTATAAACATAAGCTTTGAAACAACTTAGATCAGCCAAAAGAATGTTTGTGGGAAATCAGAGGCAAGAAAACAATTTTAAAAAGTGGCAATAAGAAAAATTAACCCAATAAAGTTACTGTGAAAAATAAGAAAAAGCCACTGCGAGGTATGAAAGAATCCCCTCCGAAAAAACCTACACCACACGAAGAATAAAGGTGTTAGGGCATGGCACACTGTGCACATTCTGACTTATTTACCGTTGTTGCCATTGTTTCTCCCTGGTGAAGACAGGACCCCACCAGGTAGAGGATTCTCGGTGAGTTTTGAATCTGCTTTTAGTGAACTGGAACAAGTTAGATAAAGTTGTTTATACGCTGTAAATCTACTTTCCCTGAGCCGAAAATGTGATAGCTAATGGGTTGTTTATGAGTTGCAAATCTGTTCAGTGAGGTGAAAATTTGTCAGATAATGGGTTGTTTATGAATTCTAAATCAATATTCAGTGAGTCGGAACTATGTTAGATAATAGCTTGCGTATGGGTTGTAAATCTGCTTTCAGTGAACTGGAAACATGTTAGATAATGGGTTGTTTCTGGGTAGTAAATCTGTTCTCAGTAAGCTAAAAACGTGTTAGGTAATGGGCTGCTCGTGAGGTGTAAATCTGGTTTTAGTGAACTGGAAACCTGTTTAACAAAGAGCTCTATGTGTCTTAAGCGTTTTCAGTGCACAGAGTTCATGGATCTATTAGGTTTGAGTGACACGGCTGATTTCAGGGAGGCAGGAATCCATTGGATAATAGATCCTTTACGATTTACAACCAGTGAACGAAAAATCTGGGACAACAATATCTGGTATGTAATATATCCTATTTTCTCTATTAAAGTCAATTACTGAGTAAAGGCTTGCACCATTTGTAGACTTCAACTTAATGAGGTAGGAAAAGGTTATGGAACTGATACAACCACAGAAGGTATTTCCAATGTGGTTTTGAATGTCTTCTTAATGAAGCAAACCTTACTACAGATGCATTTTAATAATTTTGGAGGAAAAAAATAGCAAAATTAATGTAAAAAAAGTTATTTTTCAATCCTGAAATGAAACATTGTTACTGAAATCTCCCAGCTGGATTCCAATCAGTAATTTCCATGCAATCACAGATTACAAATGAGGAAATGAGAAAATTCTAGAATTTTACATCTTCCAGTAAGTGGAATTAGTGGTGTCAACCATCTCACCACTGCTTTTCTCTTTCCAGACGTAGGGTGATCAAATACTTCCACTATATCCACGAGCCTCATGAACTGTCTCTTGTTTACAGTGAGGGAAAAATCATGTGCGCACTGTGGGATGGAAGGCTACAAAAACACCAGCTGAGAAAGAATGACTCAACATAAACTGAAGAGGTTGAAAACATGTGACAAGAGAGAGCAATGAATATATTTTGGGGTGTTATATCCCTTTTCACTTGCAAAGGAGCATTTCTACAGAATAACACAGAAGTATTTCTACCAAACACCACAGTTCACATATAACATCCCAAGCATGTACAGTGAATGCTTTTGCGAGGATACAAAATTTCATCTGACATTCAATTATTCAGAGTGCTGACTCTGCTAATGAAAAATGAAATCTGGCATATTAAGTTAGAAGCAGGAACACTTCTTAACAATTTCTTAAAACCATAATTCCCAGCTATGCTTTATGGAATGTCTTTAGCTCTTGTAGAGCAACCTATTATGAAGTAATGAGGAATACTTCATTGTTCTTTTAAAAACCAATTTCTATCTGCATTAGTGCTTCACCAGTATTTATTCCTCCTCTTTGTCTGTTTTAAATGCTGAAAATTCCAAAGGCTTTTCATATAATACTTTTAATCTCTTCTTATAACACCAGAGTTAAAATTGTGCTTCTACGTCACCACTGGCGGTTTCTGAGAGCTGTGTCTCTTGTTCAGCTGAGCTCAACTCTGAGTCCCGAGGTTTTATGTCTTTGTGGGAGTGATGGGAACATCCTGACAACATTGCTTAGTTTCTCTTTAACATATCTCAATGCAGATATCATAAATTCCTATAAAATGCACACACATATGATATCAAACGAAAAAAACCCCAAACCAAAGAATTTATGTATAATATATAATCACAGTATGGTTTGGTTTGGAAGAAACCTTAAAAGTTCATGTCATTCCATCCCCTGCCACGGGCAGGGACACCTTCCACTGTCCCAGGCTGCTCCAAGCCCTGTCCAGCCTGGCCTTGGACACTTCCAGGGATCCAGGGGCAGCCACAGCTTCTCTGGGAACCTGTGCCAGGGCCTGCCCACCCTCAGAGGGAAGAATTTCTTCCTTATATCCCATCTAAATCCACCCTCTTTCAGTTTAAAGATATTTCAAATATCTTTCCATGCGTTTGTGCCAACTGTTTTTATAAACACCAACTCCACAGAACCCTAGGGCAGAGGCAGAACATACAACAACAATCCAACATCCGTTGTGGAATAATATTTTGTCACTTCGAAGCTGTTTAACTTTCTTCTTCTCTAAAATATATTTCCATTAACGTGCAACGGCAAAAGGTGATACATCAAACAAATTTTCATTTTTCCTCATCACTCTTTGGTCTCGTTGTTAAACTGACCAAAACAAATAGCAAAATTTCGGCAACATAGCATAAAACAATAGAAATTCATAAGAGATTTATCCCCAATTTAAGAAACAAATACTACATGGCACTTCAGATGTTTTGGAAAACAATTACTGAAATTGCAGGCTTCAAAAAAATCAGACGGTACTGAAAAAGGACAAGTAAGAGAAGAAACAAATTAAGTATCTGCATCTGATAACTGACTACAGACAAATGGGGTTTGTTGCATATTTTAGAACAATTAAAGTGGAACAGAAACAAAAGACAGCAGAAGTTTTTAGAATTAACACTTTTGTTATACAGACTTATGGGTGTTTAGCATTAAGGATATATTCCTTATGTATTCACATTTCGGTTTTCCTTGAATTCAAATTCTACTGTGACAAACCTGATAATTTTTTACATACACCTTGTATTAAAGTCATGTCAGACTTTGCTGATAAACATTTTATTGCCAGATTCTCAGATTTTATTGAGACCTCAGCTGGAAAATTATGATTTATCTTACCCTTTGACTTTGGTAAAGATGCTGGCAGCAATTTCTTGATGATAGAGCCAAGCTACAAGTATTCAAAGTCTAAAAACACATCATGTTTCATACAATTCCTCCTACTGCTGTGGTGGATGAAGGCACAGTAAACATGAGGAGTAAATACCTCTATTAAAATGCAACAATTTTGTGGATTGGAACTTCCTTCTGAGCACAAGTCCCTTTCTTGGGCTTCACTTCAAGAAGGGCGAATACACTGAACATGCTGATCAGGGTCTGAATATTTTATACTGAGAAATGGCTGCAGTGGAGACTTCACCCTCACTAACCAGAAAAATAAACAACCAAACAGTGTCATTTCCAAGCAACGCACAATGAGGTTTTGTTTCAACAGTAAAGCGCCTTAAAAAGCACAGTAATACAAATTAAGAATTGCCATTATCACTTCTGTTTTCTAGCAATAAGCTTCAGCCCCCCTAAGTCTGTTTTAGGACAAATTATTTTGAAGTGGTTGATGTTTAAATATATCTTATAGGGATAAAAGATAAAAATTAATTATGGTAAAATTTCATTTACTTTTTTTACTCTATAAAGCAAAGTGATCACCAACTCTTCACTCAATAAAGTTTACTGAAATAAAACAGGCATTTTAGGAAATATATTTTTATTTAAACTTACTTTCAATTAGCACTTTTCTGCCAGCCCAGTTGTCTTTAATAACTTGGATGTTCCCATAGTGGGCATCACTGAAGAAGATGCGATTCGTGCCCCTTCCCTTCAGGCTGTAGTCGAAGGCCAGAGCGATCACATTTTTGAAGTACTCTGGGTTCTCATAGGGCCTCACAGGAGAGTTCAGGTTGGTTTCATCTGAAAGGTGTATGCTTTTCAGGATTGTCCTTCCCGAGTAGAGCAGGTAACCCTCGTGCCGGAGGCAGCTGATCCCGTCCTCCGCGAGGTATCCGTGAGCGCAGGCGCACGTCCTGCGGGCGCTCCCGCGGTACAGGCACAGCTGGTGGCATCCGCCGTTGTTCTTGGCACACACATTGGTGCCTGCAAAAAAACATAATGAAATCTGACTTTTAAAAATGAAGATATACTGAGCTGACTTAAATAAAAATGCAATTTTATGTGATGTGAGAATTCTCCTGTCACAGATTATTTGTACTATGTTCACAAGGAAAACAAAGGCTAAACCAGTAAATAATGCAACTTTAACCACAACCTAAAGATAATTTTGAAGAATACAATTAACGAGCAAATACAATTAATGTCCTTTTCAATTCACAACAGTACGCATTTAACTAACAGAAAAAGATAAAATGAGTTATTCTTCCATAACCAGCTGAAGACTTAGAAAATGTTTCAAGTGCTTTGAGCTTTAAATTTTTTCTTAAAACACCCATTACTGGCAAAAAGTCAACTTTAGATACCATCAGAATACGGTATTGCTTTTAGACATTTTCTACCAAATTAAATACATATGTATTGCCTGGTAAAAACCTGTGTGAATCCAGTTCCCTGTTTTCAAGAAAGACATTTCCTAACATTTTGTTTTAATTTAATTTAAAACCTGACTTCAGAAACTAAATCCCTGACAATTGCACACCATTAAGAAATCATTGTCAAATTAGTAACTACATTCGTTGCAAGTAATATTTAAAATAACAGTAATCGTCAACAATTAGGAGCTATTTGTCTTTTTTATTTTGGACTATATATGAATTACTATTATAGCTAGTTAAGATAATTTAGTTTCTGTTTCTGACAGCACTTCCCATGTAACAACTCAGCTCTTTCAGTATAGTCATTTTCCCATTTCTGAAAGTTTTCCACATAATGAAGGTGAATAAAACATTTTAATAGATTGTTTTCAGGTAGAAAACCATAATTATTGGGGAGTATGTAGTGTCTGAAAGCACTGTTGATTGAATTTTTTAACTGCTACATTCCAAGCTGAAAATGCTTTTAAGAAAAAAACATGGGAAATGAGAAGTAACTTGCTCTTCAAAGCAGAAACATTGAATTTTGTGTTACTAGGAAAAAGTCCATGAGACATAGTCGTCTGAAGTTACGTAAAACGTGGTGAAGATTCAGCTATACACATTTTTACATTCAGTTTACTTTAAAGGTTCTTTAAAAGCTTTATTAGGCTAGAAAAGTTAATATCTGTTTGGAAGGATGAGAGGTTGAGAAGAAAAAAAGAAAATATATGAAAAATATCCTCAAATTTCTAAATTCTCTTGGACAACTTCAATGCTTCCATAATTCACCATCTGCAAATATCTCTAAAAATGGCCAGTTCTGAAGGCAGTGTGGTCAGGGCATGTCCTTGAAAACCTGAAAAATGGCACTGAAGGATGGGAATCTGTTTGCAAGTGTCTGCACAACTGGCTCATCAGAAAGGGCAAAACACGTTTGAAAAATAAGGATTAATCACAATCAGCACAGCTCATTGGGGTGTTGGGTTTTCTTTTTTAATGGTTTGGGGTCTTCCCTATTTATTTGGGGGTTGTTTGTTTTAGTAACAGATGGTCAGGAAACTGTCTAATTACATTGGTTCTTTTAAAACACTGTTCACTACTTCTAGTTCAATAAACTTAAAAAAATATATATAATAGTGTGGTATAGAAAAACATTCCAAAAACATTTTTCACCTGTTTTTTCCCTTTTGTCCTTCTGGCTCACTGACATCCCCTCCCAATGACATTAACCATTTGTACCCTAGTAAAATTTGAAAAACATATTAAAAGATCATTCAGGTATGTCTTTCAAACTAACATCAGTAGATTTTTAGCCTCAGTAACCATTTCTCATATTCCTTATGTGATCAAGTCTACAATTCTGTCAATAAAAATTACACATAAAGAAGCATTGTTTTATCCCACTGTTCTGTTTTCCTAATTCTATAATATAAAGCCCTTCCAAGCCAGCAGACATTAACAATTTCTAGCCAAGTTAAAAGAAATGGGTTTTGGTGTGGATTTTATTTTTATCCACAAAGTATGATGCTCTGAAATTGCATGCAGAAATCCTTAGTAAAATTAATATGCAAATTACTTTTTCTCAAAAATATTTATAATTTTCAAAAAAGAGTTTTTCTTATTCATAAATATGTTTCTTTGTCATATCATGTAATATTTAATGCAGTTATCAAGGAAAGATGTATGTAGAAGACACAGAATATCTGGAAATATAATGCTGTGATTAAAGCAAATTCTGAGTGCTACAAACACCAGAAATGTATTTTTATTACAAATTTATAAACTATGGTGGTAACCTTTTTCCCCCCCTCTCTTTCTGAATATATTTCTAGAAAATTTTGTCTGGATTACCCAATAGCAGTTTTTTCAGAGAAAATCATCATCATTTTTGGTAGACATCTAACAAATTTTTGCCCACTGAAACAAGTTTTTCAAGGTCTTGTCAAAACCAGAATTTTAGAAGTAAAAGGACAGTTAAAGCAAGATTATTCTTAGGTAGTGGAGCATGAAGTTTAACCATCAGTACCATAAATCATGGAGAATTTATAATAACTTTTGTCCCTTGAGTTTCCTAAACTAATTGAATATAAAGGAAATCTGATTATTTACAATGTCCCTTCCCGCAGAATAAGGAAAAAAAAAACAAACCCAAAACCAAAAACTCAAACCCAAGTAATTTCAGCAAATAAATATTGGAGACACAGAGGCTGGGAATTTCTAATAAGAAAAAATTCTGGTTTGCTTTCCAATAGAAATCTGAAAGTGCCTGAGATTACTGCTCTGTAAAGCACAGGTCAAGGTCTCTCAGCCCTAAGAGTTCAAGGTCTCTCAGTCTTCAAATTGTTTCTTTAAGAAAAACAAAACAAAAACCATCAAACCTGGAATGATAGGAAGTGTTTTGGTTTAGTAGTATTTGTACTACATCTTTTCTTTAGTACATTAATTTTAGTTAAAAAAAAAAAAATACTTCAAGAGTAAAAAGTGAAGATAAAATCATCGATTACTTAATTTTTGGTATGCTTTAATATACAGAAGAAGTAGCAGGTGATATTAAAACAATCAATAGCATCCTTAAGAACAGCCAACCTTTCTCTCGTGCTCTATTAAAGACTTTCACTTCCTTCAGGTTTATTCCAAGGCCAGTCCTCATGGTCACAGCATCCGTGGCCTCATTCTTGTGGCCTCTTCTAATAGAGCCATTTGCATGTGCTCTGCCAAAAAAGTTGAAGATGTCTCATCAACAATCCTCAACTAATTCACACCGAACAAATGACTGAAGAGCAGTGGAGAGTTCACTTAACGGGAGGTGTAAAACCTGTTCTCATCTACGGCACTGAGGCACTTTTGAGCTTTCGGCATGGCAACGCCCTCTCCTTGGAAACTGCACAGGTTTCTGTGACCTTGCTAAGGAATAGCTAATCCTACAAAGGTGAAGCACCTGGCACTGAAATAACGTTTTGAGATTTAAAATACTTATGAAAAATAAATTACCTGTCAGACCAGTAGATGTAAGCTCCGAACACCGCAACTGAAAACATATCCACATTGCTCCCTGACAGCACAATCTCCCGACTCCCTCCACTCTCAAGGTCAATTCTTTCTATCTTGTCGGTACGAGCATCACACCAATACAATTTATTTTCCTAAAGATTAATTTCAAAGGAAACATCAACAGGCTTGTCCAAGTATTTAATTAAGAGTTATTAAGATTACATCAAGGTGGAACATCAGCTGGCTTTAATGAAACATAACAAATAATGTACATTTTAAGCGATACTGGAAGACAGAGGAACCAACCTCGTAATCGATGGAAATCCCGTTAGGCCACGCAATCCCCAGGCTCACAAGGACAACCTTCTCTGACCCATCCAAGTGTGCTCTGCCTATGCAAGGGGTCTGTCCCCACTCTGTCCAAAATAAGTACCTAGAATGTTGTAGAAATCACCAATTAAAATTGCAAACAAAATGCACTATTTCCATTAAATGGGTACATAAAAAACATAAAGGTCATGTCTCTAAATAATCTTAAGAAATTAAATGTCTCATAATGCTAGTTTAATAGAACACTTTGCTGAGATATTGTTTTCCAAAGACATACACAAAGAAATTCTTAAATCTGTATTCTATTAGTCAATATGCAATTCTATTCCTTAAAGAATTCAGCTTTGTGCTTGGAAAAATAAAAGCAAATTTAAAAAAATATACTGGAACAGAAGCTCTTCTCATAAATAACAAGTGTTGTGATAATACCAGAGATGTTCAACTTAAAAATGTTTTAGGTATGAAGCAGTGAGAAGCACTGTGGGAAATGGTAGCACAAAGGGACCTTATTTGAGGAGAAAATATTTTTCAAATTCTGCCTAATGGCTCATGGGAACAATTTGAATCTTACTTATCTAATCTCATGTTCCTGCATACTTACTGCCTCGGTTACATCACTAATTTGGGATAAGATGCTGGTTAAACTTCTGCCTTGAGAAACGTCTCCATCTGTTGCTTCAGGTGTAGCAAAATGAGCGCAGTTGATCTAACAGAGCACTTCCTTTATGAACAGTAACCTAAGGAACAGCTGTATGGGAATCTGTACGTGTCTACAAATATAAATGGGTGTATGTATATCTGGGTTTAAATATATTATTAACACACAAAAAACATACTCTGAGGAAGAAATCTCTTTCTAAGGTAATATGATGGAGACCTAGAATATTATTAATTCCCTGAGGGGAAGGACTTTTGTAGCAAATATTCATAGAACACTAAAACTTTGATTAATAATATGCTGTACACAAAGTGAACAGAACATACAAAACCACTGTCCATTGCTTTCCTCTGTGTGGAATGTATGTGCTGGTTGGTTTTTAAAGATTACAAAAATCTTCTGGGCATTAATAAACAGTTCTCCCCCTGTGTCCGGTGACATCATTACACCAGTCTGTATTGGACTAGATGACTGCAGATATGTGAAATAATGAGAGATAATAATGTGATAAGGGTAAAAAAAATACAAATCCTCTAAATTGCTCATCAAATTCAGCTTCTGAAACAATCTACTTTGGCTCTCATTGTAGAGCTTTCTGGCTCCAGGAAAAAAGAATTTGTTCTCACAGTTCTTGATATAACAAAAAATAATATTTATAGCAACGATAAAACTCATTCAGACTAGGAAACTGAACTGCAAAATTAGTTAAATTAAAAATATGTTGAGGAATGTTAAAATAGGAAGTATTACTCAGTTGGATTTTAACAATCACTACATAAGTTTAATACAACTTTAACCAGATTACTAATAGCACCTCTAAACAGAACTGAACTTCCTTTCAGGCATCTGGTCAGAGGTCAGAGTTATTTGAGATTTTTTTAATAGAGGATGTGAACTAAATGTTGACTGCAGAAAAACAGGCATTCAAAATACTCCTTAGCCTTTCCTTAAACCAGTTATTCTGATAAAAAACAAACAAACAAAACACTCCCCCAAACAAAAACAACAACCAAAAAACCCAAAAACCCAAAAAACCAAAACCCCCCAAAAAAACAAAACAAAAAAACCCCAAAACAAAACAAAACAAAAATCCCCCAAAAACAAACGAGGGAAAAAAAAACAAACCCAAAAAACAAACCCCACAATTAGCAGGTTAAATGAATCTAAAATCCTCCGAAGAAAATCATGAATAGCTGCCAAAACATGCTATATGAACAAGTATACCTGATGAGGGACAAAGACACCTTCTGTAGGGCTACACATTCCTCACTTTTTCCTCAGTGACAATAAATAATGTCACCAACCAGCTGAATGCTGCCTGCTTCTCATCTTGGCATACCTGGCAGATTCAATGAGCTCTAATAACTCCTATTTTCTTCTCCATTCTTACAGCTGTCAACTCAAGCTTCCAGACAAATGCAGAATGTGAAGTCAGGGCAAGGGGAGGGAAGAATACCTTTGAAAGTTTTGCTTCGAAAAGGAGAGGAGATGTAACAATAATGCAAAGGGTAAAAAGGCCTTAATGTTCCTTTCTACAGAAAGGCAGACCTCTACTTCACCAGCAAAACACTGCTACCCTTCTCCTGGAGGAACTTGGATTGAAGAGATCTAAGTCATCATTTTGTGGCACAAGATTATAAAATAGATGAAACCTACCTTGCTTCACAGAAGACACTAATTGTTTGACACGTCTGGTGTAATCTGTGGTCCTCTCATCCTCCTGAAGGGTTCTAAGGCATTCCCCTGCCATGGGCAGGGACACTTTCCACTAGGCCATGCTCCTCAAAGCCCCATCCAGCCTGGCTCTGCACAGCTGCAGGGATGGGGATGCCACCAGCAGCTCTGGAGGTGGAATGGGATGGGACAATCCGTATTTCTGTTAATGCTGCAGGATGGTCCCTCCCCTCAGCAATCAGCTGGGTGAATAGAGATGGCAGTTTTGCCAGCCTTTATTTTCCAATCCACAACCTTCATCTCACATGACTTTCATGGCTCATGAATTTCATGACTCCCTGGTTGTTCTGCTGGGATGTTACATGATCCTGGAGTTTGTAACTACCAAGGATTACACTGTTCTGTGACTTCATCATGAGGCCCTTCACGAGCTAATGTGCCTTCCCTGGATTTGCTGGGAACCCTGGAACAGAGCTAAGCATGCTTCCAAGAGATGTCTGAACTTCAGGGAAACTGTTTCCTTAGAAAATCAGAACTATTTTGCAGGGAAATGACAGTATGCCATGCATACAGAGAGCAAGGAGAAAGCTCTGTGTACGTTAGGAAGAACACGTTACCCTTTCTCTGGATGCACCGTGATGGAGCGGGGCTGGTCCAACCCCTGGGAGATGACGACGTATCGGAAGGAGCCGTTCAGCCGCGCAACTTCGATCAGGTTGAAGCCGTGATCTGTCCAATATATGTTACCTAGGAAAAACACCTTGGAGTCACTGCATAAAGGAAAGACTATTTGAAAAGTGTTTAAGAAGCAGAAACCAACTGCCATATTTTTTCTCATATTTGTAATTTATAGTTGTGTTCAGCCTTTTTAGAACGTAAACTTGTACTGAAACTGCTCATCTACAAAGTGCCATCCAAGATATATAAACAATTTCCAGACATTTGCAATAGTAGAAACTAAAGCTGAAAGGAAACCAAATTATATTGTCTCGGGCAGAAAATGCAAGAGTGCACTCTCAGAAATTATGACAAGTCCAGGAGCAGGCTCACACCTACCTGCTATCCAGTCCACTGCAATGCCTTCAACTCTCCCCAAACCATTTGTGACGATGTCTTCTTTCCAGGTTTGGTCTCGCTTAGCCCTGCTAATTTTGTTGAAACCCATGTCTGTCCAATAGATTGTATCATTTCCTATAAAACACGTGCCAATGATTCTAAGTTAATTCACTCACTTCATCCAAGTTTCTACATTAGGAACTGTAAAAATTGCCAGTTATAGCTTTATTAGTAATTATATTGTAGCAATAACAATAAAGTATTAATAAAGTAATAATAATATTAGGATAATATTGTAATAATTATATTATTAAAATTATTATTATAGATAGTAATATATAATATATAGTCTATATATTAAATATATATATATTATATATAGCATAAACGAAATAAATAAATAAATAATATTATTATATTGTTTATAGTCTCTGGAGACGATAACTGAACTATACCCATGACACAAGAAAAGCTCTGAACACCAGCTGACACTGATTTGAAAGCAAAATATACAAGTAAAAGGGCACTGTAATTGTTGAGAGAACTTGAAATTTTGCTAGGCAGAGATGCAAGAGCATCAGTGAAAATGCAGGTGAAAAATAGAGAAGACAATTTATTCAACTTCTAACCAGTTAACAAGAGATCAGCGATATTTGTGTGATGAAGTAGTCCAACAGAAATAGGTCTGGTTTTATTACAAAGGCAAATATCAACATATATTCAGGCAAAAAAGTTAGATCTCTCCATGCTGAATTCTCAGGCAGAATTTATTTCAAAACAAAAACCAATGGAGTATGACAAAGTAATTGTACGTTTCAAGAAGGAAATGTCTGTGTTTATATAACATAGGTAACTTAAGATTTGATTTCTAGACTGCTGATTTGTAAACTCAATGGGTAAAAAAATGAGTCTCAAAGGAAGGCTGGCCAAAGAGCTGATGGGTAAAAGTATAGAGACACAGGATATTTTTCAGGTCACTAACCAATTTCTTGTTTTCCGAAAGCTAATAAAAAATACGTTTGAAGATATCCAAGCACCACTGGGAGATGTATCCAATTAGTTTTCAGAATGTGATCTTCAATTTTTTCCCACTGTCTTTCACACGCGTGCAAAACTGAAACCTCCTAATTCCATAAGAAGTTTGGGAGACTGTGTGAACTAAAAACCATTTCTGTATATACAATGGAAAGGTACTGAGTGTACTCCAGGTGGAAATGCCTCCTCTTCAGGCTGTCAGAGCACCTTCCAGAAGGAAGAAACAGATCCAGACTTGACTTGTGTCCTGCAGGGAAGTGGCTGAGCTGTGCTGGACAAGGAGAAAACTGTGCCACTCAGCTGTCAAACCACCTGCTGGGTACAGCACCAGGACTAAGAAAATATCATGGGAAAAGTGTCATAGCAGGAGCAAGCCTTTTTCTGTGAAAAAGGAACTAATGAAACCTGCTTTCCTACAGACTGATGAACTCTTTCTGTAAAATCACCGGTTTCCTACTCAGATTCTCAGTGACTCCACCAAAAAAGAGCAGCTGCCTCTGCCAGAGCAATTGATGTGCACAACACAGGTTTTCCCACTTACTGTAAATATTAAAGGTAGAGCTTAACTCCGTAATATTTCCCATTCTGTTAAGTCCGGTTGTAATTACTTAGGAAGTTTGAAAATGAGGGGTTATTTAATTTATGAGAAGAATTTACAGTTTTTAGATGTTCAATCAACTATACATAATATTTACCTGCATGGAAGTCTATGCCCACAGCAAAGGAAGTCCCAGACACAGGCATTAGAGCATCCATTTTATCATTTGGATCAAGAGGAATTCCTCTAATTCCTTCATGAACAGAATACATGAGAAATGATTCAATACCTGTGGGAAAGATAAAGCAGCCAATGAGAGCAAAGTAAAAACTTTCCCAATCACCAAGATCTGAGGAGCATGCATACACTAGACATAATTTTCCAATACTGCTCCACACTTTTTCAGAGTGATAATTCCACCTCTTTGAAAAAAACCCCATGAGTTATTATGGTGTATTTCTAGTTAAATTACAAATGTGGTCCTATAAAGAGAAGGGAGTCATTGCCCATTTCAAACATCACCTTATAATTAAGTAATTAGCAGGAATGAAAATTAAAACTTAAGAAGCTTTGAATTATGAGAAATCTAGGAACATTTCCAGTGCACATCTGCACTATGTGAATATACCCAGCAAGAACTAATTTTAAAGAACTTGTGGAAAGCAGGACAGTAAATTGTCCTTTGAGGCATGGGATTCATCTCACCTCAGTTATGCACATTTCCTTCACAGACAGGAGAGAGAAATGCAGTTTTAGCGACCAATGCAGCTGATGCATTTTAAATGAATACTTTAGTGTTAGATTAATCACACTCCAAATGCACCTATTTCTGTAAAGTAGGAATAAATTCTACCATGGAGAGGTCTTCTTATGTAGTCACTCTCAGGAATTACTAAGTCCATAATTAATAGTCATAAATAATATTAAGTTTATAAAACTAGATGGCACCTTGACTATAAGGCTGTTTTGTATTTTTCAGGCAAAGAGTAAGACTTTGGCTGTAAGCTATGTTCTGACTTTTGCCAACTTTAATAGAAAAAGATTTAAGGAAAAAAAATTGCTTTATTTTATATTAAGAGCAATACAAGAGGATGAGAGACCAAATCATTCAGCTAGTTGTAGCCTATAATTTAGTTCAAAGATAAGGTATATGACCTTGAACAAATATTTACTGCTATTAACAATGTTTCAGATGCTCTGTTTTTCTGCCTACATTAAAAAAAAAAATCCTCAGAGTTTCCACAAAAACCTATGTATTTGAATAACTAAATTTAAAAAAGCAATAGAAATTAATTAATTAAATTAAAAACAAATTAATTAATTAAAAGCAATAGAACAATAGCCATTTCTGTGTTTCTGCTTCAATCAAGCATATTAAATATAGTTATTCGCCTTTAAATGACTAAACCAAGTTTATTTACTCATTGCAGTGCTCCCCTAGAACTGTTGGTTATAATAATTTATTGTTGGTTACAATAAATACTAAAAGCCACTTTACCTTTGCAGGCCATGCGGTTCTTCTGAAGGTTGTAGCCTACAGTGCACACACAAGTTCTGGTGGTTTCTGATGTGGGCAAACAGAGCTGGGAGCATCCCCCGTTGTTTAACTGGCAGGAATTGCTGCCTATGACAAGAGAAAGCAAAACCTGAGCAGTGCAATCCTGGCTAAAAATGAGTGTTGTCATCAATATATTAACATTTCTAAATTTTGTTCAGGTAACTTCTTGGAAAAATTGAGATATGCATAAAATATTTAATATATTCATATATTTTTCCATGCTTTGCTCCTGCAAAATTTTATCCACACACTTCCCTTCAGAATATAAATAACTCTGTTTTCTGAAAATCTGTCTATTTTAAAGTAAAAGCATATGAAAAACCCTAAAATTCTATGTTGAGTTAATGATGAAATCTCACTGGCATTAGTGTATCTTATTGCAGACCACAAACAAATCATTGATTATATTATATCCATTCATCAAATGTTATATTAACCTTGTTATCTTCATGAACCAGCCTTTTTTTAGTATATTTATGACACAAACCAAGGTGATCTCACAAATCCATGCTCCTAACTACTTAATTAGTACAGTATTTGCTTTTAATAGATGAACATATTCTAATAAGATTTATAATAAACACTATACACAGTAAACTAAACACATGTCAGAAATGCAAAGGTTCATGAAGAAACATTTAAATCCACTAAGATATTCAAGGAATTAGTTGATTATAAGTTACCAAGACTCCAAAAATCAGAGCACTACTTGTCGCATTTATTTTTTGCATTCCTAATTTTGAAGTAGAAAGCATTAATTCACCTAAAATCATAGACATTTTCTAATGATGCAGCAGACACCAGATATTGCTGAAGTTTAGGCATTCAGGAGGAGATCTTATGTCTCCATGGTAGGGAGCTAAAGCACTTTAAAATGAGAGAAATCTCACTGAATGCCTAAATTTGTGTCACTTTTTGTTCCACCACACTTTAAACTAAGGGCCAGGCTGGCAGAGCCCCTGTGGTGTTTCCCAGATTAGGTAAAAAGTTACCAGAAATGCTGAATATGGAACTGAATTAATGCGCTCCATACAAAGAGTGCTTACTGCAGGAGCCATCCTGAGCTCTTTTGGAAGCTTCTCCACAGAATCAGAGAATGGTTTGGGTTAGAAGGGACTTTAAAGATCATCCAGTCCACCATGGGCAGGGACAGCTCCCACCATCCCACATTTCTCCAAGCCCTGTCCAACCTGGCCTCAGATACAGCCAGGGATGGGGAGTCCACCATGAAATGAAATAATTGTTTCCCATGCTCATCACTTTTCAATGGGAATTTGAATTAAACTCTTTCTAAAGGAGTTCACCAATGTTTTCATCACCAATCTCCAAACGCATAAAACTGTGCATGACCCCAAATTACACCTTTTTCTCTATTCTCTTAGCTCCCACTCCGCCAAGTTTTGGCGGCATTAGCAACCTCTCCCGACTTTTCTGCTACCTCAATTTTGATTTATACTACTGTCACTTCTGTCAACTTAGATGAATTAAACTGTGTTTTTAAAACAGGTAATGAAGAATATTAATAAATTCTCCCATAACACTTCACTAAAAGTTTCAATAGTTTGACATGCTGTTCGCGTGCTAAGCCCTCTTTTTTTTTATTAAAAATTTTAAACTCTCTAAAAGAACTTCAAACTTCACTTTAGTATAAACATCTGATAAATTAAAATATATCCAGCAGATATGCAAAATCAATTATTCTATTATATTCACTAATTTTATTTATTCAAAGATAAAGGATTTCCACCAAAATATATTTTATCAGTGAATCACAATAAAATACATATTTTTTTCTTCACATTTGGGAAAAAGAGAAAAGATACTATGCACTCTGAAAGTTGGTAAAATATAATTAAAATGTGCCTTACCTTGCTGTGCTGCTTTGTCATACACTTTCATATGAACAACACCTGCAGTTTTGTTTCTCAACACAGTTGGGTTTCTTCCATCTTTTTTATTACAGGTGCCAATCTGAGCCAAGTTCTGGTCTGCCCACCATAGCTTTTTATCTGTAAAATTTCCAGGGTTTAAAAATTTAGAGGATCACTATCCAATTGTATATGGTTGAAGCCTAAGGTGGGAAAAAACTTTTCAGGTTAATTCTCAGATCAGTTTTAAGGGAAATTGCTTAAAGAGGTTATAGAAAATATCTGAAGAAATTGTGTTATTAAGATTCTGCAGACATGAAAAGAGTTTTCTCCAATTTCACTTCTGCTGTGACACCTGCTGATTTAAGGCTACCTCCATTTTAAAAAGGCCTCATTTTACATATATTTATGGAAATTCTAGTGTTACTAGGGAAGAAATTCATTTCCACAAGCAAACGAAATTGCTTGTAATGCTAAACCACATCTTTAATTAAAAAAAAAAAAATTACAAGCAGTAACTAAAAAATCATGAAAAAAATGAAAGGCACTGCCTCCAAAAAAAGTAAAAATTTTATTAAACCAAAAAACCCTAGCAATCTAAAATAAAAAACAAAAAACAAAAAAAAATAAAAAACAACACCAACAACCAACAAATTCTGAAATACAGACATCTTGAGGTCAAACCTCTTATGACTACCTACCAAAAAACTTGCCAGTTATGCCCTAAAACCTAAAAAATAAATGTTTTAATTCTTCAGAAACTGCTAGGTGACTAACATACAGCACTGCAGTCTCAAAAAAAAACCCCCAACCTACCAAAAAAAACCTCAAACAACCCCCAACCAAAAAAAACCCCACAAAAACCCCCCCCCAAAAAACCACCCCCCACAAAAAAAAAATTACACAGCTATTTTTAACCATAATTCTAAACAAAATTTGGATTATTTGTCTCTGCATTAGTGATATATTGTCGGTAGACAGCTCATCTATGATCTCTAGCATTCAGAATGAACTAATTATTTCTATATTAATTTTAAAATATAGTAGATGATTTTACAACAAAAACCACTTCAGCATAAAGACAATTTGCTTTCACACACAAGGGAGGAACAAATGCTATTTTGGACCTTTAAACATCAAACTGAAGTGATTTATTTGCCTGATTATGCTAACAAGAGTATTGCTCGATCGCTAATTACAATCTTGTTGCTGAAACTGGGTTATAATATATATTAAAATTGTTGTATTTATCCATTCTGTTGGGTAATTAGCATTAAGCCCAGCAACATATTGGGAAACAGCACTTTCAAATGCCAAAAATTGCTACCCTAGCATTGTGGACAGTCCTTTGGAGATTTCAAGTAGTTCTCTGAACACAAATTTTGATGGGCCATTAGTTTTCATTAATGGTGGTTTGAGTATTTATGGAAGACAACTATGTACTGCACTTAGAACCGGGCAAATTGCCTACATATATTTCATATATTAATGCTAATGTAATGAATGGTGTTACGGCAATTAGAAGACTGATGACTTGGAAAATTAAGGTGTATGTGTTTGAAGTTTCCTGGTCTAAGCAGCACCTTTCACTTTGCCAATAGATCCAGCAAAGTCACAGCTCCTCACCATTTGAGTTACTAGGAAAGCATTCTGGCATTATTTTTGAAATTTTATTTAGGATGAAACAAAAATCAAATAACCAATATATCATCTAACTGCATGGTGAAAGTAAACAGGAGCATGAATATATTTTAGCAATATTAACCGACATTTTCTGTCTAAAATGAAATGCTGTAATTGTTACTTTCTGTTTTGATTGCTTGATAATACATCTTGATGGCTATATTTATATACAGTTTTGTTCAAAAGACAATCTTCTAATATCTGCATGCCCATTGAAAAGCTATTATGCATATCTGATTCTGTTGTATTGCTGATTGAATTTTTTTTTAATATGAATTTCAACAGATATAGCGCTTACACATAAAATCATTCACTACATGAAGCTACTCTGTTTTATACTAAAAAAACACCAAATGCACAACAAATTATATCCTCATTATACAATCTACATTATATTCCTATTTTGTAGAGACATGATCTGAATCTTGTGGTTTTGCGTAAATTGTATTTCTGTGAGGACCGGTTACAAAATCCAATCAAATACCTCCACCAAAACTGCTGACAGAAGCCCTCAGCATCCTTTTCTTCTCAGCCACAGACTTGCGGGAACTAATCAATACTTTTCTAGCAATGCTCAGTTTCTCATTCAGAGCCATACATCATTCAAGAAAGAACGCTCCACTTTGGAAACACATCAGATATTGCTGCGAGCTCCTTTGCAATTCAGATCGTGTGAAATAATGACTCTGCTCGCCAATCCAGAACTACAGTTCTCACCACAAAGGTAAATTTCCAACCAGTTTCTATTACAGACAAGGAACTATTTTCATTAAGTAACTTGGAAGGCAGGAAATGAGACTTTATGTGGAATTCCAAATGCATCTTTATAATTTAATCCCACTGCAGACATTGGCTACGAGGAAGACTGCTTAAATCAGATATTAAATGATACATTAAACTCAAACCTTAAGACAAGTATAGGAAGCATTTTCTCATTGATGACAAGAGTTTTGCCGTACCACATAAGAAATTCAGAGATTCTCTCACATGGAACATCCTGAATCTCAGAACATTGGATATATTTGATATCAACTTGTAAATGGTGTCAGCAGCAGGTGTTGAAAATTATGTAGGGCATAGGGTGCCGTGAACCAGATAAACTTCTAAAAGACTAAAATAAAATTCAGAGGTCTTTGAAGAAAATTAAATGTGAAGTTAACATAGTAACAGAATAAAATTACTGTGGACCAAATGCAAGACAATCACCAGTGGGAGGTACTAGACAAAGCAATCATGTGGTTTTGACGGATTAATTAAAAATGGCTGATGTTGAATACACTGACATCTCACATAGTGAATATGTATTTGAAGAAAAAGTGGTAAGAGCAGAGAAGCAAATACAACTTCATACATTTACAGCATTTCTTTGTAATATAGAATGGCAACAGCAAAAATATTTTTTGGTATGCTTAAAGGCATGGAAATATAGCAATTTTGTATATATTCAAATGCTTTACTTTCAAATGGAATATAATTTCCATCCATCTATATCATGCTCAAAAAGATTTAGCAAATGCAGGCACCAAAAGACTAGGAATTTTGCTCAGCATATTGAAAAAGAAAAATGACTGACAGTGCTGAGTAGAAAACCAATAAATGAGAGAACCAAAACACAGAAAGATGTGAATTATATATTGTTTCCATTTCCCTCAAGGATAAACCTGACAGTTACTTTGGCACCAACTTGTTTGCTAACATTATTTTTTATGTCTTATCATTACCTTCTCTAAGCTCCCACTAAAGAATGCAATAGTTGGAAAATGTTAAACAGAGCCTGGGAAGGACTAAACAACAGCAGACCTCTGAAACAGAAGAGGTAACTTCCAAATGGTTTCCAACAGCTAAACTGCAGTGCGAAAGCATTGGAATTGAAAGCAATAAAAACAATGGGGAGATTGAGGGGCGGTGCTATAGGAGAATTTTCATTGCTGGTGAAGCTCTGAACCACTCCATAAGTCATATTATGAAGGAAACCAAAACTTTACTGACCTCACTAGCAGTACCTATTGAGTTCACATCACAGAACACAACCATGTGCCCAAGAGCGGCACCAGGAGTGCCCAACTGCTTCTCTTTTCCAATTTTGAAACTAACAGAATCAAAGATCAAGAAACTCAACATATCAGAAGAGCACAGAGATTACCAAGGCAAACAAAAGAAGTCTTGATTGGGCCAAGCCTCTCCCAGTCATCACTTTTTTTATCGTTCTGAAACACCTTCTGGAACGTGAACTGTAACATACAGCAAAAGTCAGTGGAAACTGTCAGATCTGTGCGTTTTCTGTGCAAAAGGATGTCCAGACAAGGGACGGAAGGCATTAGCTCTTGACATAGACTATGGATGTTCTTTGGGAGTCTCTGTGAGCTCATATTTTCTGTCAAGGAGACTGATAGCTGGGGAGGATGCTTACAAACTGCTGAAAATATTTTCAGAACCAGCAACTGAGGACCTTGAAGAGCAATCACTGGTAGAGTAAATTTATTAGAAATTCCGCAATTTTTCTGAATTTTTTTTCTCCTTCAGTGCAGCTACCCCTGGCTGGGAGGTGCATGGTTGACCAGGGCTATCTCAGATGACATTACCCATCCCATCAATCCCCTGAGGTTCCCTCCACTGTTTTCTTGCTTTAGCTCTTCAATCCAATGAAGGTTCTGTTGACCAACGAGTGACCAACTGCATGACCTGGTGACACAACTGAACAGAGGGACTCTCAAAACACCGAACTCCCTCCACTTCGGCATCAGTGGAAACATAACCCAACCAAATGACAAGATCTTCTACAAACAAGAAAACGCAAACTGTCCAAAATACTGCTTTTAGCTGGGGAGACACTAAATACAAAAGACAGAAAATTGCAAAAGAAAGCTGAAGATTACAGGACTTTCCAGCACTGAGTGGAACTTAAATCCTACAAAACAGTTAAAGGTTTGGGCACAAGTATTATCGCTCTTTTCAGTCACTGATGAATTCAAATGGTAAAAAAAAAAAAAAAAAGCTCAGTATATTCCAGTGAAGAAATATTCCATTCATGTTGCTTCATTGTGTTTACTGTGTTCTTAGATAACAGAAGTAAAGAAAATTTTGGAAATGGAGCAAAAATGATGCAATAAACATCGCAATTACTGTGATTCACCTGCTAAAACCTCCTATTAAACTTGTAGGCAAACACATCAGCAGGGCAGTAAATTTTCACATGCTATCACGTTAAATCTTACATTAGACCAAATTAGTCATTCTTCTTCATTTATATATTATTAGTTATGACCATTTATCAATTAGAGATCTCTTACCTGGCTTCATATGGCATTGGATTCTCTGTTCTGACCCACTTTACATGTAAAAAACCCCTGTTTATAAGAAGCTGATGTATAGTCGCTCACTCTTTAGGAAAATAAATGGCGTTTATTTTCCTAAAGAAAACACAGTAGGTTCCACAATATCAAAACTTACAGGAGAAATTAATACAGAAATTTTTCCTGTTTTTCAACCAGCACATACAACACTGATGATAAAACTGTACGTGCTTGTGCTTTTCTCCAGCAGATTTATATACAGAACCTCACTGCACTGCTGAGCTGCAGTTTAGCACAACTCTGACTCCAAAACAGAGACAAAACCCCAAAGCAAAACAAACAGAAACCCCCAGATGCCTTATAAGATTTGTTCACCATTTCTGAGTGAGAACAACTGCCATCACCATCACAAAAACCAAGAATCCCAAACTATGAATATTAGAGGTACATATGCTTAAAAACTACACAGCAGAAATTCTTCCATCTCCAGATGTGGCAAAATTCAACTACTTTCACACACTCTTCTATACATGACAGCTATAAACTCTTTATTCCCTGTCCCAGATGGATCATCACTGTTGTAGCTTCTGTGAATCGCAGATGAAGACTTGACACCACCACCAACTCCGTGACACTATGAACAAACACTCTTTACATCTCCCATTAAAGACTTCCAACAGCTCCCCAGAGTAAAGGTCATTTATTTAATCTATTTCTAGTCACAATCCAATCAATGAAAGACAATTTGTCCAAATTAACATTCATGACTTCTCCTGACACCAAACCTCTTTGTGTTTATGAATGCACATATAAAAACATCTTGTCTCCAACAGATACTGACAGCATTTAGAGTTCAGTACTGGCCAAATGTGTGTATAATAAATCTAATTTAGTAATTACCACTTTAAATATGACATAATTTACCTCATCTGCATAAAAATCATTGAATTTTATTTAATTTTCACTAGCACACCATCTATGTGTACATAATTATCATATAATTAATCAATCAAATAAAATACTTTATAAAAGGACTGGCAGTTAATGAGTCACCTATCCCAACAAAAGTCTGTTTATTAACTGAACTTTCAAAAAAAAAAAAAAAAATCTAAGATATATACAAGTAATTTTTAAGTGAACCAGAATAGAAGTCAGCAATCTGTAGGAAATACAGAAAGCTCCAAAGTGATCTCTCAGATAACAGAAATATAAACGTAAATTCTGAGTCAGACTGGAATTTCTTACTACACTCTGTCCAAGCTACAGCAAGGGCCAAGAGCTGAAGGTGCATATGAGAAAAAGTCCATTTGAAGCAATAACTTTGTAATATTCAACAATCTACAACTATTAGGGTTTTTTAGGAATTTTTCCTTATGCCATCTACGCTTTGATTTTTTGATAGATATTTTTGAACATTCTAAACATTTCTCATTTGCAAAGTGTAACAAATGGAACATTTTGTTTCAACCGATTTCCTACATGGAATATTAGCAAACACCTGAAAATCCAAATCCTCAGTCATCAATTCATATCCCAAAGAAGTCTTCACAAAGCGTCAGCCAATCCAACAAACCAGGAATATTCTGAAGTAAGACAGTAGGAAGAATTGAGCAAACTAGTCATAGATAATTCAGTGTAATGAAGTGCATAACACAGCTCCTTCTCCTTTCAACATTCTTTACATCTCCCTATAGTAAATACAAGGGATCAATTTTTTAGCTTCATCCCATATATATATATCTGCAAGGCTGTATTTAGATATATATTTGTAACAGATGTTGCAAACTGTTCAATTAAAGAGCTTTTTTCACAGAAAACACAGTCTCACTTGTGAAGGTACTGTATGTATTATTTGCATAAAAAGAACAACAATAGCTTCCCAAAGCTTTTTACCCTTCATTATTAATTAGCTTTGAATAATTAAAAAAAAATATTATCACTGGACTTACCCATAATGGTTAAAGCTGTGGCTTTTGTTAAGTCCTCTTTCATCGATTCAATTATTTCAAGATTGCCACCATCCAAACTGCATCTATTTATGGTTCCATTTCCTGAACTGATCCAGTAAAGCTTGTTCTCCCCATAATCTATTGATAAACCTGTAATTAATGCATACAACTTTAAATGTGGCTTTACTAGAGGATATACATTTATTGTTAAGCTGTTTAATTAAAGTACATTTAAGAAATATATCCACACACAATTACGTTATCTATTTACTCATCTAATCACATTTAAAAAAAAATAATTGAGAAAACCAAACTTTGTCATTTACAATGAAAAAAGTCATGCATTTAGAAAGATTTGTGCCTTTTATTTCTTCCAGTATCTATAGAAATGAGTGACTGACTGATGAAAGCACATTATCTGGCAACGAAGAATTACTTGAAAAAGCTGAGGTGCTAAACAAGGTCATTATTAACTTGTAAATGCAAACCAGAAACCATAATTTATATTCTAAAATTATGAATACACAGAGACTTAATAAACAAGGTACTTTTTGTGATTCAGAACTATGAAAAGAACTTGTCTCTCCCTGCATGCACAGCCCTCTGCCTAGGATGCTGAAACACCAAAATCTAATCCAAACCCTTAATAAATTTATAGTATTACTTTTCATTTTGCTTCATAGTGAACTGACCTCATAATCAGTTCTTTGGAGTTAGAAGCAAGAGAACTGTCAAAATAAAGATACTTGTAAAATAACCTAACAAAGTATAGAATTTTCTGAAAGTAAAAGAAAATTACTAGGAGATAATGCATTTCAGATTCTCTAATCCTTTAAAAATGTTCAAGAAGTGGTAGCAGGAGATTTCCCCCAGTGAAATATTCTTGGCATGGTAACAATACATGCCATAACAATTTGCTTTGGTGCTCCAGCTTTCCCAGAACTCATTTTAAGTATCCAGCAGCAAGTTGCCAAAAAGTACTGTATTTCACTGGATAGGTCAACCTCTAGATATTGTACTGCAGTCTTTTTCATCCTGTAAACTACTTCCCTGTGGAAAGCTATTTTGGAAACCCTGACAGGAGCAAGCAGTGCCATGAGCTGCAGCTTTTACAGCTGCCATCATGTCACTACTTCTTAACGCACATTTGACACGGCAGGCCAAAAGGTGTCTGCTTTCTGAGCTTCTGAAAACTGCTTTCCAGCCCTTTTACAGGTGCTGGCATTTCCTTCCTCCCTCTTTCCGAGTGCATCACCCAGGAGGAAACAACTCCTGCTGGAGAGAGGATGCAGATACAGAGCAGTGCCTTCAGGAGGGACTCGTCCCGCGGTGACTCTGCACGCGCGTTCTCGTGTTTGTACAACCAGCATTGCTCCTGATGCCTTAAGGATTTTTAGCTTCTATTCTTCATGCGTCTGTAGCTTTGGTGTGTAGCTCTAGGCTCCATATAAAGTGCTAAAAACCTCGGTTCCCAGCGTTTTAAACAAAATAATTCCTCTCAGTTGGAAAAGGATGTTTTTCCATTCCAACCAAGGATGCTTCGCTTCCATCCATTCCAAGGATGCTTCACTGCCTCAGAGCCCCAAAATATGTAAACAACAGTGAATTGGGGGGAGCAAGCTTGGGGTGGTTGACATCATCACCTGAAGGAGTAATTGGAGAATTGAGGCTCCATATGTTAATGGACAGAACATATAAAATGTGAAGAACTCATGACTCGCCATCCATTTTGGGTGTAGCCTCTGGAGTAGGCTTCATCTGCCCTGAGTGTACCTAAAGGCCTTTAATAAATTTGTCCACTTTTTATTCTCCTAACTCTGTGTAGCCTCTGTTTCAGGCATCACTCCAAGCACAGAGCATCAGGGATCCTGGAGACCAAGCAGCACTGGCAGTGCTCAGCCTAGCACAGGGAACTCCCCCGGCAATGTCAGTGTGGGTTCAAAGGGAATACACGAGCCGGAAGGTTTCCCTGCTCCGAGATGGACAGTGTTTGGCATTTCCTGCACCTCCCGACCAGACCAGCTGTCCACAGAGTGCACCTGCATGGGATCTGTTCATGGGGCTGCTGCCAACACAAGCTATGGAGCAATTACAGTCCTATCTTGCCAGGTTTTGTATTTCAGATATTCAGCTGGTGTTTCTGCACACCAATATTCCAATTACACAGCAGCAACTGACATGAAGGCATTCCTGTCTCCTTCTACACAAGTCTATCACCTTATTCTTCCCCAAATACTAACCACCTATTACCAACCTTTGTGAAAACACATTATTTCTAATGTAGGCAGAGCATGTTTATTTAGATTTTTTCAGGAATTGTCCTGTTTTCCTAATGAAAGCAAGTGGTTTATTAGCCATAAGCATCACTGATACTCATGACGCATTCCAGAGTGGGTGACTGGCTTCAAACATTATAACCTATCTGCTACAGTCAATCTGAACGTGAGGATTGTACAATATCAGTTTCAGGGATCTGCAATGAGCCAGTGATTTGCCCAACAAAGTATAAAATTAAGCATTAATTCTGAATTCCTAAGAACACAGTGTAATGCTACTCCACTGACCAGCTCTTTTATCAGCCGATATGTGTGTTAGCATTGGAACCTTTGAGAACTACAGAATGGACCAGGAAGCCAGACCTAGAATGCACTAGTTAAAAATAAAAGAAACCATCTGTCATCCTGAGAGTATCAGTTCTAAAAATTCCCAATCTTCATCTACTCTTGGAGATAATAGAAAATATACTGTAATTCAAAAATTGTCTCCTCCTTTTAATAAAACTCAAACAGAAAACAAAATAAAATTCATCAGCTTCCTTCAGGTCACAGATTACAAAACTCCCTTGTTTTTCAAAGTCTAAAATCATGCGTCAAGAAAGCTAAACACCCCATCAATTACCAGGATATCCAGCCTTAATAAGCCAGATATTTGTCTTTTTCTCAGTCTCTACCTGAGAACTCCCCCAAACACTCAAAATTAGTACTTCATGAGAGTTTCTATTATGGAAGAAGACAGCTTGTTCAGTTAGAAATGAAATATTAAATTAAAGTTTTAAGACTGCTACTTTCTGGCTCTTTAAAAGGGTTTTCTTGTTCTTAGCATGGGACTGCCTTATGCTAATGGTAAAAAATAATTTAAACCATTGAAAGTGGCATTTTGCACATACTGAATTTAGAGTTTGATATTGGAAACTTAATGTTTGTTCTGTGGTGTAAACTGATAATTTTTCCCCAGCCATGCAACTGAATCCATTTTCATGCCCATCCCGACAAAAAACTGATTCCAGATGTTTACCAATTAAAAGTTTTCCAGCAAGAGACAGGTGCAAGCTTTTTTTTCCCTTTTGTGAAGAAGCTGTATGTACACCTCCTTTACAAAATCTACATATTTTACATTTCACATACATATCATATACCTCACTTTTATGCAATAAGAACCTTTGACCTGGAATATGATCTATTTCAAATATTTATTAGAATACCTCAAAGGTGTTACAAATTAATCTGACATTACAGAAAGAAAACAAATTGTTCCACTTGCCCAGATGGATTTGCACACAAAGCCTTTGAATTTGGTTCAGTGGTTTCACTGCCACTAAGAGCAAAATCCAAACAGAAACCCTAAGCACTGCAATGTAGGACCTCGTGACCTGTGATCAGAAGATATTCAGTGCAAAATGTTACATGACACCACATCCTCCTTAATATTGTTCTAATGTTATTAAAAGTGCTCATTCTTCACCTTAAAATTAGTGGGTTTACCACTCTTTTTTCTCCAGATAAAAAGGTAATTGTCTCTTCAAGTGGATAGATAATCATATCAATAGTAAAACAGTTTGAATTCAGGGTGTAAAATGCATGTCATGCTGCTCTTATTGTCAAATTTATTGAATTCTTCACTCTCACTTCTGCTTGCTTAATGTACTCAGTTATAAAAATAATAAATGCTTTACAATATAATCACTTTATTGATGGGCTATTAATAAGGCATCAACAGATGACTTAACCACTTTAGCTCTCTGAAAAATGAAATTATCTATCAAGAGAGACTTGAACAAAACCAAAAAATACATGCAAAAAGAGCTTTTCTTTCTTTTTTAAAGTGCCATTATTTATTGTCAGCTACATGAATTTCCAAGTACTAAAACTGAGGCTAAGTCATGATATGAAATGTACGCTTCAACTGTTGCCTTTTCCTCTCCGTGGAAAGTTAAGGGCCAATTTATCTTTTGATCATGCAGCTGAGTTTCTGGGGAGGAAGGATCCACATCTGCAGTCAAAGCATCCTCTCACATATATCCATAACTTACTAAAGCCTTGATCTCCACATTTTTTTAACCGTGATATAAAGATTCAGAAATACAGATGTGTTCTCCTTCAGTCTACTGCAATCCTAGAGGTTAATAATACTCCACTAAGGCTACAGTAGATTTCTGTTAGAAGGGGCCAAAAATGTATTAAATTGTGAAACCCAACAGGAACACATAAATGTTGTTCATGTCTTTATGCCTGTTCTTATCGCTGTTATACTGAAGATGAAAAACATCATTGTACACAAAAATATTGGTTCAAGATAATGTCGATAATAAATTGCTATCAGTTAAAGAAAAAACAGGGGAAAATAGGTATTTACCAACAGGATCTTTTTGATTCTGAAAGAGTATTTTGCTGTTGCTGCCATCCATGTTTGCCATGTTGATTGTGTTACCGTCTGTCCAGTAGAGCTTACTGAAAAACACAATTAACATATTTACAATACTGCTTTGTGTACATGGTATTTTTAACGAGTCAGTAGTGAAAACATTCATCAGTTTAGGAGACAAAATGCATAACTGACGATTGCATGATTTAATCAGCAGCTTTCTAAGGAAAGAAGTATTCAGTGAGGATATTTTCAGCGAAATGTTTCAAATTTATGCTTTTTACTTTAGGTTTGAAAGAAAACAGAATGGCCAAACTTTAAATATGAATGAAGAACCTTCTGATGAGCTTTATTGCAGTTTATTTATTGCAGCCATGGACACCTTACCCTTTCACTGGGTGAACAGCGAGACACTGGGGCTTATCGATTCCATGGATGATTGAGGTTTTCAAGGAACCATCTAAATGTGCCACGTTAATTTGTGTTTCGTCAAATTCGGAGCTAATCCAATATAAGTTACGAGATATCCAATCCACTGCAAGGCCTCTGATACTCTGAATATCTGCAAAAAGGGAGAGCAGTTATTTTGATTTTCTTTCTGCATTATTGTCAGTCTTAGAGGAAAAAAAACATACTTTATTCTACAGTTCGTTAACAATCCTGTGCAATATTCTATTCAGATGGATTTATTAACCACTTGCCAAGAATTAATAATCTTTATTTTTCTTCCTGGGCCTGAGACACTTACAATAAGAACATGAAAATCACACTGAATATTCACAGCCTAAAACCTATTGTCCAAAAATAATAGTCAGAGATGCTGAACTTCTGTATTGTATTTTTCTACTTCAGAGAGCATTTATTGCTCAGTGGTTTTCTAAAACAATGCTGTGCTGAAATTTCAAAACCTCCTTCCCACTTCAGCAGCAGGAAGGCTCAGCACAGAGGATCTGAATTAAACCACTGGTCTATAGCATATTTCTGTAGCTCATAAGGAGCTACGTCACTGAAGCAATTTTCTGGTTTTATTTTTGAAGACTTTGAAGACTCCAAATTACTCCCCTGCCTTCCTGGATATGGCAAAAAACCTGTCAGTCAATGGGACGCAGTGAATGAATTTTTTATTTTGCTTTGCTGGTGCACAAAGCTTCTACCTTTCCTATTGAATTGTTTTTATCAAACCCCACAACTTTTCTCGCTTTTACCCTTCTGATTCTCTTCCCCATCCCAAAGTGGGGAGAGAATGAGCAGCTGTGGGAGGCTGAGGGTTAGCCCACAGCACCATTATTGCCTGAGGGCAGCAAAACAGGAAGGAGCATGATATGATTGATTTGGTAACTTTATAAGGTCTGTATGTGACAGAGTTCCTTAGCAAGATAATAAAAGAAATGTCAATCTGCGTTAATATCTGCCTGAAATACTGGGTGTAAAGCCACTCCAGACTTTCCATCTCTAGAAACCAACACCTCCCTCTGCCTCGAGACAGAGCTGGTTCACATCAGCTGGCTCTGTCGAGAAGGAAACAGGCCAAGGGAGATTTAACGATTTCATTATAGTTCATCGTTTACATGCATCTTCTGTCAACTTAACGTGGTAATTCCCACCGACAGAATTATTGTCCTTGACAAACTGACATGGATGTAGCTGTGGACTGGTTTGTACTTCCATAAGGATGAGCAGTGATTGGGTATTAGGAACTGTGCCAGCTTCACAGAATGCAGCAAAGGACACCAAGTACATAGTCCTTGACCCATTTTAAATTGATTCCCTGCCCTTCTGGGTTTTTTTGCTTGGAGGAACTAGAAAATAAGCATTTCATACTCTTAAAGAGATTAAAGTACAACTTGGCATCTTTGTGACACTGGCATAAGACTTCACACAATGAGAATCCCACCAGTACATGCTTACAAAGCTTCTTATGTTCTTATAAGAAGTATAAAAATATAACTGTAAGCAAATGAGATAGTTTACACATAATAAATAGTCTTTACAATGTTTTGATGTGCCAGAACATTGTAATTTTCTCAAACTTTTACATAATAAGTTACATCTGGAACAAAAAAAACCCAAACAAATACAAAATGCTCCACCACAGAAGCTAGCATAATAAAAGGAATAGGAAAGAATGCAATAAACACTCACACATAGTATATTTCTTTTGGTTGCATTAAGTTCCTTGGCAAGTTCAGTGACTTTTCTATAATAAACAGTATTTTTATTCTACTACTACTTGAAAAAAGTAAGAAACAAGTTCCTCTGTTGGGCACCTGAATACCTGATATAAAGATCTCTAGGAGACATTCTAAACCTTGTTCTCATTATTGGGACTGAAAAACATAGCTAATTGTTAATAAAGTTGTCTCTGAGATAGCAGGGGAAAAAAAATACGTAGAGCCACACTAAATAATGAATTCAACAATCTACACAGCCAAATGTGAATATTGCCATATTTGTCCAAACATTTCCCAAAATGTGCTAACACAGAACTAGTTTATTCTAAAGTGACACAAGGCACAGAACTTTAGTTAATTATTTTCTCAAGTCCCCAGATAATGAATTATTTGGTTTATTTGTTCTCCAAGTCAGAAAAGGCCAGATCTTAAACAAATGAGCTTTTTCTTTTCTTCCCCACAAAACATTCATTTAACAGCTGGGGAACCAGAGTTGGACAAATTTGCTTTTGCAGTCAGTTTTTCCTATTTTCAAGCAGGTAGGTACATTGCAAAGTAGAGGAACCACATGTGCTGCAAGGAGAGGAACTGACAGAGGTTGGAAAAAAAAAACCCCAACAAATGTTACCAAGGACAACAAATGGTTTTCACTTCAATACCAGAGCTACTGCAACAGGGTTGAAGCAATCAGATATAGACTTTATATTCATTAAGTTCCTGTACTTATGTACGTATTAGGTACAGGGGGGAAAAAAAAAAAAAGAAGAAAAAAACAAACACGTTACACCAGTATCACCAAAATTACAAAGCTGCCGTGTTGTGTGTTTCACCAATGGTGCCAAAGCTGAAAGCTCTACATGGACTGGAACGAAAAAATTAACCCTGACAGAGGTAATTTCTTTTCTAGGTAAACACAGGTAGCCAAAGGACATAGGAAATTCTTCAATGCAAAGCTATGTCAGGATATTGTACTTCTCCTGCTTTTTAAATTTATTCTTCCTTCCTTCCCCTGAAGACATTAGTTTCCTTCTCTACTGCACATTTCAATCTTGTATAAAATCAATGAGAAATCACATCCCAATTTGTTTGCATAAAACTGAATTATGAATCAATAAAATGAACTGCAATCCTAAAGAAAATTCTGCTTGCCTATTATTTAGATCAGTTATCCAATACCAGGGCAATATACACATATCAAGAAGTTGAACACTCATTTTTTAGCAGGTCTTGACACATATTTACCTAGAATGAATTATTTTTACTTCAAGGCTGCGCTATTTACCTCTTGAAATGATGGTTTCTAGGCCAGTCCCGTTGATGAAGGCGCGTTTGATGGTCTGCGTCTTCACGTCAGTCCAATATAAACGTTCCTCAACAGCGTCAAAATCTATGACTGTCACATCATCAATGTCAGGAACCGTGAAGGCTGTGATGAAGTTGAAATATGGGTTTTCTATGTCCACCCCTCTTATTTCTGAACGCCTTGCATAAAGAAGAAACTTCTTTCTTTCTGTTGGAGAAAGGGAAAATATCATTCCTCATCCTCTCCACAGCATCACTAACAGGAATCAAAGTCATTCATGTGAAATTGCTTTACAAATGTGTAAATGACATTTATACGAGTGATTGAACATCTCCAGAAAAACTGCAGCCTAGTGACACTTGAGAAAAAATGCTACAGGGCATAAAAATCACAGGAAAAATATAGGAATTCTGCATGCTGGACATTGTTAGCATACTGCTAAATCAATAGGGTCTTACGAATGTGTAAGGAAAAAATGCCGAAAACGTTATTGTTAAAATTTTACCCTCCTTAGTCCACTCAAACAAGTCCTGCTTCACCTGCACATTGTAACAGATATTAAAATTTGGTGTCACAGGGTGACAGAGATTCACTGTGACAGGGAAGTTTGGCAAACAGCAAATGTGTGTGTAAGCAGTGGAAAGCACAGAGTTGGAACAAAAAGGGCAAACTGATTGCTCTGATTTACACCACTTGTGAAAAAGGATGATACATTAAAAACAAAACAGAGCTCTCATCATTTTAATCTCAAAACTTTAAATTATTGGAGCAAAGGGCTGCAAATGAACAGTAAAAATAACCTTTTTTTCCTTGCAATATCCTTGACATGACAAAATAGTTTTTTTAAATTTCCTGAACATTATTAACACTGAAAAGAGTAATTTAGTACAAGGTTTTATAGATAATACACACAATTATTTGAAATTTCAAGGGCTTTAGAGCTTAGAAGTGTGTATTGCAGTTTTCTCCTAAAACTCCCCTGCAAGGATGCACTTCTAATATTTACTCTTTGTTTTTTAATCCTTGAAAATGAAGCTAAGACAACTCCAGAACAGGTAGAGATTTAAGGTATTAAGCATCTTTTTGTTATTCAGCTTACCTGACTCAGAATGTTGGGATGATGCACATTTCAGTGTAAAGCTTTCTGTTTTGCAGAGGTAAATTTTATGAACATATCACAAGCACCAGGAGCATTAAGAAAAGGCTGTGGCAGCAAATATCAAAGCACCACAAACCTCAATTATTAGAGTAAGTCATCAGTTCTCAAAAAGTAGATGCTCCTTTAAAATACATCATTAAAAAGCACTGTAGAGGGGGTTTTTTAAGGATTAATTTGTCTATTGATTCTAAAATCAATGCAATTGTCAGGCTGTGGGAGGAAAACTTACCATAACATGTTTTTTTGTCTGAAGACAATTTCATCAGGTGTGGACAGGCACAGGCAGCGCTTCTGTTGTGATTGATCAGACACATGTGAGAACAGGGACCTCTGCCCTCGTTAGCAGCACACGGGTTGGAAGCTAAAATGGGATAATTGAAACACACTCAAAATGTAAAAACAATTTTTAGAATTACGATTTGCCCAACTGGCATAAGTTACAGTTGTGAGAAGGTAAAAATTCTGTATGAAGACAAACCCAGTCTCAGTGATTAACCAAGATCTAATAATTTTTTCTAGGCTTACAGTCAACTCTTGTCCAAGAATATATAGCTTTAATTTTGTTGTTGTTGTTTGTTAACACAGCCACAATTTATAATTGTAACTTCATGAAGCCACTGGATAAAATTTTCCCAGGGAGATATTAACTTTGCAGCCTATTCATAAGATTTAAATGCATAGAATTTTACATTCATAATCAAGACCCATGGGATTAAAAAAATGTCAGTGTGATGAGGACCTAAAAAACAGATTTAATTTTGTGAAAGCATAGTCAAAGCTTAAATTATGAGATGAATTTTGGCAAATTCAATGTTTCCTTTCAATTTGATCTAACCACTAGAATATTAGTTGGAAATCTAACACATGAAGATAATTTGAAAGGGAATGAAAAGAAATAAACAAACAAAAAAACCACAGCAAAGTATTTCTACTTCTCTTAAAGAAAAACCTCTCCTAACTGTAGGTTTTCACAAGTAGCTTCCTTCAGCTCACTCTGAATAAATGTGCTAAAATTGCTTTAAAGATCACAAAGAAAGCTGACCAGACAAGACCTCTGAGTCTCACAAAACCTGAAATCATTCTTATTATCTTCATTCCTTATTATAAACCCCAAAGTTCCAGAGCAGGGCTGAAGAGACATTTCAAGCACAAACAGAAAGTAATGTGGACTCTTCCTTCTGTTAAAAAAACCCTTTGAAAATTAACATTGATGAAAAGGGAAGTGGGACTAACTGACTCAAAGACAAACTTATAATTAACAAAACCAATTAGTGTAGAATATATTCCTCTAGCACTGTGCTAGGCTGCAGTACAAGTCATTAGATAACCAGAGCAATCTGATGTATGAATTCCCTCACAAAATAAATTTAGCTCAAACTCAAGAAGTAAAATTTGAAGACAAACTGCAAGTTTGCTTTGCTGAACCATTCTTTTTTCCAATAGTGCATGCTTCCTTAAATTTATCAGCAATTCCTGAATCCTTTAACTACTTACTTGTCTTTCCCTGTACTATGGGAAGAATGGAGTTTCCAAAAATCTTGGAGAACAGGTTAATTACAATTGTAGCCATCATTCTATAAAAAAACCAAAACAAAACAAAACAAAAAAATCCCAAAACACAGGATTTTACCACTTTCAATTAAAAAAATTCCCTTTTAAGCCCTGGCAGCACTGGAGGCCACTCAGCCTCTCCCAAAAACAAAAAAAGGGATTTTATTTAACATCACTTTTATTGTACCTGCAGTAACAATGTGAGACAATCTGGGGTGACCTCCTGTACTAAGTTCACAACTTTATGTGGAAGACAAAGAAAATGTGAAGTTGAAGAAAAGACGTGGAAGTTAAAAAGGCTCAGGAAGCCTTTTCAGACAATTATTAATGCACTATGAATAAATATAAGTCATCTCTCCCTATGAACTATACATCAGCAAGAAAACAGAGTTTTGAAAATATCATGAAGGAGGTCATAGAATTGTTTATGTTGTAATGGATATCAGGAGACCACCTAATGATAAAACCTCCTGAAATTTTTTGGCATTTTTTCCACTGGTGCTGAAGACTGTAAAATATTAGCCATATGTTTTGTAGAACAGCATTTCCCTTCATTTATTTGCCAATACAAAGCAGTAATTTCTGTGGAATTTCAGTCTCTCTATACACATTCAGCTGTCTTTGACCAAGAACTATTTTGGATTGAAATATTAATCCCTTATCCTGTCTTTCAGTGCAAGAAGTTCTTTATGTTCTTCTCCACCAAAGTTTCCGTTTGAGTATGGAATTCAAACAGAAAACCTGATAGAAGAAAAAAGAATAAAAGTCTTGCTGGGTCATGATCATTTTAAAGAGAGTTTTGTGGTTCAAGTGTGCTCTAAGCTCCACCAAGAGGAGTCAGTCCAATTCCAATTCGGAGCTGTTCACATCACAAATCCCTCCATACAGCACAGGGCACAAAACTGATGAAAAAGAATTGTTACAAAGCAGATGTGTTTGTTTCCACATGAATGAACAACTCCAGGAGCAAAGTGCCATAATCTAAACATTACTTCTAGCAGCACATATTTATATGTTCCTTTCATATTCATACTGCTTTCACTGAATAACAGCTAAGCTTGCTCTTTATTTCCTAATAAAAACTAATTCTCCTGAAGGCACATTGTTATTGCTCTGACTCTCGGAATTTTGGCTTTTTTATTTCCTTGTACTCATTCTAACACTTCTATTTCTATTGTGAATAACCTCATGAGCATTTGTTACTCACCTTTCCACGCCATTTCTGATCTCACAGAATCATGCAGGAGCCTGTCTGTCAGTGATATTTCAAGCAGCATCAGCCAACCTGTCCTCAGACCAACACCTTTCTCCCACCCTTGATCAGCCTGTCAAGCTTTCCTGATGTGCTCTGTATGACCTGTGTACAGTACTCGAGACGTGGGAATGATATGGATTTATTCAGCTCCACAGTTCACTACCTGCGCTGCTTTATTCCTTTCCTAATCATTTCCACCAATCTATTTTCCTTTTGATCACAGCAACCCCCAGAATGGGCATTTTCCCCGACTGGACAGCCTTTTTCATTATTTAATTGATTTCCCCTGCTGATTGCTTGTCAATCCATTTCTCTCACGGTGCCGTGCACAGATACACACATGTCACTGGCGTCACATTATTTCTCGACTGCTCTCTAAAACTTTATTTAAACAAAATGCTTATTTTCCTTGACCAGGAACCCTTCAGAATAACCCCCTCAGACATTCCGTCACCAGCTGACAAATGCACACTTGGTCTGACAGCCTCTCAATATGCATTTCCTATTGCCAACTGAATTAACTTCATATCAAACTTGTCCCTTCATGGCACCAGATTTTAGCGAGACAAGGTTTGATCTTACACTTTAAAGGTGCTCAACACTTTTATATTCTGCCTACACCTTCAAATATCTGCACTACAGTTACATCAAAGTTGCATTCAAATGGCTGACAATCAATTCCCACTCATATTTAAAAGCAGTTACTGATTTAATCCTCTGCTGTCAATACTTTCAATAGAATTGCTTCTCCTAAGGCTAAAGTAGTCAGTCAAGTCAAATCTTTATGCTCCCTGATTATATCAGATTATTTTAGCACTGATCTTTGAAATTTGCAGGTTAAGACTGATCAGATGTGTAACTTCTAAAGTAAATATTTATTTCCTCCAATCACTCTTTCTGTTTCAGTTTTTAATCATTCATTAAAAAAATTAGTCAGGATAAAAATTTACATATTGACCATGAAACCAATAAAAATCCAAGAATATCTTTGAAAAAAGCTAGAACAATTTTTGATGAAGTTCAAAAATAGTAAATATATTTTATAATTCATATACCAAACTTTCTGCTAGTTTTGAAGTAAAAAGAACATAGACAAGTTTGAGATAAAATCTCAAAATAATAAAATTTTTAATTCTCCCGCTCTTAAGCTGCATTTTTGTAAGAAGTTATTTATTTTAAACAGCTGGAAATCTGGGCCTCAACAGAATATTGTAACAAAACAGTGCTATGAAGTTAAATGTTTTTCATTTTTTAATTACAAAACAGCCCAGTGGTACTAATATACTTTATATTCAACAGTTATTGCACTGTTTGTCCTGATTTTTAAATAAAAATTTCATCTACAGAAAGAAATATAATGCCATAGCCATGTTTGGTTTTTAATTTTAATTCAGATGAATACCCTGGAAAAATGCAAAAAACCTAATGAGGAATGTGTGAGAAATTCACAGCTTTCTAAGTGTTTTCAAGCTGTGATCCTCCCAATGCACTATATTTACCCCTCTTATCACTCTCTTCAGTAGCACAATCCTCTTGGTACAATTTCTCGTGACTAAAATAGACCTTGTTCTTTGCAGCAAGCAGATTTTTTAAATACAATGATGGTTAGGGGAAAAAAAAAAAAAATTCTTCCTAGGAACTCTGTGTTTGCCATGTTAACAGCATTCCTGACACACGGCTTTGATTCTGGAAATGAGAACAGAAAATCCTGTTCCTGAGAATATTCTGCATTAGGTGAGAAACTTTCCACAGTCCCCTGGGCTTTGCTGACAGATGAACTCACCATCCACGGCAATATCTCACTCCAAATTCATTACCTTAAATTAGCATCTGTCCCAGATTGACTGAAACGCTGTGGCTTTAGGCTACATGGATTTATTTAGCTCTGCTCTACTTTATTTCCATCAAAATAACTTTCATGATATATATTAAAAGCTAATAAACTTTCACCCACATAGGTGACCCAGATGGAGATCTGTGGAGATGAAATTACAAAATGCTCATCCGTCAGTGCTCTATTCATGCTGACAAATTGCAGTGTAAATCTACTGTTAATTGTATTTTGGGGTTCTAACCTGCATGCTTATCTTGTTCATTTATTGCAAAATAGCTACAAATTCAAAAGAAAAATTAACAAATAATCAGGCATCACCTGATTATTTAGCTTTTTTAGCTCAAATAAAAAGGTACTGGAGATTTGGAGAAAGAAATTGCTCCCTCTGAAAGACTATAATTTAGAGCAAACCCAGAAGGCCAATCATAAATCAGAATCTGGTGTTTTCTCCATCATAAAACCTGCAATTACACAACTCGATACTTGAACTCCTTGATTTTGGCAAAAAACAACTGAAAACTCTTGTACAGCTTTTACTTGCCCGGAGGCCAAGATATCTGTGACTGTGGAGCACTGAGTGCTTGTCTCCCTCGGCTATGGAATCCTTCCGAAGATTCTGTCTGGCCCCAGTCCAAACGGAGAATAGTTGTTCTTTTCCTGACAGCAGGAAAAGGCAAATAGGAACTCTACTGCTGCTAAAAAACACAAATATGGCACACACTTCCTCAAATCCCGAAGTTCAGGAGCTGGCCAATTAAAAGGGAATTGCCAAAAAACACTAAACAAACAAAAACACCCCCTCCCAAAAAAGTACCAAAACCCAAAAACCAACCAATCAAAAACCCACCAAAACAAAAAAACAACAAAAAAACCCCAATGAACCCCAAAACCAACCAAAAAACCATCCAAACAGAAAACCAACCAAACAAAAGAACACCAAAAAAACCCACCAAAAAAACCACCAAAAAAACCACCAAAAAACAAACAAACACAAAAATCAAACAAAACAAAACCGTTCAAACAAACAAAAATAGCACATTATTTGAAAGGTGTGCACAGAGATGCATATTTACTCCACCCATATGTTAACTCCCTGGGCACACATACTATCCTGAGTAAAAGTCAGGCAGCTTTTTGGAATAGTACCGTGCCCTAAAAAGTAAATTGTGAAAAATAAGGGAAATGAGACGCTTATTTCAGAAAGTGATGAAGTCCAATTGACCTTCACTGATAAACAGTAACATCCTTCTTCAATATTCATTAATTATTATTTAAAATGAAACCATCAGAAAAATGTATCCTGACAATAGATGTCACACATTGTGAGGCAGATGAGAGCTCACAGTTTTCACCACGCTTAGTCACATTAACTAACAGTGCGTTGTGTCCATTGATTTTCCTTTTTTCCATGTGCTATTCGAGAGCATTCTTCAAATCTTTTGCCTTCTAGTGCACAGAGAGAATTTTACTTGCTGGTACTCATTTACATTGGAGCTACAGCCATCATTTTCTAGGTATAACTAATGCAGAACTGGGTTTCAATACATTTACAAAGCCATCCAAAACTGTCAGGATTTCATGTTTTCAAATCAAGCTTGCTCAGATCCTACTAACATAAAAGTCTAAGTGGCTTACCAAGCACTACAAACCCTTCATGAGAAGAAAAACAAAATATTGTTTCTCAGTATTAAAAAAACCCCAAGCAACAGAACGTATAAATGAGATGAATTCTAAAGTAGTTTGTATTAACATCAACTTCTTGCCAGGAAAATTGAAATTTATCCAGAGAACATTCTGGAACATTCTGTAACTATTTGGTGGTCATCCTCCAGCAGTATATTTTACTTTCCTATATTGATGTACAAAATAATCACTTTTGTCTTTTGTTATACCTAACAATAAAAATACATATTGATTTTTTTCAACATTGCTATTTTGCATATTACATCTTTTATATATATATATATATATATATATATATGTTCCCCCCATAAAAACTTCTGCCACATGGGCTGTGTGCACCTGACTTCATCTAGTGCTGAATTCAACAGCTGAAGGCAAATTCATATACAGATATTTATATATAAAAAGAGTATGTATTCCACTCCCCGTCCCCCAGGGAGGAATAAATAACTATTCTACAAATAATAGATATTTCTATAAAAAAAGAATATGTATTTCCCCCCTTAGAGAAACAGTAATAAATTATTCTGTAAATGTTCACCTTGTGGCTGACGACTTGGATGATATATCTGGAGATCAAATGGCTGAGCACTTGTTTTTTGTATTACACTGACATTTTGGCCAGTCCATTTATTGGCTTTGGCGAGGGTATTGGTCCTCCAATCTGTCCAATAAACTTCACTCCCATACAAAGAAACAGCAAAAGGGTGAGAAAGATATTCGTGACCCCGAATAATCTCTATCATGCTGGTTCCATCATACAATGCAGAATAAATGGCATCCGATCTACAAGACAACCCCAAATTTGAGATTATGTAAAAATAAAATAAAAACCACACAACCATTTTATGACATCGGGTAAAATGTGTAAAAACCTTACTTTGTAAGAGTGGTAAGACCAAAGAACTTTTGCAGTGCAATAATTAACTTCAGAGATATTTAAGTTCATATTATTAGTTAAATAACTAGACATATGAGATATATGCTTTATTGTATAATGCTTTAATTTACCTCCATGGCATGAAGAGTACAATAGAAAAAGCAATTTAATTTCAGATGAACTTAGAGAAAAAATAGGGAACTAAATTGGGCTTTCCACAGATGAGTGTCAGGGAGGACATGTGGGAAGTGCCCTCTGAGGCACAGGGAGCCAGGAGCTGTGGGTGCCACCACAGCTGGCAGGGCAATTAAAGTTATTTACATATTGCACATGTGCATCTCCAGGGCTCTTTATGCCCATAATATCCATAACTATATACTATAGTTATATAACTATATAACTATATCCATAACTATATAGACTGCAGCTCACATTCCGTGTGTTGGAATAGGGATTTATTGGGGTGACAAGGACTCTGCTGTCCCCACTTTACCTGGCGTCTGTCCACACGATTCTTTTCTCAAAGTGATCCACGGTCAGGCCGTTGGGCCAGGCTCCCGTGTCCATATCCTTGTAGATGATCTTCCTTTCCGCTCCGCTCATGGAAGCGGATTCGATGCGAGGGAAATTCGCGTCCCAGTCTGTCCAAAACAGAATTCTGGTGAGGGGAAAAGGAAGAAGAAAATATAAAAGAAAGAAAATATTAAAGCATGAAGAAATTCTGAAGGGGTTTTATAAGACAACAGTCGGGAAAACAGTTCAAACATTTACATGCTTTAAATGAAAGGATTAAACACAGAACAATCTGGATAACTATAGAAATTTCTTGAAGTAATAGGGTAACGTGGAGGTAACACTTAATTGTTAGTGTTAAAACCATCATGCAAATAAAGAAATTTTTTAAAAACTAGGAGTTTAATAGCATTCCCTTTTCCACATCCATTTATACAGTAGCAGCTTGTCTTGTCTTCCCTCTATAATTAGAAACCCAGCTTGTTAAAAGAAATTATAATGAGAGCCTTTGAAAGCAATCCACAGATGAGAAGGATGGGGAGGAGAGAATGGGAAGAAAGGTGATTTGAGGTAGCAGGGATCAAGGAACAGGCTAAGCCCGAGATTTTCATCTACTATTAAGAGTGTTCCAATGAAGACCCCTGGATTTTGGTATGTCACTGACAAATTTTATACAGATTACACTTGCTAAGAAAACTTCAAAGATGTGTTGCATTGTCATTTCAGTTTTGTGTTTTTTCCAATAAGGAGACTTTCATCTCCATAACCAAAGAAATATCTTGTTAAGAAATAGAAGCAGCATCACCAAGAGGAGAGAAATACACTAAGTGTTCTTAGCCTATTGAATTTTCAACAACACACACACACACTTTTCTCACTTGTTAAAGGAAAATAACACCTTTGATAGGAAAACTTAGTGGTTACGTGTAAGAGTTAATTTAAAAGAGCCAGACTGCAATAAAACTTGTGACAAGTTTTCGTATTTCCCACTGAAAGATGTTCAGCCTCAACGGAGAGGTTAACAGGATGAGCCCACTGGTGCTGTTTGTCTCAGCACTGAGTTTCTGTCTGTGCTGACCTGGCCAGGAATGTGCTTACCTGCAGATGTTTATTTTACACACATCTGTACACGTGGGGACTGAACACCCACTCAGCCCCAGGGCAGGCAGGAGTGCAGCTCTGACGGCTTCGCCTCCGTTGAGATACAGGGTTTGTGCAGTCCCTTTTCCTTGAATCACCAGTGTTTATTCGTATTTATTTGTGAAAGGACTGAGGAGCTATTCCTGTCTGTTTAAAGATTTCTCCTTTCCTGACTTCTAACATAATGTAGCATCAATTGCTTCTAGCTCTTCAAAAGGCAAATTAAGCATTCAGTTTCAGGAAGAATGGGGATTTGATTTTTTTTTTTCCTTCCAACCATTTAAGTTGAACAACTTCTCTGCCAATTTTTCTGCCAACAGGATGCCTCTTTTTAAAGATCTTTATAGATAAGCGATGCACTCTGTAAATAAGCTCTCTAGCATCTCAGTAGAGAGGGCAATAGCCTTAATCACTAGAGCATGTACATTCTAATTCCCAATTTAGGCCCCAGAATTTGGGACCTTTCTCTATTTTTATTTTTATGCTCACAGCTTTGCTTCTATCACAAATATTCAGGGAAGACACACAACCGACCATAGCAAATTCCTAAACAAAATTAAATATCATGACTTTGAAAACTCGTAATTTGTATTAATTTTGGCTACATTTCATTTGTGGTGGGTGGTTGGTTTGTTGCTTTTGTTGCTTTTGTTGGTTTTTTGGGGTTTTTTTTTTTTTTGTTTTTTTTTTTTTTTTGGTTGTTTTGTTTTCCTCTCTGAAAGAAAAATAATTATGGGATGAGGATGTAGCTATTGACTATACCTAATATTCTGGTTTATAGAATATCCCTAATGAATAGGTAGAAAAGATCCTGACAAGATGCTGTCAGGAATTATCTTCACTTTAGAGATGAAAACCAAGCAAAAAGGTGGAATTTACCTCACCCAGCCATTAGGCTTCCAGTAACACCTAAGCTGTACTTTTATAGTCCCACCAAAAAAAATCACAAATAAAAATCAGTCTCTAAGTGAGAACAATCACCTGGGCAGTGCCTAAATCTGTCCATGAACCACACAGAAAGATCTGACCAAAGGCTCCAGTTACTCTCATCCACATTTAAAAAAAAATAAATGAAACAACACAGCAAGGTAAGAAATTTGCCGACAAACAGCTCCTGTATCTCCTGATTTACCCTTATTTAACCCTTTTCACTCGGACAAAGCACACTAATAATTGATTGCTCATCACTCAAAATATACTTTCAAGAGCTACTAAAGATAACTTAGAAACTATAACTCCCAGCAAAAAAAAGAAATGAAACAAATATCACATTTAAATATCTTTAAAATATTTTGCAGAGGGAAAAAGACAATGTTTTTATAATTTTTAATTACCCGTATCTGGGATCCAAAGCAATAGCCCTCGGATGCTCCATAGCCCCAGCTATTAACGTTGTCCTCAAGGTGCCATCCAGTTTTGCCACTTCGATTTGGTCCAAATTGCTGTCTATCCAGTAAATGTTCCCTGCAATCCAATCTACGGTCAGACCTTCAGGTGTGGCCAGGCCATGCTGTACTACAACTTCGATGGCACTAACACCTGAAAGAGAAAAAAAAGAAAGAAGGAAGAAAGCTAAAAAAAAAGATGAAAAAAGATTCTTAAAGAATTAATGTAGAGACTGGTAAAGTGAACACGGACATACAAGTTTATCATGTGTTCTTGGAGTAAATCCTGAATTATTTGGGGTTTGCCTTTTAGGTGAAAGCACTGGAACATACACTTCCAGAAAGAACATTTTGTAGAAAATCTTTTGTATATATTATGAGATTATATTGAGTTATAGCCCATCATCATGTCACCAGAGCAAAGAAAAAGTCTTTCTGGATGCTATAAAATTTTGAAGCAGAATCTTTCACCTAGTGAGAGGAGCTAATTTATCAGATATCTGGTAAATTCTTATACTTTTTTAATAAGGAGAAGATAAACTGGGGAAAAAAAAAAAAAAAAAAAAAAAAAAATCAATATTGCACTCGTTGGACCAGGAAGAAATACTAGCCCTTTCCATTTGCCATTTTCTTCCACCTAAAGCCTATTGCAAAAGGAAACGTTGACAATACAAATCTTTTTGGGGCCAGACATCAAGAACAACTTAGATATACACCTTTTGAAAGGCAGAATGGCATCATAAATTCTGTTTCTGTGAATGGCAGCTCAGTTACGACTGAGCAGCTCTAACACCCTCTAACTGCAGGTGTCCTTAGTGTTAAGAAAATAAAGATGAAATCCATACCTCCAGTATCAGAGAGCTTGCCTCTGTAAATTTTGTCCTCCACCACATCTGTCCAGTACAGTAAACTCTGGCTGAAATGAAAATCCAGGGCTATTGTATTTCTTAAACCAGGAACTAAGAGGCTGTAGTCACGCTTGTGAAGATCGATTTTCCTGATCTCGTGTCGAATAGAAAAAATTATGAAAGCCTCAAATGGATCTGGAAGCAGAAGATTAAACATTTCAAAAGAATAATAAAAGAGATATTGTTACAAATTGATATAAATTACAAATGGAAGGTGAACAACTGAACACTTTATCAGGAGAAACAGATGATTAAAACAATTCATCTTTTGATAAGGAGTCTTTCAATTACTTTTTCAGTTCAACAGACTTCTTAATTCTCCCTTCTAGCATTATCTTTGATCCCAACTACAGATATTAAACATTAAACTTGGGAATATCAGACTCAACTATTCAGCTGTATTTTGTAGCTCTAGTACAATGAGCCCATAATTAGAGCTTTAAAAAGTCACATTATCAAAATTAAAATCTGCTTCTCAAAAGTTTTAGAAAAATTAAACCATTAAAATAGACATTGTTTCAAAGGCAAATTAGCTGAAAATTTACTGATATATAATGTACTTTTTGAATATACAATGCACCTTGTGTTTTCAACTGAAGTGCTTAAAATAAAAAAACAAACATGCCAAACCAAGAAGCAATAAAATGAACATTTTATGTGCTTATTCATACATGTCATCACAAATCCAGCTATCAACGACTTTCTCCTTCCATGTTTAATCAATTAATGCTACATGATTTGTGCCAGTGAACTTATACCAAAGTGAACAAAAATATCTGTCAACATGCTCTGCATTGGACAAATGCAATACTAAATCAATTTTTATTATAGTTCTTACATAGACTATGAAAGGCTTTTCAAGCAAGTAGCTGTGTTAATAAAACAAACAAGGAAGACAACAATTGGATTCTATAAACTGTTGAACCAAATCAGTAGATCCACTTTAATATTTTTCCACAGCAATCCTTTTTTGTGGGGAAGCAGTCGAGTTTTTCCAAGAGCGAAACACAGATTATACTTGGAGGTTTGCTTTAGAATTAAATAGAATTAAACTCCCCATCTATATAAAAGACAGATTATCGGCAGGTTAAGGATATTGGCAGGTTAAGGATATTGGCAGTACTCCTGCTCCTCCACTGCAATGGAGGTTCAAGACCCCTGAGTGTCTGAAAATACTCAGTTTATTTCTTGCTCATTCACTTGAGCACTTCAGCTCCTTGGGCAGAGACACAGCTCCTCTGCTGATCCCCATGCCCACACAGAGTTTTCTGCGATGGTTAAAGCTCAGCAAGAGCTGTGCTCTGCTCCTGGAGCATTGCTCACACTCGGCCCTGAGCTTTCCCAATGATCCTCCTGTTTGTTAAAGCAAGGAATGACTTTGTGCAAAGCCCATTTTTCAAAGCTCTGTGGCAGTTAAATAATTGAATGCAGAACAGGATCACTGACATGAGCAGCTATTTCACAAGTACCAGCTCTTGGAACTTGAGAAACTCTTTAATGGCACTTCCCAAACTCAGATCAATTGGCAGCTATTCTGCAAGAGGCTACTGACCTATGGGGTTTTTTGGCAATTCTAATGCATAAAAACACAAGTCACGGTCATCACCAATAGCCTTTTCTTTTAAATTTTATTTCTCAGTAATTAAAAACACAGTGTGAGAAAAACTAACCTAATAAGTGTGTTCCATGTTGGAACTTTTTTTTGTTTTTTAAATTTTTTAATTTTTTATTCAAAGTAGAGGAACTACGTCTTAAGATAAATAATCTACAGTGCAAATTATCCTCGTGAAAGGACTGAAGTTCAACGGTATCTTGACAGGATCTACACTTGAAATAAATATGACAAAACCCTTCCCCTGAGCTTGGCTGACAACAGCCTCCAGTGCTGCGCCCTCCTCTGAGCACAGCTCCTAAAGAAGAGTGTGAATAAACACAGAAATGCAAGCAGAACTGAGCAGGTGTTCCAAGAGGTCTAGAAAACATGGCCTGCAAGGGAAGAATGAACAATCTGGAACTGCTTAGTCTAAATAAAATTGAGTAAGATGATGAGTGGAAGCACAAAATTCCCTTAAGACATAAAAGGCTTATGGATTGAAAATGGGAAAAATCCTGTTTTCTGTATAAATGACAAGTAGGCCAAGGATTAAAGGCTTAAACTGGACCAGGAAGACTCAGACCAGAAAAACAAAAATCTTAAGGAGAGTGAGGCAACAAAACACCGCACCCCTGGGAAACTTGGAGTTCAGCACTGAAAGTGTCTTGAAGGTCTCAGAAAAAAGATAAGCAGCAGAATTAGCTCGGCTTTGATCTTCCTTCCAACCTGATCATTCAGTGGCTCTACAGAATGAGCTACATTAGAGTGAACTGGAATTTTCAGGCTGAATAAATTTATTTTTTTAAAAATTATGTTTTCACCACTCGATAAACGCAAAATTTGATGTTATTTTCCTGATTCCTCTTCTAGAAATTGAGAGCAAATGCTTTTTATTCTGGAAGTTGATTACGAGCATTTTTGTAAAATCTCAAATCAATATAACGGTTATTGATTACATTCTTTAAGACTTTAAGGAAATTAACTGTTAACAATTTATAAGAGAAAAATCATACATTTCTGCACTTTCTGATTTCATAAATTCAAGAAGTTTTTTTACTATAAAAGTTAGTGCATAAAATATACAATGCAAACATAAAGTATGAACTGTGAAAAGCTGTAAGAAGACCCCTCTGATAGAAGAAAATAGCCTAAACAATGCCATCAAAAGAGACTGTGTATAGAGAATAATGCTCCACATTTTCCAGGGGGTTAAATTTAAAATTCTTTCTTAGGAAAAATTCTAACTGAAGCTTAATAGCTTGATTGAAGCTTACTGTAACAACAGCAGCACCGCAAGCAATCTACGCTGTGTTTTTATGAAAATTACCTCAAAAAAACCCAATAACTTCATGAAGGTTCTGAGAAAAACCCTCCATTAAAAGTTTGACACTGCTCAGAGAGGATTGGACTATTCCCCCTCCATTTTAGCTTTGAAAGCTATTTGGAAATTATACCAAAATTGAATTTCAAACCAGCTAAGACAGATCAAACATACAGACACATCATCCTCTTTTCCAAATATATACATTTATATATGAAGTGATAGAACAGAGTTCCCACTGCTTAGAAAAGACTGACAGTCAATTTTAAACTAAGCTAAGTGTTTCTGAGTTCATCTAACGTTTATTATACCGAAGTCTGAAAGGCTGAATATAAACATGAAATTTAAATATCTTTCAAGAACAGTGTATTTTTTTTTTTCCTGAATGCTTATTATCATTTAAAAGAGCAAGTGCAATATATCAGCACAACTTATTTTGAAATGTATTCCAAAGGAAACCAGGAACACGAGTATGAAAACATATAATTTGTATTGACTTTCTATCTGAATAATGGAGCTCTGTAACATATTCTTAGTGCAATCAATACAAATTCAAACGTAAAGGAAACATTCAGTGTTTGGGAAGTCAGTAATGTAACATAACAATGCCAAAACAGCAAAAACCAAACAAGATGAAAACAAACGACAAGGAAAGTGAAGAAACTCTGAAGGAGAAAAAGACAGCGCTTAAAGCCCTCAAGAAATGAAAACAACGTAAGTAGAAAAAAGAGAAAACAGGAAACTAAGAAAGGCTTTGAAAGAGACATTGAAAGAGAACTAGAAAGAGAAGAATGGCTCAATTAAAGCATTTTAGTTCCATAGACTTATTCTGTAATTTATTATATTTCTCTTGCAATTCATTAGAATCCTCTGACAAACAAACTTTTTGATTCTGACATGAGATCAGGTAAAAAGTTAGAATTATGCAATTACTGCATTTTCAGCACTCATATTCCCATTTTAATGGACTCATTAATAAGCGTTTTTACAATATTCTGAAAATGTGCTGCATACTAACTTTACATGTTATTGCAGTGTACCTGTGAAATGTTTGCCTATACACAGGACAAAGCTATTTCAGATAGCAAAAAAAAAAAAGGCTAAAGGGCAACATTATAATTTTCTTCTGAGTAATTTTTTTTTTCTTCTGGAAAATAGATTATTAGTTTCTTTTCTAATAGAATACACACCTACTCCTGGTTCAAGGCATTTTAAATCACTATGACTGTTCTAAGAATTACTTCGTAACAAGTGGTATTATTGAAATAGGAGCTTGGCATTTGGGGGACAGCTTATCTTCATAAGGTCACTTTGAACTTTACTTGTAATAGTATTATATAAAAGTTTTTTTTTCTTTTTTCTAAGTTCATTCAAGACCTCATGGCCACAGACTTAAATGATAGGGACATTTTGAGTCTCACAGATTCACAAATGGAACCAAAATTGTTCTCACTTTCCGAAGATGCCTTTCACACAGTCAACAACTGAAGTGTCAGAGGATCTGCCCTCCAGAGACCTCCTCATGCCTTTTGAATTAAATAAACTGAAAAGGGCCAAAATGATTAATGACTCTAAAACCATTTGCCATCTTTAATATGGAATAATTTTGTCACAGCTGTGATGGCATTAGGGTAGTATTGTTACAGTTTGTAAAGACGGGTATCATTTTTCTTTATATCCGCTGACATCACAGGTCTCAGATCATATATTTAGTATTACATTCTTTGAAAAAATCTGGAAAAATCAATTTGTAACTTCAGATTCTCACCAGCATCAGTAAACATTAAGCAGAAATACTTCATGAGCTTAAGAAAAACTGAGAAACTCTAGCCTCATTTTTCTTATTTTATAGCACAAGTGAGTATACTTCACTTTGTTTTTTTCCTGTTTAGTTTCCAAATATTGGTCATTTCTACAAATTTAAAGTTTGTTTCAAGCTTTGCTCATATTAGTTACCAACACTGTCATAAATGTTTTTAATCCTTTCATTAACCCAGAAAGAATGCACTTTTCTAAATTACTGGAAATGTCCATAGGACAGCAAATCAGATTAAACAAAAATCATTGAGAACCAGACCAAAGTACTGACAAAAAGCAAGAGCTTTAAGAGCAATCACTGCAGGGTAAGAATAAATAATTAATATCTTCACCATATTTACTGAATTATCAAATATCAAAATAAGCAATAGACAATGTGGGAGATATTTCTGTTCAGAATTACTAAGACTCTATCCAAGAATAAAGGTAATACAAAATAAAATTATCGAAGAATCCTAAACTGAATTATGAAAATCTAGACAGCAAACTCAATACCACTTTTAAGTCTCAAGCGGGGAGGCGAAGGTGCGATGCCAGTTTATATTTCACATACACGTTTCTATTTTACACACAACACTGCACTGGAAAAACACACCCCTGACATAGTTTCTGAATTATGCCTCAGTACTTATTAATAGTGAAAAACCAGGGGAATACATTCCCCTCTCCTGTTTTGGGCTCATGTTGGTTTTCATCTTAAGTAGTGAGCTCAGCAGGCTCTTAGTGCTGCCAAAAAACAAGCACCAGAATGCCTTAGAGGGAAAAAAAACCAGCTTAAATCTTGAATGCTAACATGCAGCGCATAATTTCGCATTCAAAATTAACCTTCTGAACCCTCAACCAATACTGATCAATACCATGATTGATCCATTTCTTAAAAAATACACAGTAAATTCCCCACAGAGAATGTATAATTGTGGATATATGTACATGCCCATGCATAGTAGTTATACATGAAACACTGTATAAAACTTCAAACAATTTCAGAATTATACTGTATTTACATTCCTAGAAACAGTTGGTATTAACATTCTTAGGTTAGCAACAACTTAATATTTCAATTTCCCTTTTATACCACAAGAATAGGGACAGTTTTAACGAGTCCTTAGATTGCCATCAACCTCATATTTGGATAATGCCAGCCTGTATTTCTTAGATAGGAAAAAATACCAAAAATAAGTAAATTCTCAGTAAATGGCCATAACAGCTATTAACATCCTGAATTCTGAGCATAAACCAAAATTTCAACTTACCAGTACTAATACAACTTTCTCCATCCTTACTGAGCTTCCAGCCTTCGTAACATGAACACTTGACAGTATTTTTATGCTGTTCACACACTTGGCTACACTTCAGGTGCTTGGAACAGTAATCCATAATCTCACAAGTTTTGTTGTCTGTAGTGAGATTGAATCCTGCAGGGCAGGAGCACACAATTCTTCCTCCAGGAACTACAGAACACTGATGACTACATCCACCATTGTTAAGTGAACATTCATCTAAAACAACACCGAAAAAAAATATTAAGGGCTGCAAGGGCTGTCAGTTACGTTGCTTATATTTTAAGTCAACTACAACACCCAAAAAGGCCTCCAAGACATGCAAAAAAAAAATTTTTTGTATTTCTAAACCAGATTTCTATACTTATTTTTAAAATTATCTGTTGTGCAACCATTCCTCTGGTCTGGTACCTTTACTGCAACCTTTCATGATTTTAGCATAGCTCCATGTCCAAGTGGTGATCCTCAGGAGCCAGCGCTGGGATTGGCACTGCTGAACTCGTTTATCAGTGGGATCGAGGGCACCCTCAGCAAGGTGGCTGATGAGACCGAGTTGTGGGGTTTATTCGGGAGGGAAAAATGCCCTCCCAGAGGGACCTTGACAGCGCTGAAAGGTGGGGCCTGTGCAAACCTCTGGAAGTCCAACGAGGCCAAGGATCAGCACTGAGTCAGGGTAATCCCAAACACAAATATGGGCTGGGAAAATTGAGAGCAGCCCTGAGGAGGAGGAAGAGGTGGATGAGAAGCACAACACGACCTGGAAACGTGAGTCTGCAGCCCAGAAAGCCAAACGTGCATCAAAAAAAGCTGGATCTCAAAGGAAGGAGATTCTCCTCCTCTGCTCTTGTGAGACCCCACCTGAAGGACTCCATCAAGCTCCAGGGCTCACAACACGAGCAGGGTGGGGACCTTTGGGAGCAAATGCTCCGAGGGCTGGAGCAGCTCTGCTCTGGAACCAGGCTGAGAGCTGGGGGTGTGCAGCTGGGAGAAGGGAAGGCTCCAGGGACACCTTGGAGTCCTTTCCAGGGCCTGAAAGGGCTCCAAGAGAGCTGGACAGGGACTTGGGACAAGGGATGGAGGGACAGGACAACAGGGAATGGCTTCAAACTGACAGAGGACAGGTTAGATTTGATATTGGGAAGAAATTTTTGACTCTCAGGGTGGTGAGGCCCTGGCACAGGTGCCCAGAGAAGCTGTGGCTGCCCCTGGATCCCTGAGAGTGTCCAAGGCCAGGATGGACATTGGGGCTTGGAGCAGCCTGGGATAGAGGAAGGTGTCCCTGCCCAGGGCAGGGGTGGAATGAGATGGCCTTTAAGCCTTCCAAGCCAAACCATTCCATGGTGTGAACTCAAGTTTTTGTAGTTGGAGAGAACTGCAAATGAGCTTAAGTCTTTTCCTACACACCAATGCCCTTTAAATCATTTACCTCCAGGAATATTTTAAGGGGTTTCAAAATTAAAGACTCAACTAAGGAATGAGGTTGTCCCTTATTTCAAGAAAACTAATCCTTCAAGCATACACTCAGTCTGATTTTAACTAAACAAAAACCCTCACACAGGCTATAGTGATAAAATTTCAGCACAATTAACATGGGACCCTTTTTTTAAAAAGGAAACATTGCAACAGAGAGCATCATGAACAATCTGAAAAATGTGTCTAAAAGAAGTACCACAAAGATCGCCTTCATCAGATCCATCAGGACAATCTCTTCTCCCATTGCAGAGCTTCTCAGGCTGTAGGCAGATGGAGGTATCATTAGCACAAGGGTATTTTGGTGGTCCACACAAATAGCCCTCGCAATTATCCTCATCAGACTGATCCTCACAATCAATATCGCCATCACATAGCCACGCTTTGCTAATGCATCTCCCTTGGGGAAAAGAGACAATAAACACAGCAAATCAGACTGGAAGCAAACTTTAGGATGGAAAAAAAGCCTTCAAAACAATATACAGATTTTTTTCTATTTTTTTTCTCTTATGCTTTTCTATTAACAGTACTTTCCTCTTTGATGAGCAAAAGGAAACCAACTTGCACTTATACTCTGGAGCATCACCCACAGCACTGTCGACAATCTAATTTTCCAAACACCAGTCCTACTCATTTCTGTGCTGAACAAAACTGCATGCAGCCAGGACACATCCTCATAATCTGTTAAATATACCAAAGCATACTAAAATTTTTAAACTATTTTTAATTTCTGTTTTTCTTCATCTCTCTTCCTTTATCTTTTACTCCAACAGCCCTCCACAGGAGCTATATTTCAATATATGACTTTTAATTAGCATGGGTTTGCAAGTCAAAAATCTTTCTAGAAAAAGTGTACACCACCCATTCCCCAGTGATGTCAGATAAATGATCAGCTTTCAGACAAAGTAATTACTGCAGATGAAATTTCTTACATGATTTCAGTTTTGTCAAACCAGAATTCAGATCACTTCTCAAAAAGGGAAAAAAAAAACCTTGTGCTGACCACCAATGTTCAGAAAAGCAAGATGGTCTCTCTAAAAAAGGGCTTTTAATCTTTAAAAAACATACAGGTATTAAACTAGAACCAACAAAGCCAGGGATTTTAAGAGATGAAAAAGCGCCAAATGTGAATGCTGACAGTTACAGGTGTGTGTGTGCTCCTGTTCCAACCTGTTTTCAACTCTGAAGAATAAACTTGTAACCTACAACCAGGAGGGGTTAGTTGTAAACTTTGGTAACACCTAGATTAAACAGAAATGTCTTGTCCTTTATTTTCCAATTAATAGAGAGAGAACAGACAGAACCACAGGTTAGGAAGCTGATCTAGATTTTTTTTTCCCCCCTCCCATGAATTAATTATGCAGAGAAAATCAATTGAAATGGAAAAGAAGATCCTGGGAATGTTTAGTTCCATTGACAGCAATTCTGGCGGAAGCCCAGTTCCTGACTGGAAATGACTGAAACTCGTAAGTTCAAACCTGCTGAACTGACAAGACTTTCTGCCCACCCTTCCCAACTTATACAATAACAGATTTTAATTTTCTTTGAAAGAAATATTTGTTGAAGATTAGTTTAATGCATTTGGTTTGACATTTTAGTTTCCTTTTTATGCACAAAATGCTGATGTCCTCACAAAAAGTCAATGGGATGAAAGACAGTGAAAAAAGAACACTGAAAAAATATGATTCTTCAGCACTCACAAGGCAAATGTGAGGCTGTTTTCCCTTTTGGTGAAGAAAAGTAAGAAGTGAAACTTCAGGATCACACTACACTGAGTGTGGGTTTAAACAACAGAACATCATTTCACCAGTGCAAAACCAGCTCGAAAACAAACAATGAGGTGTGGCAATTAGAATGGAAAGCTTCCACCCTTTTCTTTAGCAGCCAAAGTCCCAAATATCCCACACTGAAAAGACAGAATTGCACAGACGCAAGGAAACAAAATTGCATGTATGATATGTAAGCAGTTTGTCATTACATTCAATCACAAGTGTTTCAAAAAAGTGTCCCTATTCTTTATTATCTTGAATGATCATTGATTTTATGTGTTATTATATAACACAGCAGCAGAATGCAAGCTAATGGAAAATACCAACATCAACCAAGCCAACCATAACCCAAAGTAAATTGAAGCTGCTTCCAGTAGAGCTCCTAATCTGTTATTTTAATCTTTTATGCATTCAAATGTTTACAGAGAAAATCAGTTTCCCTGACTTTCTTGTACCTTAGTGAAGATATGTTTTATAATGAAAGATTCATCTTTCATTATGATAGATGTGACATGTTCTTAAGTAGAATATACTTTCAAGGAATTAATCTCTGCCAAGGTTCTAAAGAGATGGACTTAATGAAATATTATGACTGTCTTGAATTCATTACTTAAAATTCACTGAAGTATTTTTCCTTTATTGCCCCTTAGTGAAACTCACACTTCTGGTTTCCAGGAACCTCTTTAGTAAAACTCCATCATAAATTAATTGCCTCAATAGATACATTTCCCCTTTTCCATAGCTCTTTTGTGTAACACAGTGAAACAGAAGATCTGAGTATGTGGGAAAGCCTGATCCAAATGCTTCTCCAACGTTTTTTTATTTCCTACAAATATTATCAAGTACAACAGAATTAACTATTTATACACCTATTCAGTCTTTGTCAGCATAGTGAACCCAGGAGGTTTTTTGACTGATTCATATTTAACCATAGCAAAACTACTTTGGTGGAACATTAACTGCACTGTTTCCTTTTGCAGCTAATTCTTTTTGCCTAAAGCTGTAATGCAATGGCTTCCTAACCCATGGAATGGACTCAGTCTCATTCCCATCGACATTACAGAATGTTCCAATCTGACACATTTAACAAAATATTGGCCAATGATCTCACTTGTCCTGCAGAACACACCTGGGACTTAGACTGAATCACATTGGTTCAAAAATGTGATCATTTCTCCTATTTAAACCTTCTAGTAAAAAGCAGCAGTTTATAAACAACTCCTGGATGAGGCAGGATTTAAAAAAAAGGGCCTAACAAAGACAGCTCTTAGCACAGAAAATAATGGTACCGTAAACTAAGGATAAAAATACTACCAATTTGCTCATCATGGTTCTGGAAAACCTTTCCTTCCCAGCCTTGCTCAGCAGCAGCTTCTTTCCATTTGTCACACATCTGCACTCTGACAATCCCCAGCCAGACAGTTCAGTGCTGCTGCTGTTATATCCTCCCATATCACTGTGAGCAGCACCCACTGACTTGATTTCCTCTATGTACATTCCTAATTTTCCATTCCAAAGAAATACTACTTCCTTCCTCATATTCTTTTTTTCCCCTCTAATACATCATTACATGTGAGAAAAGAAGAAAATATAAAATAATAGTCCACAGAGTAGCATCAAAAATGGTAGGATACCATTAACTGCTGCTTGAAAAAAAAAAATAGAAAAAGAACAGTATGACAAATATTATAGCTCAGATGTATTGCTTACTAAACTGAAGTATTCATGGCTCTTTTACATTTGTCTTCACAGAAGTACTTTATTATGATCATTAGAGTAATTAGATGACATTTTAAGTGAGATTGCACCGATTCTGCTCTCCGTCTAACACTATTAACTGAAAAGCAGGGAGATGGAATAAAAAGGACAAATTTATGTAGTACATAAACCTGAGCTGAAGTATGTGGCTGTAATAATTTTTAGAGGACAGAATCAGAATTTAAAATAGAAAGTTGTTTCTTAGTACAATTTAAATTAGTCCAGCGCCTAATCTAATTTGAAAACAGAAAATAAATGACTACTCTTGGGCTGCTTCTAGCCAATCTCAATCAGGTAATCACCGCTTCTCATATGTTACTGCTGTGGAACCTCCAGTACATTTTTCATCACACATCACTACAGACAAACATGAGATGTTTTTGAAAAAAAATTAGAAAAGCAATTCTGAAATATAGTAGCTCAAGTACCCTGCAGCATTTTGGCTCACTTTGGATAGAGCAGCTCAAGGACTGCCCAGGTCAGACAGTTCCAGTGAGACCAACAAAAATATTAAACGTGTAAAAACATTAAAGAAAAAATGAAAGATATGCAAGGGAAGAAATAAAAGTATTTATTTTTTCAACAAAAAAATGCTTTTTAGGGATAAATATGGAAGAAATCATTCAATATCCAAAAGAGACAGATGACTTGTTAGAAATAAAATGTTTAACTGCTGGAGGTAAATTACAAAAGGCCATCTATGTAAGTTATAGAATACCCTCTGTCATACATTCTTAACTGAATATTGGAAAAGGAACTGGGTATGACTGGTTCTTGAGATCACCATCCTTCTAAGCCGAAAAATCCCTTTTAGCTGAATGTTGACAAATTCTGGTTTTGTAGCTTGGCACTCATGCCTGTGGCATTGGGACACATTAACCAAAGCCACAGAAGCCACAGTAAGGAAAGACCTTGCAGCTACTATTTACTGACATGAAATGCAAAGAAATAAGCAAAAATGGGCAGGAACATCTCACTATTAACTCTTCTCACCAACTGTCATTTCCCTCCCGAAGTACTGGGGAGGGAAATGTTTCAGCTCCCTCCACTCACATATTCCTACCCAGAGACATCCCATTCCATCAGATGTCACCACCCAGCAATGTCTAAGGGGAGAATCAGCCAAACCTCCTCATCTGAACAACTGGAACACATCTGGAAGCCACACAGCATTGTTTCTTTAGAGTCATGCACAGAGAAAATTACATTTCTTCTGAAACATTCCAGCGACTATTTCTCATAAACCCATTGTTACTCCAAACCACATGGAACAAACTAAAAAGTAGCTAAACAAAAATTTGTCTTTGCTATTTTCTCCTGCATGAATTAACAAATTGCCTCTGGCAGAACCAGAATTTTGCTCCTTCCAGGACTGATGGAAGGAAAATTGTGAAAGAAAAAAATTATGACTGGTTTAACCGGTTGCTCAAGAGGTATCTCCACACAACAAACACAAAAAGCATAATTTCATTTTCCTTCAAATCAAAGCCATACACCCTTGAATTTAGCAAATGTTGGACGAAAATAACTTTTTTGCTGTATTTCTGTGTAGCAGCCAGAGGAGTCACCTTTCATCCTGTAAACAGATTCTGCCCTCCCTACACACACCTGCAAGCATAGGGAAGTCTACAACGAGGCAATGTAGGTTGGACTGTGGACTTTGAAAACCTCTAGTTCTCTACTGAAAATCCAGTCAGACAATTATGCTGAAATTCAATACTTGCTATTTCCTGTTGTTTTAGCAGCTGTATTTTAGCTTACCACCAGAGAGGGGTTTCCTTTCTCTGTATCTAAAATCCTTCTGGATAAGTAAGAAAGCAAAGCCCAGGCTAAGAAGCAAGGTTTTCCAAGAGATAATAAAGCCTAATAATTAAAATTACATCTACACTTCAGCTTGTATTCCACACTGCCTCTAACCCATCTCTCTGCCTTCTCTTAAGTAGTATCATCCTATCTCTTTGGCTTTCCAAATGCAGCTGCTGAAAATAAACCTCTCCTGTTGAGATTTCACCTCTCTTCCCTCAAATAATTCTGCTTTTGCCACTTAGATTGGAATTCCCTTTGCCCCATTCAGGCACTAGGAAATACACTTCTTCCTGATGCTATTTCTATCAATCACTCTGTTTCAGCAAACAGACCACTCTGTTAGAAGTGAATAATCCATTTTTCCTTGTAGAAAGGGTTTCACTTAACAGCTACTTATTCTACATGTCCTTATGGAAATAGTAAGAACACATAGGGAAATGTTTTATTTAGACAAATTTCAGTATTCCATATTCTTTAGTCCAGACATTATGATTTTTATAACTTTAAAATTCAAGTAACTGCAAGATACTTTCGGACAGAGATTGCACAATCCATCCGCAACATTTCTCATGCCTAGCTATGGCACAGGCCTTAGAATGGGTTCCTCCAATAATCACAATTGCCTAGTGACAACAATATTACTACTTCTCATGGCCTTAATTAAACTTTGTGAAAGTTATTTTAACTCTAATATTCCATCAAGCTTTTATAGAAATTACAAAAAATATAACACAAACCTGGCATACATTAATTTCTACCTTAACTGGACTTTCCCTTAAAAAAAATGTTCCATCTAAACACTATTTTGCAAAATATCCTTGTGCAATGATTGCCACATTCTTTTCACATCTTTTAGTGAAGCAGGCTTAGAGACAAAAATATTTTAAACATTCTCAAAGAATGTATTTTTCTTCCAATAGTACATTTCAAATTTCCAGTGCTGTAGTTCTAATTCATCGAAGTATTCAAGGTACTTTAAACCATTTTATTCAACTTCCATGGCCAAAAAATGAAAACAGAAGAAAATACCTGGACTTTGGAGTACTATTAAATGCTATATTTAAGTATTTGGTGTGATGTGCTATCATAGAGAGTGGTTTCAGCTTTGAGTAGTCTCAGAACTCATTCATTTGATTTTGTAAAGCAGGAAACAGGGCATGGAAATCAATATTATTTTCCTGGTAGGAATACAGTAAGTAACCTCACCTCAATAGTATTAAACATTAAAAGCATTAGCTAAAGAGCAGAGATGTGATCAAAGAACACACACACACAGCAAGGGAGAGGAAAATGCATTTGCTAGAACATACCTGTGCTCTTGCAGGAGAACTTTGTTTTCTCATCACACACTCGCAGGGTTCCATTACAGCCTTTCTCATCACTCCCATCTTCACAGTCCTTTTCTCCATCACAGCGCCACACCTCAGGAACGCAGTTCCCATCAGGACTGCACTGAAATTCCCTCCCGCTGCACCTTCCAGGAGAGGGAGTTTCTTAGAAAAATAAGAATTACATTGAGGAATTTGCTGGTGGGAGTTTCTTTTTCCATTCCAAGTCTACACTGACTTAGAATCCTCTTCCCAACCAAAGCCAAAATCAGAGTCCCCAATTAGAACACCCAAAAAACCCCACTATTCCATCTTATAACTCATCACTCCAACATGAGCTTCAGACAGACTGTTCCGTGTCCTGCTCACTTCCTTCACTCCCTCCTCCACCACAGGCTCACAGTCAATACCAATTTTTATTTCTTTTTTTTCACACCTGCTGGACAGGAATGAGTTTGGAGCTGTAAGGAGGACCAAGGCTGATGAAGTTTCCCTGGTGCTTCATGAACTCTGTGTCTGAAGCTCAGGCTGGTTTCTCTCCTCCTCCCTCCTCATTCTCCTCTTCTACCCAACGAGGTCCATCTCCTAATTCACAATTGAAAGTCTCACCAGTGCTCTAACAAGGCCCCAGCCCTGCCTGCTTTGTGCTGCTAAGAGCAGCTGTAGCTGCTCCAAACTCCACAGCTTGGAGCTTCACTCAGGGCAGCCCTGGAATCAGTGCTCACTGCTTCGAAGAATAATTACTGTGTGATTTTAATTATTCACCACACACATAATTCTCTAAGCATTTTCTAGCTTATGGCCTTTTCAATTTTGTTTTGCTTCTCTTTTCCCAAACCATGGCCACTGTATTTCTATTATTTAATAACATGCTAACGACAACAACATGAACTTTAAAGTAATGGCATACTTATACTTCCCTGCTTGTACCAAAAAGCATTATTTGAATAAATTCCTATAGCACTGTTTATAAATATACATTTTATTTTATTTAACATTGCTTAGCTGGTATTTTTCCTACATAATCGACATTCTTGTATTCCATTGTAAAAAGGTAGAGCGAGGCTTTAGGTTTCAAAATGGAAATGAACAGGGGTAAAAGTGGGTTGTTCAGTTCCAATTATTTTGATAGAGATAAATAAAAATAATTTTTGTGAATATATAAAAATTAAGGCCTTCACTTATTCTGATAAGTCATTTATTTGTATGAGGTCTGCAACTAGATTTAGAACGCAAACTTATGAAAAGGGACGAATAACACTGTGTAAAATTACTTTGTTGTAGGAAAAAACATGACAAAACTATGAAAGATATTCCTTCATTCTGATCTGATTATTCTTTGTCCTTTGCTACAGACATCCTTCCCTTCCCTCCCCACCCAAATAAATACAATGTATGGCATTTAAATGGGACTGTAGTTTGTAAAAATGCTCTTATGCAAAAAAAACCCACAAAGACTTGGATCACACAGAATTGAGAGTATTACTGTTCCACTGCATGAAAAAAACCAGAAAATAATTTAAATAATTTAAAGAATGCTTCTCACTGTCTCTTCACCTAGGCAGCACACATCTCTGTAGTAAGTCAAACACATCTAGCATAATTCACCAAAGCAAAACTATAAAACTTATCTCAGTGCAATAGCCATTGTTTTCAAATGCATTCCTCTCCCATGATACACTTCTGTCTTATCACACTGCACTTGATGCATTTCCCACTCCAACCTTTGCCAAGGTTAAAAGCATCTTCTTTTTTTCCCCCGGCTGAAGGTCAGGTATTTATAATAAATTATTCTCTGTGTTTACAAGTATTGAAACGTGGGAAGAAAAAACCCCAAATCTAACCTTCCTTGCTGCAGTTCGTTTTGGTTTCATCACTGAAATCTCCACAGTCATTGTCACCATCACACGCCCAGTGATTTGGGATACACCTGCCGTTCTGACACCGGAACTGATCGGCAGAGCACGAGTGAACGCAGCCCAGCTCGTCGCTCCCGTCACCACAGTCGTCATCTGCAAGTGGTAATAGTTTAAAATATATTAAATTATAAAACATCTGAATAAAATATGTAAGGAGGGGAAAATATTTTTAAAAGGCAAGAGGAAAAAAAAGTGCAGTAAATAAAGTAGTATGTTACTGCCCACAGGCATATTGTCAAATTATTTCTAATGCAAGTAATAGCTTAAATCTTATTTACTAACAGCATTCAACTCTGTCATTTTGGATAGACTAACCTCTTAGTTATTCAATCAGAGACACCAACAAGCATGAGAAGGCTGTAGATTTTCCTAGTTTCTTTAGCTGTGTGTAGCTACAGAGCCTTCCAGACATGGTGGGTTTCCTTTATTCTCTGTGATAACCTGAGACAGTTAATCACAGACCCAAAAAGCTTCATATAAACCAAAATGAAAACCTGATGAGTTTCTTTTCAATAGTATTAAAGTTTGTTTCCAAGTGTTTACAACAGTGCAAAGTGGAGAAAGCACATCAATAACCGTGGCCTGCAGTTTCTCATTACTCTAATGTTGTAGTCATTACAACAGTCTTAAGGCAATTCCCGTAATTTGATCGTGGTCATCAAGGGAGGAAGAAGATAAATATGTTAGGTTCACTCTAAAGGGTTTCCACGAACAGAATTTCAGTCAGCACACTGATAATTTCGGGAATTTGTCCATTTACAGCTATAAACTCCTGGAGGACAAATGAAATTAGAGTAACACCAAATGCTTTGGACCAACCCAATGTTATTAGCACTGGTGTGACACCACTGCCACACCACAAGCTCCGAGAGGAGATTCATTTTAACATTCAAATATGCACTCTTTCAGCCAATAGAACTAAATACATTGCAAAGTCTTTCTGGCCTTCACTCTTGAGGGATGCTCTTTCTTTAATTGAACTTGTCCACAAACAACAAAAAATCAGATATATTGGTCACTGAAACCATGTTGTTTTCTAAAAACAGAAAATACTTGCATAAGCAATAGCTTTGCATTTCTTTCTTCTTTTTTTTTTTTTTTTTCTTTTTTTTTAATAATAATGAATCATCATACTTCATTCTACACAATATATTATTTGTACCTATTACCAAATCCAATGCCCCATTCCTTTTTATGCAGCTTCAATGTCACTGATTTCTAGGTCAGGTCAGTAATTTAAAACTGCTTTATTTATTCTCTGACCACTTAACAGGCCAAACTGACAGTATGGGTCTAAGAAAAAAAACAAACCAGTATCAAAGCAATATTTATGTAATATCCAACAAATTAATTTCAGATATAGAGGACTTGATACTTGCCTGAATCACAGAGCCATTTGCTGCTAATGCATCTTCCATTTCTGCAGATAAATTGAGTTAGTGGCTCACATGTTGGGAATTCTGTGAAAGTGTTCAAAAAGAAATAAAAACTATTTAAGGCACATCCTCTCCAGTTATGCTCTGCCACCTTCCAATATGCATAAATTACACAAATGTGTTGCAGCAACATTTCCACCTTCCAGGTACTTAATCTGAAGAGGAGAAAAAGCTGGGACACCAAAAAGAAAAGATAGAAAAGATTCAAAGTCTATACACTGTCTAAACCCTACCCTTCCTCAGCATGGAGCACGAAATTCATTTCTCTGTGGCAAACGGCACGGTCCCATATTCCCATCACACCAGGGCTGGTTTTCCCTCTAACCAGGCTAATATTTAGGATTAACTATGGCTTGATGAGTGCCACCAACTGCATTTTCCGTGTGCTTGTTTACACAAGGGCTCTCCAATGGCAACAGCGCTGCCAGGAAGAGACAGGAAAAGGAGCACTGTAAAATGGGAAGGTTAAGTACCAAGCTAAAGAACAGCCAAGAAATAAAGTTACTCTACCCTGGCATAATAAAATCCAAAATTAAAATGTTAGCATTTACAAGCAATTCCTCCAAGCATTCCAGGAAACTAGTAGAAATCTGAGATAATATAATTCATAAAGGATCATCTGTATTGAAAACAGATTTTTTTTCTGTAATTATATAATATGCTTCTGCATAGAGTAACTGAAATATACTCTAAATTTTTTCAGACTTCTTTTTCTTCTAAAGCAAATGACATAGGTAGGTGTGTGCATTTATTATTAATCTGCTAAACACTTCGGAAAACACTGAAGACTTTTTCAAAACTTTAAAAACATTCCACATAAATATAAAATTTTCTTAGGACAAAAAATGAAATCACTTTTTTTTTTGGTTTTGCTGAAGCTTGGAAAGTTTTGGCTTAAAATGTGTTATGCATGAACCACTAAACCAAACTGCCTGTATCAAATAGTAGATTTAAAATTTAAAAAAAAAAATAATTTCAAGAATAAATAGAGATCACCAAAAATCTCATTGGACAGGTCACTATCCTGCTTCAAAACAGAAAAGGGTGGGAAGAAAATCTACTGTTGAAGACAACAATTACTTCTAGAAAGTTCTTACTTTCTCTTTTTGTTTGTTTGTTTTTCTTTTGGGTTTGGGGTTTCTGTTTGGTTTTGGGCATTTGTTTCTTGGTTTGGTTTGGGTTTTTTAGGCTTAATTTCTATTTTAAACAAAAAAAGCTGTTATTCTCTCGGGGGAACACGTTCCAGAGATAACATAAATCTGTTGTGAGAGAAAAAAAAAGGAAGTGTGCAACTGCAACAGTGCTTAGCCACAATATATGCCTTATGTGCTTCAAGCATAGCTGAAAGCAACTTCTAATTTTGCTTTTTCAAATAATTTTCTCCACAAATTTAACTCATAGATTAAACATAATTTTCCCCTTTTCCATGCATGAATGCCTCCATGACTTCATTTTCTTTATGTTCATCTGTCTACCCAAGACCTGTACAACAGGACAGAAACCAATTAAAATGAAATTATTATTTAAATGATTCCTCTCACCAGCAGCCACCTCGTGATTCCGGAGCTCTGACAGCCTGTCCAATAATATTTTTTATATCTCCAGCGCTTGCCCAAGCCTTGACCATCATCCACAGCTCTAGAGGACACACAACTCTCCCTCATTATCCCTGTGGTCCTTCCCTATTTCACAGAGAAGAGATGGACATCCTGCAGCTGATCCACACCCAGCCCTGTCCTGACTGCCCTGAAGGCAGAGAAACCACGAAAGGTGACTCCTGAGCTCCTGGTGAAGTCTCTCTATGGGATGGACACCAATCTCATTTCTCTCTGCTGTCCTCGTGGATCCAAGAAGAATTTTAAACTGTTTCATAGAAGGAAATATCTCCCAGTAAACAGAGCAGGTAAACAAATGCCATTTGCATGCCCATTAGTGATCAAATTCTAAGGGAGGATGGAAAATGAAATATTTGACATCTTGGCACAGCTGCAGTGCTTGAGGATAACGAAACAAGATTCCAAAACATGGAATGTATGTAAATTTTGGTTAATCAGGAAAATGGCCAGTAAAATAAATCCTGATTCAAAGATCTGAAGAAACATTCCAGCTCAGCTGAGAGGAGACTGACCAAAGCTCACAGGAAGGATTTACAAAGGTGCCATAACATCTGTGTGTTGCCAACATGACTGAGAACACAAGGTATGGGCAGAGAAACTGCTCTGGCACTGAGAGCCAGAGCTGTGCCATTACCCAGAGAGAGTTAGAATTTTAGAGATTGCAAAATACAAGTCCACAGGGATCACCCATCCTACCTCTGTACACAACTGACCTTATTTGATTTGAAGCAAGACAATTAGAAGTCTACCTTAATAATATTATCATTTTTACTCATGTAATGACTTCGTTCTATGCCCCATGCCTGTTCCATGTGCTCAAGGCCAGTTTGGATGGAGCTCTGACCAGCCTGGTCCAGCGGAAGGTGTGGGAGGTGTCCCCATCTGTGAGGTGTCCCCACCCATGAGGTGTCCCCACCCGTGAGGTGTCCCCACCCGTGAGGTGTCCCCACCCGTGAGGTGTCCCCACCCGAGCCAGGGCGTTGGAACAAAATGATCTTAAAGATCCTTTCCAACCCAAAGCATTCTGTGCTTCTGCATTGCAATACATCACATTCTGTGATTCTGCAGCTGCAGACAGCTCATTGACCCTTGTGCTCTCAGACTCACAGCAGCTACCAGTGCCCTGCAAAACAAATGACTATTAAAATCCTTAATTGTTTGGAAGCAGCTGATTAGAGAGAGCACACCCCTCTCTACAGTATCTCAGCAAAGCAGCAGTCGGCACAGCTGCTGATACTCTCTCATGATAGAACCAAGAATTTTTTTTTTTTTTCCTGAAAAATACAACATCAAATATCCTTCTGTTGAGGCTTGAAACAGGCTGATTTTATTGACATCTAGAATATGTTGAGGGGGCCCATGTGGAGAGGTATGGAGCAGAGATAAAGAATAATTTTTGAGGGTGACGGCATTTGATAATGGGCTGTAAATTAAAAAAGTGTTGATTGATCTGCATATTTGGAATTGTAGTTAAAAGCTCATTAAATAGAAAATGCTGCATTTGCTTTGGGTTTATTTTTTAATCAAATACATTCTATTTGCCATTTTAAAAATAGTATCATCAGTTCAGTTCACATGAAAAGAGATCCTTACATGTTTCATTTTTCACTGAATAATTTTACTTTTTTCCTCCCAAAAGAAAGATCCACTTACCGCAGGACGTCATTTCATCGGTTCCATCTCCGCAGTCATCCTCCCTGTCACACAGCCACGACGTCGGAATACACCGTCCGTTCCCACAAGAAAATTGATTAACCTGACAAGTTCTTGCTGTCAAGACAAAACACTCCAAAAATACAAGGGAAATGGACTCGATCCGTTGGGTCTCTCGGTGTGCGGCTGATTCTAGAGGCTGCAGGGCTGGAGGCACCTCCTGGCCTGCCGCACCTTTCCCTGCTCTGAACATCGTTCACCTCTGATTTCACAGAAAACTGAGGTCACCTGCAGGGCTCTATTCTGCCTCTGTTCTGTGGAAATCCTAGTGGTTTCTTCCCCATAAAAGAAGTTTTATATGCAATTATGCAAAACTAGGGGGTGAGAAGAGCAAGAATGTGGTGGAAAATAACACTAATGCCTGAAGTAAACAAAAATCAGGGCATAAAGATGTCCAGCAGTTGGAATCTTAACGAACTGTGTTCCATAACATGACCAATGATCTTGTGAAATTCGTGTTTACACAGGAAAAAGGGAATTAGCCTGAGTGTGATGTGCGTGGCCTCACTGTTCTTGGAATCCTTCTTTTTGCAAACACTTAACTGTAATCATCCATTAAAGGAATCAATACACGTCTTTCTCCTGAAGAAATAAGGATCACTAAAAGAACTCGTGCTATGTAACTGCAGAAATTACTTTGAAAGCTGATGAATAGTAAAATGCCACTAAAAAGCTAACATAGAAAACTGTCATTACTTATAATTTTATTTAAAATGTGAACCCATAACAATGTTAGTGATAGCAACACAGATTTTGATTCCAGATTTAAGCTTTTAGAGTTCTCCTGGATGTTATTCTGACAAAAAAAAATGGCTGATAGGTCAAAATTCCCAGCAACTGAAAAAACATTTCTTCATTTGTTATTTTCAACTACCACTTTCGTTTTTCTTCACAGAAGTAGCCCAAAACACAAAAGAGGAATATAAGTTTAAAATATTTCAAAGAAGTAATTTTTTAGACATTAATAGTGTTTGCCACTGCAGGAATAAATGGAAAAAACAAGAATATAAAATTCAATCCATAGCCAACTGATACAGGGATGAAATAAAAAAGGTCTTCAAATAAGACTCTCACCCTACAAACAAACAGTTGGGTATCAAAGAATATCAAGATAATAAGACATCAGGGACTATTTTAATACACAATGAGTGCTGTCTTTCACTGCTCTTCAGTACAAAACAGTCATCAGGTTACTGATGGTTAGTATTTTGTGTATTTGAGCTTTAATGCTTGTTTAGTGCACTCTGACAACAAACACTGAACATTGGTTCCACCCAAGCTAAGGACAGACTGGGAATTCCATGAATCAGTAAACAATCTTTATCTTGCTATTTCCTTAAAACCCCACTCTCCAGTTAATAACTCAGAAATGAAAAAAAGTCAAGGTACTGAGTGGAAACTGAATAATTAATTATGCATAAATTAAATCAGCATGAAATAAAATTTACTGGTGACATGGCACCCATCACAGGACATTAACAAACAAAATTCTAGCTGCCAAAAAAGATTTGTCCCTCAAAATTTGTAGCTGAGCATTGCTTTGACAGTCGACCCATATGGAGAGATTAAGTGCTGAATTTGGAAAGCACAGTCAAGCACACGGATTAAGTAAAATATAATTTCTATTCCAGCCTTACTGGCATCAAAATTTGAATTCACTTAAAACATCAATAATCAGATTACTAGTAGCAGACTGGTTCAGTTCAGTTCAAATCAGTCCTGAACTATTTATGGAACTGAAGTTAAGAGAAACTGTTTGCACAACCAAGTAAGATTTTTACCTGCACAAGTTTTATTTGATTCATCTTCATTATTACCACAATCATTAGCTCCATCACAAAGCCATCTCTTGGGAATGCAGCGATTATTTTGGCACTTAAACTGATCATCAGGACAACTGTGATTGACTGTGGAGAAAAAAAAAAAAGAGAGGGTTGTTTTCCTAAGAAAATATTCAGAGAAAAACAGCCGTGAAATCTGTGAAAAGAACACATTAAATGGTATTCCCTGTTGATGCAGTTAGTGTGGTTATCCTGTATATGTAACTACCATGAGACAAAAATTGTTCCGCGATTACAAATATTGCAGTACTTTAATCATAAATTAAATAATACACAGTCAAGATGCCAATATGGAGATCCTCTTCTATTTAGTGATAAAAGGTAACAGATAAAAGGTTATCCTGTATATGTATACCATGAGACAAAAATTGTACTGCAAACCAATTACAAATATTGCAGTACTTTAATCATAAATTAAATAATACACAGTCAAGATGCCAATATGGAGATCCTCTTCTATGAAAAGGTAGCAGCATTTTAGTGTGTTGCTCTTTCCTTAAAAAAACATGTCCTTGATCACATTTTAGCAGAGTGATGAGGTTTGCAAACTGAAGTGCAGATAAACAAAGGGAAACACCGAAGGGAACAGATGCAAGCTGCTAAGTGCAGACCCAAAATATCATACCACAGTGAGCAGGGATTTGGGCAGGTCATAAAGTGCTTCTAAAATGATGCACATTACTGTCAATGGCCACATATAGATCTGTTGTTTACTTACCATGAAATTGTAGGTGTCAAAAAGTGAAATATGCAACACGGTGTAAAACTAACAAAAAAAAAAAAATCTGGTGTTCAGGAGTGAGCAAGGTATCTCTCAAACATGTTTTTGTTGGCTACCAATTCTCACGGAGAGGATGAAGCTGAATGCACCAAAATTATGTAAATACTATTGGCCTGCTCTTGCAACTGTAGTAAGTGTTTATGTTCTGCTTCTTTCATGCCAATGAGAATATCTATTATTAGCAGATCTTGCTCATCTTGATCTAGGCAAGTAAACTCCACAGAGTTTGAAATGCTGTGTTAAAAATAATCCCCAGCTATTTTTTACCTACTCGGCCGTCCACAGTCCCTTTTTTAAACTTTAACATACATCTGGAAACAAAGGGTATTTAAAATGAAAGGATGTCTTGCAGGCTTATCCTTGACATTTCAGCAGCTTTTATCTTTGACCTTTCTGCCTATTCTTCCAATTGAAGACGACACAGAGCGAGGGCGATATCAATAGCACACGAACCCTCCGTGAGGGGTTTGCGCGCAGGGTGCAGGAGCACAGGAAGTGGAGATTAATTAATAATCTGAGCAGAAAGATGTCCCAAATCCCAGACTTCTGAAGCAACCTAGTTTGCAATGTGACTGGAGAACAAAACTCGAAGCATCCATGGAATGAAACTAAAAGTTGAAGACATTTTCTTTTTTTTTTCAGTTTGCCCTTAATGCTTGACATAGATACTGCTTTAAATGGTAGTTAGGCTTTTGCCCATATATATTTAGTAACTTGTATGTATTCTACTCATAATTGCAAATATTTCAAACTCATAAAGAAGTATTGAAGTTACTATGGCAACTGCTGAGAAGAGATCAATATTATCATACTGGCCATGTAAACTATAGATCACATGGAGGTTTAGGACCAGGTTATCATTTCATTTATATTTGTATAAATCCTCAGAGAATTACAAGCTTTGATCAATGAATTGGTTTTCCTTACACTAATTTAAAAGACAATCAAGTCAAATCTGCTGAAAGATTTTCCTTCTCACTGTCTTTATTAGTTGAGCTCCTTAATTTAGTTTCAAGAAACCCCAATTTCAAAACAATATGAGAATAAGCACTAAAATTCAGAACTAGAAAAAGTATTTTAAAAATATTATTGAAATCAGTAATGACTACTCCATGGAGCTATCAAAATACATAAATGCTGAGAAAACAAAACAAAACAACAACAAACCAACCCCAAACTGGCCATGCAACAGCCATATGGAAAAAGGGCCAGGCATTAGTGAGGATCACAGTTTGTATCAGCAGCATCAGGCCCGTGTGAAGCAGGCAAGATTTACTCAAGGATGAATAAAGAATACCCTTCACAAACACATTCCCTCAGCCTCAGCAGCTTCACAAAAGCCTCTGCAGAAATACCTACATCCAGTTTTGGACAGCCAACCCCTAGAATCACTTCAGAAAAGAGCGACATAATCTCAAAAAACTCCCATAATCTACTAGGAAAAAAAAAACCCCAAAAAAACAACCCAACAACAACAAAACAAACAACCCTAACAAAAACCCAGAACAGTTTAGAGTTGTTTGGTCTCAAAGAGATAAGAAAGAGAGACTATGATAAGAGTTTTCAGACACATAGAACAATACTGCAGAGTAGAAGAGTGTTCATGTCTACAAGTGATTGGAAGAAATAATGTATTTTCATTTCAGTAAAGGAGATTTGGTGCAGAGAAATGATCTAAGGACAGAAATAGAAAGCATTGCAATGAACAGAGTAAGGAAAAGAATTCTCACTGCTACAACACTAATTTTATACCAGGCTACTTAAGTACCTTCCAGAAATGACAAGTACATAATTGTTATGTTTTCTATTATTTTTCATTTCAACAGTGAAAGTCCTATACAGCAAAAAAATACAACTCTTGAAAAATTATAACTGTAAAGACACAGTACATCTAATTTAATACTGGAAGCGGTGTAGGGACTTGGGTTTTTGTTTTGTTACTGGTTTGGTGTTATTGGTGGGGTTTTGGGGGGGTGGTTGTTTGCTTTGTTGGTTTGGTTGCTTGTGGGGTGTTTTGATTTTTTTTCCCTTATTCTCCTTGGGGTTTTTTCTTGATTTTCTTGGTTTTTGTTTTTTGTTTGTGCTTTTTTGGGGGGCGGTGTTTGTTTTTGGTGGTTTTTTTGGTTGTTGTTGTTGTTTGGTGGGGGCTTTTTGGGGGCTTTTTTAGGGGTTTTTTGCCATAGTTTGTTTGGTTTTTGTTCTGATTTTTTTAAGAAATGCATTATACAGTCTCAGATATTTCCACGGTTGGAAGGCACCTGCTGAGATCCTCAGGAGCAATCCCTTGAGCGAACCAGACAGAGCAGGTTTCTCAGCACCCTGACCGTAGAAGTTTCGAGCATCTCCATAGACAGAAACTCCACAACCACTCTGGGCAATCTATTCCAGAGTTTGACAGCAAAAAACTGTTATCTTTCAGATGTTCAGATAAAATTAACGCCTTTCAATTTGTGTCCATTACCTCTTCTCCTGCTAGTGACACTGCCAAGAAGAGCCTGGCTCCCATTTTTCCATTCCCTCCCACTGGTGTGGCACTGTGACCCGTGCAAGGAATAGCGCAACGGTGGGAAACAAAGGTAAAAATATCAACAGAATCACGAATGATGACGCCAAAACCAAAAGATGACTGCTCTGGCACTGTGCTATGAAATGAGTACACCAGCATCATTTAAAAGGACTTCCATTATTGTACACAAGAAAAGAAGGAAATGAAATATTTGCATGGATGGCTTAAGGATTATTACTTTGGTGTGACTGGCTTTGTTTTGCCTGCAATTCCTGCAATCAAGCACGGATTGAGGGCTAAAAGGCAAATGCATACATACAGCAAATCTCTGAGTGCTCGTCACTGCCGTCCAGGCAGTCGTCGTCGCCGTCGCAGCGCCAGCGCTCCTCGATGCAGCGCTTGTTGCTGCACTGGAACTGCTCCGCCTTGCACAGCTGGGGCAGCACTTCTCCCTCTTTAACTGGGAAAAACAGCCAAAAAGCACAGCTCTTTATCTGCTTGATACACCCAGAATGCAACACTGCCCCACACAAATGGATATCAATTCCTGCCCTCGCTCTTCAGGATATTTTAACGTAAACTCGGTGTATCTGAGGTAATTCCACCTGAAGCCAGTAGTAGCACACATATCCGAGTGCATGGCTGAAGTAAGATATTATTCTCAACAAAAGGAAAAACTCTGAAAAGAATGGGCCTGAAAACGGTTTTTAATTCGGTGCTTAGATGATAGTGTAACAATATTAGTTTAAAATATTTCAATACCTCATCAACAGCAAAAAGGAAATATTCTTACAATAAGGAATTACTGTAAAGGAATTATTGGCCAAATTCTGGTGCACATTTAGGGCTAGAAAATGATTACTAAAAAGCTGATTCTTGTATCCAAGCAACAACTCAAGCACCTGCATTATGCACTGGTACAGACTCGGCAAAGAAGAAAGGATAAAATTCTGCTGGGGTAGAGTTAAGTAGCAAGCCACGAGCTTATTGATAAACCCAGGCAGATGTATTTCTCAACACAAGGCTCAGAATGTTTCATGTGTAAATGCCACACATCAGTCTGTGACCCTGTGAGGAGCAGAGGAGTCCTTGGAAAGAGCCAGGCAGTGAAGTGTTCTGGGGAAAAAGGAAACCTGCCTCATTCCAATCTCAGTCTCTAACCTCTCTTCCTAATGCTTGCATTCCATCTTCCAGTAATTTCTGCTAAAAAGAAAAATAAGTTCTTTTTTAACAGTAGTGATGGCTCTGCCAGCCACACATTTGAGTCAAATCCAAGGTCATCCCAAGTGCCATAATGTTCATCGTGCTATGAAACATTCTTTTTACTTTACTCATCTCCACTACACTTACTGCTGGAGACTTATGTAAAATTTTACACACTTCAAGAAATAGATCAATGAGACTTAGAGAAAATAGAGAAAATTTTTAGGAAGTTACAAACACCAAGTCTAAAGATTTAAAAAAAACCCAAAACTGTAGTACCTGCCAAGCTATTATTTTAATTGAAAATCCCACCTTTTATTAAAACTGTATTTTTATCATTGTTTCAATGAAGATATATAAAGAAGAGATTTAAAAAAGACATCAGTAGTTGCACAGTCTGTGTCAGAACCTATTATATATAAATACATCTGCTTGACATGTTTTATGAACAGTTTCATCATGAACATTTCAACGCCAGATTTCTGTTTAAGATACGTAGTCAGTAGAATAATCTGAAAGATGTTCATATATATATATTAAATTTAGTAATTATATGGATCAATTTCTGATATTTTTAAAAGAGTTTGCTGCACTATTTCAGTGCTTTATCATGTCAGACATACTCAAATATTTTCCAATGCATTTTACCCTTAAATATTGTGTACTTGATATTCTGTCTTACTTGAAAAATCTTTTATATTCTGTAAACTGTCTTTAACTAGGATCTTTATTCAAGCAATATCCCTTTGTCTTATAGAACCTCTAGGAGGCCACACTTTCTGGTTTTATTTCCAGGTCTGACTCGATCCCTTAACAGCAGCATCAACTGAGATATTCTGTAAGAATCTTACTCATGCAGGTTGTAGTGTTTTCCTCCAAAAGCTGATTATCCGCACAGGCACAAACTCTGCCTCCAGGAATGGCCAAACAAAGAGTGCTGCAGCCTCCATTATTAACACGGCAGGCATTATCACCTGGGAAAAGAAATAAAAAGCAACTTTAAAACTAACAGCCATGCTAGGACTAAACAATGGGCTTTCTGAGAGGGTTTTTTGTTGTATTTTTGTGGTATTTTTTTCAGAACAAAAACAGATTAAATTTTTGCAATTACTCTGTTAGGAACACATTATTCTCATAGTTTGGTTACTGCAGGTTATAATATTTATAAAACATATTATAACATGTATTTAGTTACAGGTTGTAATACTTTATAATAATAACAAAACCCACAAAAAGCTGCACCATCAGCTCACAGCATTCTATCTCTCTGTTTTATGAGGGAAACAAATACTGCAAAATATTTGGCACAGCTACATTCACATAGTGGTTTCAAGGAATCAAACAGGAGATAAAGGAATGTTCTGAAGTCAATTGGCATCTGTACATGTTAAAACAAATGCAGATTAAGGAAAAAAGAGAGAAGGAACAAATTAAAAGTACAAACAGATCTATGGCAGATAGAATACAGGCAAATATTCCCCGGCTGTTTTCTGAACTCATCTGCCATTCTCTGCTTTGTTTTCTGTGCTGTTGTTCCTTCCCCAGAGCTGTTCCCATGCAGGTACTGACAGCTGTCAGTGCTCTAACCATTCACACATTGCATCCTCACCCCCTCATTCCTGAGGCAACCAGGCTTAGAGCCACCGTTTGTGTCACTGTGGTCACCATCTCATTGCTGTTAATTGCAGGTGTTGGTGAGAAGGGATTATGATCAAGCAAGCTATAAAACCTCATGTCTGCTGAACCTTTAAATTAAAATTACTTTTTTTTCATCTTCCTGTCCTAGTAAAAAGGAGTTCCTGCTTTTAAAGGTGTAGAAAACATTCATCAGCTTCCTGGGCTACAACAGACTCCATGCAATTCCCTCTCCTCAAAGCTCCTCACGTCACTTTTCATGCAAAATACAATAATACTAAGTTCTCATAGATGTAGCTGTGAACATGGATATTGAACTGCCCTGTCAGAGCCATTCCTGAATGTGCAGGGAAATCCCTTCACATTATCAAATGAACATCAGATAACAAGCAAATAATTTAAGGTCATGAAAATTTTAAGATATACCTTGATATGTTTTACACTATTGAGCACTGTTTAATAACCTTTTTCTATACTTTTTCTGATCCATCATACACAACATTTCTTAGAATAAAATGTATCAACAATCCATTAAAACCCCACGGAGCTTTTCAATAAATTTGTGCAAAGTGATTAATAGAGAATGATGTGAAAGGTCATTGTGGTACTTGTACTTTCACTGGACAGGGTGTGAGGGAGATGGGGAAAAAACACATAAACAGGGAAAATGGGAATTCTTGGTGAAGTCTGAGGACTTGATCACAATTTTAGATAGACCTTAGACTGGGCACTTAATGTATATTATTGGATCCTGACTTCAAGTCTGAGACTATGACCTAAACCACTCCAAAAATAAAACTCCTTTATTAGATCTGTGCTCACCCAAACCGAAATAATATGAACAAAAGATCAAAAGAGTAAGAAATGTATTTGATTCTAAATTTTGGAAAACCTCAGCTAAAACACAGCCTCAGAAAAAGTAGCCTTGGAACTCTCTCCATCTTTACATTGTACAAATCAAGGATCACAGTAACACAAAGATTTTAAAAGTTATCAGAAGATGCCGAAATAAACAAACCAAAATACAATCTTCAAAAGTAACTCCAAAATTACATAGCACAAGTCAAAATATTTGCAGTGATTTAATTAAAGAATGTACATGAGTTTGTCAGCTCACTGAAATAGAACAAGCCTATGGAATAAAAGACTATTTCAGACAAATATAGAAAACACATTGAAAAGCCATGATGATTCTGAAGCCCCATGCACGCTTAAAATAAATAACATCAAAAATTAAATCACTAGATCAAAGTCAACCGGTCCATCTTGAAGATGAAAAATCCCTACTTAACCTCATAATTGGGATGACAAACCATGGCACAGCAGGTTATGTGCTAAGTGAAGTGATAAAAGAGGGGATGATGACAAGGAAAATAGAAGCACCAAGAGCTGGAGCAGAAAGATCCGAGATAAAAAGGTTTATAAAGTGCAGTCCTCAACCGGAAGGTGCAATGAGCCCTCCAGTCCCATCAGGCTTGCTGAAGAGCCTCCTAGGCTGAAACGTCTCCCAAAACACAGTTCAAATAGGTTAAGCCTCTTTATTGAATAAGCTGTAGAACCTGGAAAGCGATCAAGTATTTGGGAAATTAAATTTCTTCAACTACAATTCATAACAGGTATTTTATTTGGGTGTTCTTAAAACAGACCCAAAATTTTAAAATACTTTCAAAGCTATTGTCATATTTTCTGTATTTTGTCAGTTTTTAAAGCAGCTACTGCCCTGCCACTTCCATGTGATTAAATTAGGCCAATTCCATTTTAATTAGCTAAAAAATTAGGCCAGTGCTAAAACAACAATGTAATTGCATCTCAGTCATTGTTCTCAGAAAAAAAAATAAATTAGGGCAACCATGCACATTTGTTTAATCTTCTCATTTAGCAGATACACTGAAGTATTTATTGCATTTGTACCTCCTTATAAGCCCAGCCTCAAGAATTGCTAAATTCTAAGGCCACTCTTAGGATCAGCCTCCACCTGAGGAGCAGCAGCCTGGTGCTCGAGCAGCTCTTCTTTGCAACCCGAGGAGTTAAACTAACTGATTCCAAAAGAGCCTACTTTAACTGCTCTGAATGCACTCATTGCACACCAGAAATATTTACATTTCAGTATCAATCCAGCCTTTCAATGCACTGGAAACACCTGCAGGCCTTGGCAAGGTCATGTTCTGGCTGTAAATCCAAATCCTACGATTATGATGCTTCACCTTCCCATTTTTTAGGGATTCCTGACACATAGAGACACAAAGACTGAGCCTAGGGAAGTAAGGTGAATTCTGATTTCTGAAAGCAAGGAAAAGATCCATTCCTCCACAAGGGGATCATGCCTCATGAGAGAGAGAGATGGAGAAGGAAAAACTCCTCTCGAGGAGACACCAAAAGCTGAACATCGCTACCCAAAGCACAAAGCAAAGCCGGATTGGCCCAGGATCCTGGAAAAGCCCTGATAAAAATGCCAGTCTCAACGGAGCTACGCCAAAATGAAATTACATAGTTTCTGCTTGTGCAGGCAGTGACAATCCCTGCAGCATCAAAGCTGTCCCCTCAAAATACCACAGAAGTTTCTAAGTTATGTGCATGTAATCTTTAATGTACAACTTGTCTATAAAATGTGTTTTTTTCTGTACCATAATTCAGCCTTGAGCTTCCTCTTTTAGAAGAAAAAACACGCACCCACAAATAGCTCTAGTTTCTTTAAAATAAATTTTTCTGCTCCTTTGGGAACAATGGCAAGATCAACCTCACTGAGCATGACAAAAAGGGAAGTTCCTAAAGGCTGCAGTTAGCTTACAAGATTCCAATTACAATTTCAAACAAAGAATATATTAATGAGCCAAATTCTCTCCCTTAAGACTTTAGCTCATTCAGCAAAACTGTCTAAGAGGCAATACTTTCTCCCTCTGCTGTCAGCTTATTTGGAAGCTAACAGCAACTGCATTAAATGTCCCTTTTTTCTAAAAAAATAAAGGAACTTTCTAAATATTGGATAAAGCAGCAGAAGTACTGAAGTATTGAGAGCAAAAACTGCATTTTCTATTAGCAGACACAACATTCTGAAATTTGGCCACCAGGATGGTAGATTTGGAACCAGATTTTGCCTTAAAAACACCATCCAAACAAAACCCACAATAAATCCACGGAAAAAAACCCAAACAAACTATACTTCCACATGTCTTTGAAAATAACAAGGAGTCCCTGAAAAGCATTTGTGATAAGGGGAATTCTTTAATTGCCACAGCACAGTACTGCACATATTAGCTTGGTTTAGGTATTGGGAATTTAGATGCTACGGTTCCACAAAAGAGAAACTCTTAAACAGTGAAACAATCATCTTTTAAACAGTATTTTATTTCTACTAATTCCAGATGCTCATTTTTATATTTGGTAGCAGACATTAACCAGAAAAATGTTTTCACTAAAGAGAGCAACTATTCGACAACTCATATGAACACTGTATGTAGTAAATGGAATGCAGTTTTCTTCAGTAAATCAGATTTTTAACTTTACCTTTATAGTAGCAATTGCATTTTCTAAACTCCATCCATGCAAAGCTATGGCTTTTATCTCATTTCTCTACTAAAACAAGTAGCAAAACTATGGATTTTTCCACTACTCTCAAAGAAGTGCTTACTCTTATTCTGTGCAACATACAGTGTTGATGTAGACCAAGATGAGGGAGAAAATTTTTAAAAAGGAAAATAAAGACAGGATCTATGATCTCATTTAAGAAAAGTTAAATGCAATCATATATTTTATGTCTATATGAGGCAAAGCACATGTGTTACTCCCCATAATTGGTACTTTCACAGCATCTCTGGGTCACACAAGAAAAAAGGGCAATAAAGGCATTGTAAATGCACAGAAGGAATAATGCTATGATTCACTTTCCAGTATTTATGAGATGATCAATGGATTGAAATGCTGGAAAGCATCTTTCTCGTGGCACAAGTCATTTTTGTTCTTTTATTTTTGTTCATCCAGTCACCTCAAAACACTTGGAAAGGAAAAACATCCTTTTATAAAAGACCCCTGGAGGAACTGCACGTGTACCTTGCTGTTTGCGTGGATCATAAATCTGGAGCCCGAACAAAGGTGGCCTCTCACTTCTCAGCAGTGTCACATTCCTTGTAAGCAGATCCAGCTGGAAAATGGACCCGTTCATGTAATCTGTCCAGTAGATGTAATTCCCATGATGTGACAGCCCGAAAGGATGATTCAAATCTTTTCCATTGTACACTACCTGCAATTAATTAGTGCTAGGTGAGCATCAGCAAGGTGAAAAGATTTATTAATTTAACAGAGAAGGTAAAACAGGAAATAGGAAAACTGAGAAAATTACTGTCCCAAACATAACAATCTAATGCAATAAAATTAAATAATGAGTACAAAGCCCTTCTATGCAGCAGCACCAATATCTAACTTCAAAACACTTCATATAAATTCGCTTTACTTGGCCCCATCAGATAACCCAGGGCCAGGCTGCCCAGGGAAGCAGCAGAGTCACTAACTCTGGATGGATTTGAAGGATGTGTATGTGAGGTTTAGGGTCAGGGTTAGTGGTGAACTTGGCAGTGCTGGGCTAAGGGTTGGACTTGAAGATCTTCAGGCCTTTCCCAACATAAACAATTCTTTGATCCTGTGATTCTACCTCACAGCTGCAGTTTGGAATGACTGATCTCCTCCTTCGGCCTGGGATCCTTCTTGAACTGAGGCCCAGGAGTTCATTTCTGTGTTCCCTCAAGAGAGGAGGAAGCAGCTCCTCAGAATCCCTACCCTGTCTATGTGGAGACACAAACCCAAGAGAACAGGGGGATAAACCCAACTAAAATATCATTTGAGGTGACAAACATCATCCCCTTTTGCCCTTCAAATTCTCTCTTTGGACTCAGAATCCTTTCAGTCAAAGCTCCTCATCTCAGTGAATTCCTTTTGATCCAATTGATCAATTATCTGACAGCTATTGCTGGAATTAAGGACCTCCCCATCCCCCAGGATCTTCACAGTCCTGACACAGAATTAAAGATGTGATTGATCCACTTAAATTTTGACCAAAATATCCTATAAATAAAACCAAGTAATTAAGCATCAAAAGCAAGTATCTTCTAGTTATTTCTGGCTACATAAATTTTATTCAAGTAATTATTAATTTTATTTATATCATAAGATTTTAAAAAAGAACCATTCTGTAACAGACTTCAAAATAAAACCTGTATTATTATTCACCAGTCACTAATGTTAAGAATTTTATTAAACAGATGGCAAAACTTCCCCAAATATTCACTCTAGCCTAAGCTTTAAGCCTTTTTAAAGTGTCTTGTTCCATGCTTGTTGCTTCTACAAAGGCACACAGGATGTCTGCACAGAGTTGTATCCAGCTAGTACAGGCATTAGTAGCAACTAAAGTGATCTCTGTCCATCTTAGACAGCATTTGTTGAGTGCTGCCCCTCTGAATATTGCCAAAAATGCTCAAAAGAGGCACAGAGACTCAAAAACAGCTTATCCAATGAACTTCAAGGAGAAGCCTCTCTCTGGCAAAGACAAAATAATGTGTTTTTTCTATTGAAAAACTCTGGCGCTTCATGGTTCAATCAAAATGGAACTCGTCACATGAGAAAAAGAGATTAAAAAAAGTAAAATAAAACTCAAGTTTGGTGTGACTTGGTACAGATGAACATCCTAAGCTGTGTTTCAGCCAACACCATTCCAGCAGAGGCCACGCCGCACGCGCCGCGGCGTTCTGCAGACTTTAAAAACCTTGAGAAGTATTTTTAACACAACACAATCAAACCCACAGAAAGAACATGCCTGTGGCAAATCAGCTTTGTTTCTCCTTTACCTTTCTGTCGGTCCCATTCAGATATATCCTCTCGATGTGATCGTAGTAGGCATCGCACCAGTAGAGCACATTGGCGCGGTGGTCCAGGGTTAGACCGTTTGGCCAAAGCATCCTTGACGTAACAAAAACCTGGCGGCTGTCGCCATCCATCCAGGCCTTCTCGATCCGCCCCACGCTGTCATCTATCTCATCCTCCTCCCAGTCTGTCCAATACATCCACCTAGGAAATTACAAAAACGAGCATTCAGATTCCGTTTTCATCAGGTGAATTATGCCGTAGGCTTTTAGGAATAGCTCGTCCAAGGCAGAGCAATTTTGACTTTTTCATATTTCTTTCCATTGCTGTTTCTACAACTGCATTTCCTGTCCCTGACTGCTGGATGCTGCTGAAGTCACACTTGTGTTGTTTTGCCCATATTGAGTTGAATTAGACCGATACCAGCTGTGCCCAGGACAAGAAAAGTGAAAGAATTAACATCTTATTTAATCCCACCAGAATTACGGTTTTGATTGGTTTTTTTGTGATTTTTTGTGGGTTTTTTTTTTTTCAAATCACCGTTTGTATTGACTTTGTCAAGGAGTTCAAATTTTTACAGTGAACTGGTTTTGACCAGGTCTGATTTGCCTTTATGATGTAAATCTCCTTTTTATTAATATTGTCAAACAACTTGCAACACAGTAATTATTTGCACTCTGCTTTTAGAGCCAAAGGATAACCTTGATGTTCTGTGAACTTCAGGTCCTACATGAAAGCAGCTAAATTACTGAAAAAACTGTTATGAATACTTTGCCCATCACAAAAATTTTTAGAAATTGTTGCTGCAAAAATTAGATGAAAAATAGCCATCAGGCAATTTTAGCATAGTTTTATGGCTTATAGTGCAGCAATGTAGATTAAAAAGGAAAAAAAGAAGTCTGAAAGGAAGGCACCAAAGCTACTTTGGAAAAGTTAACAAAAATTGTGTTAACTCCTCTAACAGTTTTGGCTCAGGAATTCGATGAGCCATTCTGTCCTGAACCCAACAGAATAAACCCTGTTTTTCCTGATTGAAATTATCTGATCATCATATTCTATTACAGAACTTGAACTTGTACAAAAGCAGAGGGCAGCAAATATGCTAAAAATATCCACTTTTTTCTTTTTCTTTTTTTTTTTCTTTTTTTTCACCTTTTTTGCCCTAAGGAAAACGAGTTAATGGGAAGAAATACACGGAAACCTGTATGCAATCTGTGAATCATCTCAGATTGTATGACATTCAGTCACATCGTGCCATAAAACATTTGCCAGATGTTTACTTTACTTAAACGTTGTTCACTTTTAAAGTCAAACCCAGGATTTCAATTGTTAAGCATTAAAGAGAGGAAAAACATCATGCCAGTCTTAAATGGATCCTATTTGTTAAAGTTATCATGATTTAATTGCTATTGATGTAGTTCACATTTTATTTCACCAGATTTATGTTTCTGAAATAACTTTTGTGATCCTCACCATTTAACTGGTCTGTACTTTGAACAATAAAGTTCTGGAATTTAAATACTGAATTTACAAATGAATGACATGCTGAAGTGAAAAAGTGTTTTATTATCACACCTGTGTAAGTTATGTCAAATCTACTGGCCAAAAAAATCATTCAAATGCACTTTTATGTAGAAACATAATTTGACACTGATGAGAAAGTGGGGGAAAAAAAGAAAAATATTGCACATCATTACAAAGGTTTGCAATATGCAAACGTAGCTTTTTGTTTCTTTTTAATGTCTCTCAAAGCACCCACTAGAAGGTTATTTTGGGTTCTTTAAATGTTTTTGTAAATCTGGGTAAAGAACATCAGTCAATTTTTGATCCATGAGCCTTACACATCTCATTGCATGTGTGACTCAAACAGCACTAGGTTTAATCACAGAATTACAAACCCTGCACATGCCCCGAGGCTCAGGCAGATGCAGGTCAATGTGGCACTTATTTTATTGGGAGACAAAACATGTTTTACAAATATTTACATGACTGCTCAACAGCAATTACTGAGCCTTTTCCCCATCAAGTTTTTGTCTGTACTTATTCCACTTATCCTGTCATAAGCTAAAACGTGCTCACAGACATTTACCCCAATGTGCTTTAATTTATCTCAAAATGCAGTTAATGCTCCAACACTGGTTAAATCAAAAGTAAAATTTTTGAAACACAATTAAAAAGCCATAAGAAATGCTATCCCTCAGGAAGAGCTTCCATGAGAAGTATAATCACGAAGGACATGCTATTTTATGAGAGAAGTGTTTTATATAATGGTCCTTTTCAGGTAATACATCTTCATACACTGTTTCCTGTGCCATGCATTTACTGAGCTGGAAAATTTAGCAAAGTAATTGCAGGTGTGGTTATGGTTCGTGGTTGGATTTTATACCCTCACTATCTGACCTTAATGAATTGCAGCTTTTTCACAGTCACTTCCCCTCCTCAAAGGACAGGCGCAAAAGGGAAAACCTGAGAGTGTAAATATTTTCTATAAAAAGAAAATAGCAATCAATCCAGCCACACTAGAACTACCCATCTACATCATTCTCCAGTGATAATTCCCTGAATAAATCTAAGTGAATTTTTAAGTAAACCACAACTGTACCACAGTATAATAATGTGGGTTTTTATTATGCAGTCTATCAAAATTAATTAATGATAAAAAGTAATGAAGAGTACCTGTCTGTTTTGTAAACCAATGTGTACAAGGATATGGCCATAATTATCTCCAGAAACTGAGACATGCAGAGAGAGACATAAAGGAGAGTATCTTCAAATTCGCTTGATATTAAAAATTCATACAGGACTTACACCCTCAATTTGCTTGAGAAAAAGGTGACTCACATTCAGATTAACAGGACGGACATTCAACAGTGACAGGCATACAAATCCTTCTGAGGGTTTGAGGCAGGAGAGCAGGACAGGAATTACAGATCCTACAGACTCCTGGAGAGCTGCAGACTGCTCCATGACTACAAACCTCATCCTGAGCAAATCCCATCCTCTATTTACGCTACAATCATTACAGAAAAATCAGTCTGCTTCATACCCATTGACAGGATCGACAACAATTCCTCTGGGGTGGGACATGTCTCCCTCCAACAAAGTTTTCCTACTCTGAGCAGCTTTTTCCAGTCTGGCAACAGCAATTGTTTTCCTGTGGCCATCATTGGTCCAATAAAGATTATTCCCAATCCAGTCCACTGCTATGCCTTCCACATTATCAAGATCTGTTGAGAGAGAGAGAGGACAGCAGTAAGAAATTATTACTATTTATGTTCTATATTTACTTATGGTCACTATTTATTATGTGATATCCATGTCATATTTTTAAAATTGCTTTTTTCCCTTATCTACTGAAGGTTCAAAGCTATTACAGATATTTGGTAGCCACCGATGGATTAACTAAACCTTGTTCACTTAAGAAACTAGATCTAAATTTTGTAAACCAGTCACAGGTGTAGAGACGTCAATATATCCTGTGAGACACAATATGAGAAAGTTATTTGGGAAAAAAAAAAAAAGTGGCATATACTGAGGAGCCTTGAAAAATGTGTTTTAACATTTTTATCCGTATTTCTGATACACCTGAACATCACTGCACTTTTGGGGAACTATTTTTCTTCGTGATCTAAGAAACTTGAGGGAAGCAGAGGTATCAGAATGAGCTCTCCAGGACATGAAACAACAGAATGATGACATTTCTAACCCAGCAGCCACCTGGTCTGACAAGAGTCCCCCAAAGAGCAGAACAACCGCGGGTCAGTGTCTGAGAGCAGTGCCAGCAGCTCGCCAGGTCTCCCAGGCTGATGGACTTTTTAAGGTTTAGTTTTAATCTCAGTGCCTCTGCTACCTTCTTTTGAAAAGACGAAGTCAGAGGCAGCTGAAAGTTCCTGAAAGACGAGAGTGGCCTTTGGTCTTGGAGTGGTCAAGTATGCTGAGAAAAGAACTAAGAATGGAAGGGAAAAGAAGAGAGGATTTCACCAAGGATGTGCAGCCCAAGGCTCAGGGAAAAACTGAGAACAGAACAGGCAACACAAACTTGGGCTCTGAAAGAAACATTCTTAGAGCTCTGAGAGACCTCAGCAGACTTTGCTCAACTCAAGAAAACACTGACACGAATAAAATCAAGCTTGAGGACAAGGAGTTCAAATTTGTTCAAAACGCTTTTTATTTTTATCCTCTCTCACCTAGGCCATTTGGGCTAAACACAGTTTTTATACTAGTAAGATCAGACTCTTATATTAATGAGATCATACTTTTAATGAAAATATTTTGCTGATTTTTTGCTTCTTTGGGAGTCAAACCAGTCCAACTATGGCCTGTATTGGTACCAGCAGCAAAACTGTTCCATTACAATGCAAGATACTTCCTAAAATTTTGTTACAAGACTACTGCTCCACGTTTATTCAGCTTCATATCATAGGTACTGTCTCTGAGCTATCTTGCCTTCTGCAGGAATTTTTGTGTTTCTAAACTAAATACAATATTTCAAAAAAGTTAATGGTAACTAAATTTATCAGTTTTTTGTGGTTTTTTGTTGTTTTTTTTAATAGAGGAGAATTCTACAGTGCTAACATACAGAGATACTTTTCATTGGTTTTGTGGAGTTATAATTTAAAGTTCACTTTTATTTCACTATCTGAAAGCTTTGAATACATTCCTTACTTTTTAAATGGGTTTCACATCAAGAAGTGAACAGGAACAAAAGAATGGTCATTCTGCCATTCTGGCTAAACAAATTGATTTGATTACAGTAAGTCCTTCTCCAGTGAAGCCCTTTCAGCACAAAAGTGAGGAGATAATAAAATACCCTTGCGGTCATTCTTCACTTGCTAATTGAAACGTTAACATTTTTAATTATGGAATTACTACCAGAATTTTACCATGATATGAGGGCTCCAAATACACTGAATGTCAATACAAGGTTTGTAAAAACTCATAGTTCTAGAGGCAGCAGTTTGCTATGCTGGTTTTCAATACAGAACAGAGTACAGGCACAACATATGAAATGGGCAAGCTCATCGATGCCACTTAGGTCATGTATAATAATAATAATATCTAAAATACTCGGCCAATATGAAAACTGGTGAAAACATTATTCCTTCACACAGCAACCAGCTAAGCAGCTTCCAGAGATCTTTACAGATTTACTTTGGCCTTGTTTAAGCAACAGGTCAGCCTTGACCATCTTTACTAATATTTACAAGTAAATAATACAAAACTTTTAGGCTTAGAGCAACCCTCAAAGAAACATTAGGGGTACAGAGACAAGTAAAAAACCCTGAGATTGTGTTCATGTTATATCATGTGAACAATATTTATATCCATTTTAAAATGTCTGGGTTTTTTCCAGTTTTTAATTTAAAAGACTGATTTGACATGCAAGTTTGAAAGGCTAATTATAATTTCTGATGCTGGTGGAAGTACAGTACTCCTGCAGCTGTGCCACCAGCTCTGAGCTCGGCTGTGCTGGGGGTTGCCAAATAGTTATCAACATTACACAGCAGTTTGCTTCCCAAAGTGAGGAATAAGAAATCACAGCTGAAACGATATGGGAAATCAAACTGCAGCAGTGTGAGGTGCTCAGTGATCTCAATTCCCAGTCAGCAGCATGTAGGATCAGGCTCTCATGTAGGCAAACTGTAATTATCTGAGTTGCAATGCTGTCTGAACGAGTGTACACATTCTTCAAAAACCTGATAGTTGCCAAAAAAAGGCAACTTCTAATCTGAGAAGTGGCACCTACCACAGCTAGAAGCCCTTAGCAGCACGCTGTTCAGAGAAAATATTAATCCACCTCCTGACACTCCTGATTTTCTGGAGTAGCCGTCCACCAAGGAACGATTTAATCTGTCCCTGCTGGGTTCTTGAGACTTGACAAGAATAAAAGCTGAGGTGTTATGGCTGGAGGCCCTATTAATTTTTTAAATCATGAAAAATACATTAACAAATGTTCTTTAAATATACTTTAAAGTTATGAAACTACACCAAGTTCAAACTAACAATGTAAGCTCCTGGGGAAGAAGGAGGGGGAGAATGACAGTGACATATTCTTGGTCTTTGCAAATAGAAGCATCACTGATAATAAATCACCAGATAATCCACAACTCTTCCGTGTTACATTGATATTTTTGCTATGTTGTACTTATAAAGAGTAGACATAGACCTGAACATTATTTAAAGGAGTACCATCAGTATTCCGGTTTGGTGTACAAAGTTCAGTCATGGTTGCATGTTTGAGGAGACTAATCCCAACCTGTCTGACCCCAGCCTGTCTGACACCTTTCAGCCAGAATGCTCCTTGCTGCTCCCTTGCAATCTCTAAATTTACATGTTTAGTGCTCCTTCCTCTACTCCGCATTTGAATTACTTCACTCGACAATGAAACGCACAGTTGGTAAAAGAAAGTCAGCAATGGAAGGTGTGAGATTTACATTATCCATTTCCATGTCTGCAGTGAAATGAAGAATTACCAGACTGACAGCTGAGTATTTGTTATTTTCCACGACAAATGCCCTTTATTAACCATTCACCAGAGCAGGGTAAAGAGCCTGTCACTATTCCTTGCAAGTGCTGCTGAAGGGATCTTCGTGCAGACTCTGAGGAGAGACCTTACACTGAAAGAGCATCGTATCACTGCCCAGTGGAGACGGCTTCTCGGAAGGGTGGATTAAAACATGCATTATGAATGGCAGGGAATGAAAATCCCCCTGCTAAAACAACGGCATTTCGGTTACTTTCACTGTCCTGAGCTTCCGTTCACAAGTAAAGATATCAAGCTCTTAAGGCTAAGATGAATATTTATGCTGCTTCTTAGATTGAGGACTAGAAAATAATTACTGTAGAATGAATTTCAGCCAAGGCAGTTGCTACCTCCTGCTGAAGCAGTATTTCAGAGAAGGGGCCATAAAGGAAAAAAAAATATCGATTGACAAACTGGAAGGTTTTTTCACTGTAACAACGTTTGGTATGATGAGATATGATTCCAGAACCAGGGAGATTCTGTGTAGTGGGAGATGTGGAAATGAGAACTGCTGGCATTTTCTCTCACTGCTATAAGAAATGTTACAAGCATCTTAATTAAGGTTCTAATAGATGTTTAGGTCTCCCTGTTGCTTCCACATATACAATGGAAAATGCATCAGGAAAGACAATGTTTTTTCCCTAATGAGTTTTCAAGCACCACAGTCAGTCTCAATCTGCCAAACCACTTGAATAAACTCCAGAATCCACAGTGTGGCACAGGTTGGAGTGAAGAAGTCTTACAAAGTCTGCAAGGATTTGGGATGGCTCAACAAATACCCCGCTACTGGAAGGATACAGTGGAGACACAGAAAACACTCACCAGTGGGTATAAGCTTAAATGGGAAAAGTAAGAATTCACAACAGAGCGACTTAACCAAACTTTGCATTTCTGCCCTCAGGAAAAATAAACAGGAAGTTGTAAAAATGTATCTCCAACTCTGTTCAAGGTCAAATTTGGGTTTGTTTTCCATGGGAGATTTAAATGAAACTTCAAATTATCTGCAAATGTCAGTTCAGCTTCTCCGTAGTGAGCATCTCTGAATGTCACCATCACTGAGCATCACCTACCGTCTTTGAGGATTGTCTCTCGCTCTGTGCCATCAATTTTCTGCCGTCCAATTAGGAAACTGGTGGTGTCAGCAAAGTAAATGTAATTGGTTTCGGCGTGGAAGTCCAGAGCACGAGGATTGACCAGGTTCTCTATGGGGATCATGTATTCGTCAGACACTTTGGTATTCAGGTCCATCCCCCGGATTATTCCTGGGCGTCCCTTCCCATAAAAAAGAAACAATTCATTCTTTGGTCCTGCAAAAGAAAGATTACAAACATAAGCAACTGATGCTGCCTAATCTTCTTCACAGTACATAATGTCCCTGTTTAATTAACTGGCACAATTAGTGGGGAGCAGGAGCATTATTCAATACCAAAAATTAAACTTTCATATATTCTGAAGGTATCTAGATGAAAAAAAAAAAAAAAAAAAACCAACCTAACTAATTACATTACCTTATTTAAAATACAAATTACTTCAGTGAGCTGCTTACATCTAATTTTTTTTTTTTTTTGGTGCAAAAGATCACACTGAAAAAGCAGTGGTAGATCTTTTTTTTTGCATCTAAAGTTTCTCAGAAACAAAACCATGAAAGATTGCAGTAAATTTCTTTCAAATTGAAAGGACTAAAACAAATCAATACACTCTCTTCTTTGAAACTGAGATACAAAACATGGATATCAATATATCATATTTCTCAGATTTTTACCATTTAATCAATTGAGTTGATTACAAAACACTGAAGCTTAGCAAAGCGATTTCCTTAAAGATACTTATAGATATCCTAAGAGGCTTAATGTTATCAATATACCTCTTATCAATATACCTTTTCCTGCTGCCTCTCAGGGCTTTTTGATGGAATTATCAGTGCAAACTGTATCAGGTTTGACTGAGGTCAAATATATCCATCTACCAGCATCCATCAGAGTATCTAATTGCATGTCTTTCATCTTAACTAAATCAATGCCATTTGACAGAAAAAACAGCCAAAACCAGACATTGCCCAAACTTTCAGTGCCCTCCTATTGGCTGCAGGTGACCAATAGATTGTGTACAGGTAATGTTAGGTATAACCACAGCTGAACAAATCACATTTGCTTTCACAAAGTTTTCTGAGGAAAACCTCGATTTGTTCATATGAATGTTCCGCTTTGGTGTTATCAGTTGATTGTCCGGGTAGGAAATTGGAAGTGACAAACTATTAAGCAGCATTTCAGTACCTGTGAGCTGTGAAATGCGTGGGATATAAATAAAGCGTAAGGCTGATTAATGTAAAACTTGTGAAAATTTTTAGTATTCTTTGAACAGCATCCAAGGTTTAATCTGTCACTTCTGTGAACTAAGCCAAATCAAACAATTTGAAGGGAATGAAAGGAGCATGTGAACAAAGCGTCAGGTACAAGTTACAAACAAATTTCTTCCCAAAGCAGCCCATGTGATTTGCTAAAGAACAACCAGAACTATACCCCGGAATGTTCACGGCTGGCAGACTCTTTGATAAATAACATACTTTTGCATGACCTGCCATCACTCCCCAGGATGAAGCCAGTCCTGCAGCGACAGGTCCGTGCTTTGTAGCTGCTGCTCAGCAGGCAGATGTGGGAACATCCTCCGGGCATCCCATATGGGTCCACTTCACACGCGTGGCTTCTGACTATGGCGAGCGGAAAAGAGCACGGCTCAGAGCCATCGAAACAAGGCAGTTATGTGCATCAGCATGTACAAAGTTCAGACAGAGAAAAGGAAAAAAAAGGAATTTGTGTCACAATAAATCTTCCCCCAGAATATAACTACTAAGGAAGGTGTTTTTTAAAGGTGATGCCCAAGCCGGACCAGTGATGCCCAAGGCCATCTTGTGGCTATCAAACCGTGCCAATTGCTGTGTGCAATCACCCCTTTGTGAATGAGCTCCTGCACAGCATTTGCCAGGCAGAGCTTCCCCCGGGGAGCTGACACTTCTCCCCTTCTTTTTTTGTTGCTTTGGTTCACTGGGTGGGTTGGGGTTTTTTCAGGACAGAGTGCATCCCATGCCAACAGTTTGGTATTCATTCAACTCCCATTAGACAGCACCTTTCTGGGCAGACACCTGTGCTGAGACTCAACAACAGAACAAGCCTTGCAGTGTCTGTCCATATTTACAGAATCCCAGAATAGTTTGAACTGGAAAGGACTTTAGAGCCCATCTTATTCCAACCCGCCGTCATGGGCAGGGACACCTTCCACTAGAACTGCTCAGAGCCCCATCCAACCTGGCCTTGAGCACTTCCAGGGATGGGGAGCAGATTTGTATGGTTGGAATATAAATCCAGCTGAAGAAGATAAAGAATTTCTTTCCCTTGATTTCATCTTTTCAAATGCACAGTTCTAAATTAGCGGCCTGATTTTTTTTTTTTTTTTTAAACTGTTTAAGGCAATACGCTGAGAAAACAAAATCTACCATGCTATCTTACTGGCTTAAAGTACATAAGAGTATTTTAGCTCAAAAAATGTTTTTCTGTTCTTTCCACTTCACCTCAAGCTTTTCAGTTGGGTTTTTTCTTTTTTTCTTTAAAAAGCAATCAAGTGGTTTAGGGTCGATATGGTTAAAGGTAATACAGAAACTCCACCAAGCTGAGACAGCCTTTACAGAGAATCTTGACAAGCAACAAACATGTCCATTCAAAACAAAAGAAGTAGTGGAGTAATCACAGGATGTAATAAAAGATTACACTGTGCTCATGTCTCTCCTCTACTCAACCTCTCCGACTCCCTCAGGAGTATGAGAGGGATGATAATAGCAAAGAAAGAGTCTTTGCAACCTCCTTCAGACATTGACATCTGCAAATCAATGCCCCCAGCTCCAGGGTGAAAATTAGTTCACCCACTCTACATCAATTTAGAGTTTGTTCCCACTTCAGAAACTTCTCCAGAAGCAGTCATTCTGTTTAGTAACATCGACATGGAGAATTGATGTGTTGGCTTTTCTGTCTAAGCAGTCATGGCAACGATTTACTGTTATCAGTCACATCAAAAAATTCTCATAAAGCATCACTGTAAACGTTGTGGATCTTGCTACCTTCACACAAAGTTCCCACAAGTCCCACTACCCTTCTCCATGCAAGTTTGAATAGATTACAGTCATGCAGGATTATGAACCTCAGAAACTGTTGCTTGACCAAAACATTCTGGGATTATTAAAAGCTTTTCATTCTAGATGAAAATGAAGATTTTTTCACAGATGGCAAAGCTGACATTCACCCAAAGCAAGGAACGCTTGTCAGCAGTTCCCTCTCTCACCAGGGCTGTGCTGCCCAAACCTCGCTGCTTTTTTGGCAGCCCCAAAGACAGGAGCTCACCTGCAGTGTGTGCTTTGTCTGAAAAGCAGGCCCAGACACACCAAGAGTCTCTGTAGCCTGAGACCCAAAATGTGTGGACAGCACTGGACATCCAACAATTCTGCAGGTGTTCAATTCTCCGAGTGTTGAGTGTCACAATGTGCAGACCAGGGCTCTTTGACAGCTCCCCAAACCAAATTCTCCAGAAAGAGTTGAGTTGGGAGCTTAGAGACCCAGGAAAAGTGGCAACAACCACACAGAAAACTGAGCAGAAGAAATAGCAGAGAGTTGTGACACAATGACAAATTTGCACTCCATCTTCTGACACACTTTTCTGGTAGGACCTTTTTAACCACACAACCACTTAATACCTGGGTTTACATTTTCTAGAGAGGATTTTTGATCTTACCTGCTGATTGAGTTCTTTTCTGGTACACACGGATCTCTTTAGCATTGTCCATCCTAGCAAGAGCCTGAACATCAGTACCATTATATCTGTTTATTCGTAAAATGCTGAGGTTATCTGAATTAATTGTATATAAATAGTTTTCAAATACTGCCAAACCACAAAGATGCCTAATCTGGAAAAGAAAAAAAAGATAGTATCATTATCGTAGCTCAATATTTTAGGCATATCCATGAGTTGTAAGCAGCAAACACTACTGTGAATTGTATGTGATAAACTGTACAAAGGGTTTTCCAAATATGTTAGTAAATATTTGTAAATAATAAACACAAATTACATCATAAGTATGGTTCATATTCTTGTAGTCTGAAATTGATAATTAGAAAAACTTTGCACAAGAAAGGCAGAAAAATTATATCATTTAGCAATCCAAATTCATTTATTCTACAAATTCCCCAGCTTCTCTGTTCTTTAAATTAAAAACTTCTGCATACTTTAAGTACAACAGCTTATTTTAGCATTAACTAATGATTATTAACTGACAGTAACTAAGATAAATTACCTCTTATTAACTAGCATTAACTAATAAATATAGTAAAATTTGGAATTTAAAACATAGTTCATAGGTGTAATTGATCCACTTTTTAAAATCATTTCATGATCAAATCAGGGCAAACAGTGCAAGATATACCTGATGAGTATTTTGTTGAGTACATGCAAAATAAACAAATTCTGTCAGCTCTGCTGCGTTCCTTTTGCGTTGGTACCTTTGAATATGGTGGCGGCCACATGGCACAGCTTGTTTCTCAAAAAGTGAATTCTAGAATTGTATTAATCTCTGATGTGCTTGGGCACATTGATTAGAAATTACCTAATAGCAGTTAGTGAGACAATCAAAGCTCAAACACAAAGTGTTCAATAATTTAGAGGCTGCGTTTGATTTATAGATTTAGAAAATGTAAAATAGCTCACTGGCAATTTTAAACTGAACAAATTAAAGAGAATTTTTTGGCAGATGTTCAGATATTCACAGACTGAATATCTTATTACTTTAATCACTAAATTGCACACCACAAAGTATTTACTTATCTCATTGACTCACAAATTCAGACATACGTCACCAAAAACCAACCAAAACAAAAAACAACTCTGTTGTGCATCAAATATTTCAGGCCGTTCTGGAAATTTTACCACAGTTGGCCAAGTCTTGCCATCGTATTCTGTCCTCATCCAGAAAAAGAAATAATGATTGATATTGATGGAAAGTGTTTGATTAAGACTCAATAAAAATTCAATCCAATTTCTGTAAGATGGAAAAGAAAAGAGCCTGGAAAATAAAGATACATCTGTACCAAATTGTGGAATTCTCCCCTAAATTACGATCTTTTCTTCCCTATTTCCATTTGCACTGAGTTTAAATCTTTATAATTTAACTGCCATGAGAGATTTTCTTTATTAAACCTATTAAAACTATGTGGCTCTTTTTGCAACGCATTTTATAATGAACTAATTATTTGCATTTAATTTATGAATTTGTTGGGGTTTTTACATCTCATGAAACTTTCCAGAAATCTTATGCACGAGTGAAAATGTTGCTGTCTTGTCCTTTGAAATCCATGGCTTTCCAACCATGGAATCCAGTCTCGTTAGGAAAGCACATCTTTGAGACGCCTGTCCTAACACAACAAACTTTAGTCCCTAAAAATTGTTGTGAACAGTTTTGTGGTCTGCTGTTTCCTCAGACTAATGAGGAGTAATTTGGAGCAACAGCCAGTGTAGATCATGGCAAATGCAGCACAAAATCTACTGAAACTACCAATTTTTCATTTGAGTGGAAAGACATTCTTTTGTGGCAGCATTGACCAGCTGAGAGGACAAACTTTTTAATACCCTTCACTCATATTAAAAGACACAGATCTTCTCTTTTTTTAGCTAGTTTGAGAAGAAAGAAGCCCTTGAACTTGATAAAGTATCCTCTTTTGCATCTGAATTTCAGCAAGAAGAGAAAGAACAAGCATCTTTCCTATGACACCAGCACAACTCAGTTACGAGGCTGTAAAGGAATTTGTAAATGGCTTCTGAAAATTATTTTAGCTTTTTAAGTGTCTATTCCAAAATGTTACTTAAAAAGAAAAACAATAAAACCCAAAAGTTTGCAAGACCTGTTGTTTCAGAACTGCTTAAAGACCGGGGACAGATGGGTAAAAAATACTCTTGTGTTTGTCAAACCACCACTTACACTGCTTTTTGTCACATTTTCTGCCTGGTTTTAATGAACAGTTAGTCCAACCAGCCGTCTTTTGGTAAACAGTGATTACTTGGAATGACAGCAGAACAGGTAAAATGTTTATTCTGTTTGCACATTTTTGCATTCCCTGTTTAACCTCAGGCAGAAACAGATGCAAACTTGGTGCCCACACCAGGGCTGGAGTCCAAGTAGTGACCAGAACAGTTTGGTCTTTGCTGATTTTCCCCAATTTTATGTAAGATTCACAACTGCCAGAGAACTCTTCCACTCTCCAAGCTAATGGATTGAAATGCTCCCTCTCAGACTCACACATTCTCAACATTTGCATTTATGACTCTGAACATCAGGACCAACTGTGAAAAGCATAATTGCCATCAACAAAAATAAGATTTAAGGGCATCCAGATTAGATGGAATTGGTCAATTTGCTATTCTGTTTCTTTCACATTATTGTGCCTGTTACTCTCTTGGTCCTGAACGGGTACGGATATCTTGCCATTAATGATTCACCTCCTTTCCACCCCACATTTTCCCTCCTGAAGCCTTTTACCATGGGGGGTAAGTGGGGATTACACCACAGCTGGGCAAATCTTGCCATTTTTCAAACAGAGAGTGAAATCACTTACCTGGTACATCGTTAATGGGACACTGCATGGAAACATTCATGGGCAAAATTGGCTAAACTGCACATAAACCCAAACATGCAGATGGATCTTTTAAACTCTAACACAGTTAAACTAAAAAGGGGAAAAAACCCTATGAAATTCCTGTAGCTTTTAGCATTATGTGCATTCATTTATTGCTATAGCTGCTTTTCACTAATTTGCAAACAAATACCTACTTGTCTGCCTTTAGTTATTGTTTGCCTCCTTCTCCCCTGATAGTCAACAACTTCCACACTCTCCAGATATATGTCAAGCCAGTACACATATTTATTGATGAGGTCTAGTGCCAGAGCAGTTGGCTGTTCAATTTTCGAGTCCACTATCCACGTCCTGTTCATTCCATCCATGTCACATCTCTCCACCTTGGCAGCATTCCCGTAGTCTGTAAAGAAAAGCTTTCTGTTGAAAGAAAATAAGATGTTGTAAGTTTTAAAGGGTGTGAGCAGAGTGCAAAGCTCCTGCCGGCTCCGGGAAAGGGAAGTTTTTGTTCTTTGCCATTTCAATTTCCCATATACCCCATATTGGTAATAATAATTTTTTAAAAAATCACCATATCTTCTAACAAATTAACAATTACACAGAAATATCTTTCAAATGCAATGTATAGAAGTTCTAAATGTATTCTCTTACACACCAGATGCACCACGTAATATGCTAATATTACAATCTTAAATATATTTTTAACCATTATTTGTAAAAAAGAACTGGCAAGATAGTTCCAGATAGCAGTGCCAAAAGCACAAAGCACTCACGTTGTCTGGAGAACAGTTCACTGCACATCAAGTACAACACACACAGTGATCCCCACTTTCAGGTGTTTTAAAATCTATTTCTAAAAGTGCTGCTTTAGTCTGCAGTACATTTGTATCCAGCCTTGGGAAGGTGTTCAGCCTTTAAAATGCTTCCACCAATCCAATGAGTCATTCCATCTAGGAATAATGGGAAACTATCAAAGACTTAAAATTGCTGCTAAAGCTTCCTAACCCAATACTCGATTAGCATTCATCGGGTTTGGTACACGCAAATCAATTTTGATTAACCTGACAATATTTTAACAAGATTACCTATTTGTGAGAACAAATTACACTTGCAAGCTGAAGAACACCTTGCCATGACTTTAACATGCTGTACAGAATAATCTGATTCCAGGCTTCTGAATGTGGCTGAAACACTTTGAGAACCAGGAACTCATTATCCAAATGAAGTGAGTTATCTCCTAGTTATTACCACTGATGGAATAACTATGGATCAACAGCATATAAACCTTCAGATATCTTGATATTAAAGAGCAGTAATTTATAGCCTTGTAACCTCTCACAGAAATCCAGTTTTAGGCTGGAAAGAATACATGTTTGCTGAACAGAAAAAATAAAGCATGCATCCTTTATTTTTGCAGTCTTCAAATAAAAAATAACACATTTTAGATGCAGTTCAAGTGTTTCAAGTGCAAAAACTGAAAATTAAAAGAACAGTGCCTTTTTTAGAAAATAAAGGCATGAGAATCATCTACAGTCTATGTGCAGCAGCTGTCAAATGCCAAAATGGATTGATCTCAGCATCATAAAATAGGGCTGGAGGAGAATTTGAAAGGTCATGTAGTCCATCACCAGGCCATAAGGCAGAATAAACTTTACCTATAACATTCCTGAGGGATAACTCCATTCCTGACAGGGATTTCTATTTATCAAAAAAAATTCTGAATTCCTGTCTGGTCCTTCATTGTCATTCTGTATCCCAGCTGTACTCTACGAATATATTTAAAAAACCACACTTAACATTCAGGTCTAGATAAATTAAAATGTCCATACAGAATATGTGCAAAGTCAAAATCATGCCTGAAAAGCAAATGTAATTTGGAATAAAAACAGCCCAAAAAATGTGTGTATATAGAAGTATATACACTTACATATGTATGTATTCATATCATCAGGAATAACAAGGCCGACACCTATATATATTTAAAATAAGTTGTTAAAATGTTACATGCTCTCTAGACTACAATCTGTACTCCTGGGGATTTGATTTATGTTGTTTAATGGAACTTTGTAACTCAAGATTCAATAATTCAAATAACGCTGATTTTGCCATCACAGAACTGACTGGGTTTGCTGCGATCAGGCACACAAACATATATATGTAAATAAATATCTAAATATGCACACACACACATAAATATAAATATACATCCAGACACACAGCGGTTACAGAGACCTGAAGTTTGACTTCAGACTGACTCTATTGCATAGTGTTCAGTGTTTCTTACAATTAACAATTCTACAGACTAAAATACAAGTTAAAAATAATAATTATTAGCCTTCTATAATGAGAGTATCTTTTCAGATCAGACAATAAATAGAATGTTTGTCTGGCAATAACAAATAGATCCAGAAAGGAATATTTAAGAATCAAGAATAATTAAAAATTTTAGATGATGTTCCAGCTTTCTAGAATGGGGGGTCATTTCTGTTTTTCCTCAATATCTGTCTTACATTAACATCATTTATGCAAGTTATCATGACTTCATGTGTAAATGACATACTTTTTATTCTAAAAATCATTATTCTTCTCCTGGAGAGTGACAACAATAAAACTTTATAAAGACAGAACAAGAAAGTAGTTGCCGAACTGCTGCTGCATGATCAAAGCGTTCTGAAAATTAAATTAAGAAAATTAAATGCTTCACTGCGTAATCTTGAAAGGCAATTCTGTATTTAAAGACTAATGCAGATTTTTAGAGTGAGGTTTAAACAGGAATCGCATTTCTAACATAGAAGTTGACCCACAATTACACTGTGTTTCCTTTGCCTTGGGAGCTCTCAAGGATGTGCTGTACAGTATTTATTTCAGCTCAAGGCTAATTTTTCTGCTCACAAACGGCGCTGGGTTTGCCTCTCCATTTTCAGCAGAGGGCAATGAAATATTTTATCCATCCACAGAGCAATTCTGGGAGGAAAGCTGACCATGTGTGTGTGTCCCTGCTCAGCCCAAGCTCAGGGCACTGGCACTGACTTTGGGGGAGGCTCTGACAGGGAGACCCGAGTTCATTACAGCCTTTATTTCCTAGACTGACAATGAGGATGCTAATTGAGGCTGCTGGAACAGTAAAAACGTTAGCACTAAACTGGATTTTATTAAGGCATGTTATCTTTTGAAAGCTATAGACTTCATGTGTGGAAATTCTGAATTCTGCTTGTATTAATCAAGAACAAAAAGAGCCATCTTCTTCGTCAAGTCCTGGAGCTTCACAGGCATTTAAACTCATAAAAAGTATTTTGTTGTTTTGACTTTTCCAGAATGGTTTCACTGTGGTCCCACCAGCTGGGAATCTACATCTCATAGGTAATGGTGATATCTTCCAGGCTCAATTACACCGGCTGATTTCTGCAGCAGCTTTTTGGCTTAAACAGCTATTTTCACCCGTTTTCCCCTCCAGAGATATTCTAGATGGCAATCAAATTCCTTCACTCTACCCAGCAGCTAGAGATAAGCAAGGGAAGACAGATTTTCTCATCTCGTAAGACAGGCTCTTTCCGTTGCCCTTCCGTACAGTAATTTCAATTTTCGGTCAGAGACCGAACAAGCGCGGTCAGCGCTGGGTGTGCTGCTCCAGAGCAGAGCCCAGGGGGTGTGACAATGGCCCAGCAGCCTCCCTGCTCCAGCTGCAGATTCAGCCCTCCCTGGATGGCATTGGCTATTTCCACAGCTCTGTTACACTGCTGATTCACGCTCATCCTCTCACCAGATATTACACACGCCCTCCTTAGTCTAACAACTGTTGGACTGACAATTCAGGCTCGAAAAGTTATGGTTGGAGGTTTTCCAAAGGAAAATATTAGGAATATTAGGAATTAGGAATATTCCCTCCACATCTGAGCAATGAGAAGTCTCTAACATTTGAAAAGATCCTCACTGACAAACTCACCGATTGAAAATAGCATTAAATGTTAACAAATAAAACTAATTCCAGTGGAAAAGAATGCTGTCACGGGACAAAAGTGAGAGAGAACTTCCCAGTCCCTGCTCTCACACCAGTGATTCACCTTTCCTTCCTTATCAAGCTCCAAAAACATGTAAGGAAAGGTCTGTTTTTCTTTCCTGACAGACACATCTGCCCTCAATAGAAACTCAGATTGTTAGGGTCTCAGTTCAGCTGCCAAACCCCTTATCACCATTGGTTTTGCCCAGCAACTTCTCTCTTGTCACTTCCTTTTGTTTTCCAAGTTTTCAGTCACCTCATTCGTAATCCACCTATTTAATTAGCTGAGAAAGAAATGTTTTCCCTGAAAAGCAACATTTGGGCACTTGCATGACTGAAAACTGGTAATTTCTAATGCACCTAAGACACCAAACACTGTACAGCACAACCAGAGTTTGGGGGGCAAAAATTCACAATTCTGCAGCTCTTTGACAAAAAAGCAATGAAATATTATAGGAGGCAAATTAGTAAAGTATATATAGAAAAAGAGGATGCTTTCTTAGGCAAAATTACTGTTGTGGACAAGACCTAACCAGAATAAAGTAAAATAATTTCTAGCACACCTCAACAGGAGCTATGAGAAGAAAGGGAAGGGTTTAATTTTCAGAAATTACACTGAGAGGATCATTTTAAAACAGCAGGCTACTAAAGGTATTCAGTTGATCTTGACAAAAGGAGCAAGTAACAAAAAGGTAGAGGCTTTTTACTAAAAAAAGGATGGGGATGACCATGTGGGAATTGACAGAAATGGTGTGCAATTTAATTGGTTTAAAACATAATGAGAACAGCATTGGCATTGAGTGGCACCAGCCAGATCTACTGCAGGACAAATATGGTAACTAAAATTATGGGGACTGTGTGAACAAGGAACCTTCTTCAGAGGAGGTGATCAAAACACCTTTTAATTAAAAGGACTGTGTGAAAACACCCGTGGGGCTCTCTTACTGCCTGTGCTACGAGGCCATCGATTCACTGCATCCTCAGAAGGGGCTGCCATGCAGTCCTGCATCTGACTTCTTCTGCATTTAATCAAAATGAATGTGATTTGATTCAGTTTACATTGCATTTAATTAATAATGTGCTTTACAGCATGGTCCAGGACCATTTTCTCCTCTGTTGATGTTTAGGTTGATTTCAGGGTTCAGCAGTTTTGTTTTTTCATCCACATCTGAAACAAAATAAATTGGCCACCCTCAGATTTAGCCCATTTTTGGTAATAAATGAGCCACGGCCCACAGTGTTTCAGAGAGATCTCAGGTAGCTGAAGAGCACTACTTGCTAGGAAACACACACTGAAAGCAACTTTCAGGTTTGGGGCAATTTTCCCCTGGGGAAGAACTGAAACCCCACTGGATTTGGGTATTTGGCTTTCTCCTTCCTCTCCTTCCTTCCAGCACAACACAACATCCATCACCTTGAGGATCATTTCCCCTTGCAAACCCACACTCTCTTAGGGGAGTTAGAAACTATTTGGCTTTTTTTTTTTTTCTGCCTTTTTTTTTTTTTTTTTTTTTAACTGACATTGGAAAGAAATATCGAGTGAATGGTTCTGTGCTACATGGGAGAGAAATTCTATTAAAGTTCCTCTACGATTTCTGCAGCGCAAAGGAGGACATATGTTCCAAATGTTCCTGGCATTTTGGAAATCTAGCAATGAGTGCCTGTGAGTAAAATAATAATGGTTTCTTCTCCTGGAGAGCTGCAGATTTAGTGCCACGCAGGAAGCAGCCCAGGGTCGAGCTGCAGATAAAAGTAAACCCCAGTCAGACAACTCATTCTCACCAGGCAGAGCCCAGCTCCACTCACTGCTTGCAGGCAAAAATCAGCAAAAATCCCAACCCTTAGGGGGGACGTTTGTAATGAAATACATTTCTCTTTACAGGGAAATCACCAATGCAAGCTAAAGTTTTCCTTTTTGTGGCGACAGGGCTGGCGGGCTGAGCAGCAAACAGGGAAAGCAGCTGTGGATTTGGGGATGGATTAAAAACAGAGCCAATCCGGTTCTCTGCTGAAGGAGATAAAAGTTATCATAATTTTTTGTTGTTGTTTCTATTTAAACTGTCCATCATTCATCTATAAAAATAGGCCTGTTAGGAAGCTAAACTGCTTTGCCACCAACAGCTCCCCTCCCCCTCCAAGCAATTTCTGGACAGACACAGAAATATGAATTTTCAGAGGTGTTTTAAAGTGAATGTAATGTGATAATAAACAAAAAAATGTTTATTACATTGTTATGACTGTGCTAGACTATTGTTTTAGCTTTTCAAAACAAAATCCCGCATATTATGTTTCAAGTTCGATCCTTTTCACTACCGAAGGTATAAAAGGTTTCACTTTCTTTTATCTTAGGGATGTCAAGTCAATATACGTATTTAAAGTTCATAATAATCCTTAAAAGTGCTTGCCCGCTCTTTTTTCCACTCAAATTTGCTTTTCCTGCAGGGTGGGACAGCAGATGCCTCTCCAGGGCACTCATCTGAGCGCTGCAGGAATGACAGAGGGCACAGAGATGGACAGATGAGGTTGTGTCTGTGATGGTTTGTCACAGTTAAATTGTCTCTCACAAGCTCTCCTTCTCCACATTCAGAGCCAACACTGAGCAAACCCATCCCAACCCTGCCCTGCTCTCCTTCTTGCTCCATTTATGAAGAGCTGTGGCTGTACAAGATTAAAAAATGCATATCTGGAACAGAACAGCAATAAAAACACAGGGAAATCAGACTTCAATTCAGAGGTTTTGCTTCTGGACAGAATTGTAAAGAAAGTTTCTCTTATTCTCATCACAGAAATCACTTTTTTTCCTCCCATCTAGACTACAGCAATGAGATTTACTCTTGAAAAAGTGCATCCCGTAGAATATATCAAATTTATACTTGCCTAACCTGCCTTCCATACATACAATTCAATATCTTTTCATTAAAATAGTATAATTACCTTGAGAATTTTGTGCACAAAGTAATTTTCTGAATCAAAAGGATGTCGCCTGAATTTTACCAATTTATTTCCAAAATAAAATTTTAGTAAGTAAATCAAATATTAATTTTTCTGTTTTGTTGCTGCTCTTGGGATTTTTCTTTTTTTTTTTTTGTTTTTTTAATAAGTACATGCAAAGTTTTAATAACTGTCAGTTTGAAAGACACATTGCAAATATATTCCTGGATTCATTAAGGGCCCTGAACATTAGTATTTATTTGTCAGATTATTGCCTTTCATCTGAAAATGTAAGGATTCAGATTTAAATCAGATGCAGAAATGTAGCATTAGAGTCCTTTCAGACTAAATGTATTTCCCCTTGTGATACTACAAGCTCATCAAGTAGAATAAGAATGAAGAAACATTGATTATTCCCATTTTATCACAAACCAGCTGTGCCAAATCGATGTGCTGATCCACTAAAAAAATTCATTTTTATAAACAAAGTGCCATGTAACATGGCTTTATATCAACATCAAAGTAGGCTTTTAATGTGACATCCAAATAACATCATAAAGTCTCTGTAATATTTTAAAAATAGCAGATATAAATGCTCCCTGAAGAAAAAAAAGCACTGAACAGATTTTATATAGTTATAAAATATGTGTTTACATTCAAACCACGCACATGTTTATGTTAGAGATACTGAAATCTGTCGCATGATGATGAATAATTCTTGGATTATCCTGAGTAATTCTTTTTGAGGGCAAGATGGTAAATTTCCACTGCTTTTTCATATGTACAAGATGCAGGGAAGTAATTTTGCCATAGAAAATTAAAATTCTCTTTCTTCATTGGCAGCTCAGGGTCTGATATATCTGTTCTCCTTCAAACTCAACTAGAGATATGTGTTTTAATGTGCTACTTTTGATTGTTCTGCTTTGAATGATTTCTGAGGCAAAAAAATGGCGCCACTTGACCTTTTGTACTCTTACATGCACCCTTTTATGTACACAGCAGAATAAACATATTCATACACTTATTTTCAAAGATTTCCTTACTATTGTACTGAAGCTTTTTCACAGAAAATAAAAAAAATAAATGCAGCACTTTTCCTGAAGGTATTTAGTTTTCACAAGATAATATTATGTGCAGTCAGACTCTATTGCTTCTTCCACTTAATAAATAACCTTTTCCCTCAGTTGAAAAGCGACAATATTAAAAATCACTTTTTAAAATAGGAATTTTTACGGTGGGGATAAAAAATGGGAGGTTTTCATTAATTGCTCAGTGATTGTCGGGGAATAAAGGTAGAAATAAAGAATATTCCTGAAACTGGGTTTGAATTGCAGCCTGAGGAGCTTCAGGCCAGAGCAGGATGGAATTTGGAAGGTTTAACTTTTGTCCCAGAGCTAAGCTCAGCCTCAGAGCAAATCAGGCCAACAGCAGCAGTAATTCCTTGTTTAAAAATGACTGTCGAGGCACAGGAGGCCATCATTGCCCAAACACACCTCACTCCTCCAGGGCCTTCTCTTCCCAGAATTTGAGACATGAGGAACGAGGGTTGGATGGAGCGCTAGGCACAGTGAAATGTGGGAAATGGCCCACTCCGTTTGTCAGGATTTAAGATCATGTTTTCTGCACCAGCAGCATCGATCACAATCCAGAATGCTCTGTCTTCAGATATGTGATTTCTGTCAACCACTTTTTCCGCTTAGTGACGAGGAGTGAAAAAGAAAACATTTATGCAATATTAATTTCTTTTAAATGTATTATTAATGAGAAAAAATAAATTAAAACAGTTCTTCCACCTTGGTATTTGATGACCTATACCAGATTAAATGTCAGTAATAGCTGGCATTTGAGAACCTGTCTCATCCATCTAATGCAGAAAATGCTACAATAATCATCATTATATAGGATTACATTAAATTAATCAAAAATCCACAGGCTCCACGCTTTAGGAATCTCAGGGCTCCCTCCCAGGCAGACCTGCAGAAAGGCTAGGATTACACTGAGACTCCTTAGATCCCAGAGGCTTCAGACCCTGAAAACGACGATTTGAAGTCATGATGAGCTAGCAGGCAACAGAAAGCATTTGTTTTGTTTTGTTTTGGTTTTTTATTTTCCAGCAAATTCAGGGAAGAATATGTCAGTGGCTATTAAATGCAATGTTGTTTCAAACTCTGGAAATCCCAGCACTGCACACTGCTGGACGCTGGCAGGTTTGCTGTGGGAACTACTGCTGTCTAAATCTTTTTTTTTTTTTTCCCCTTTTTCTGCATTTAGGAAATGTCACACTGGGAATGCTGTGGGAAGGAACTGTGCTGGTTCATTCCTCAGTGCCCCTGATATCAAAGCTCTTGGGTTAGATTTAAGTCATCAAATGCAATCAATGGCATCAAAGCTGAAGATCTTGGATGAAGAAACAGATGAGGATGTAAAAAAACCTTAATTTTACAAAAATTACACTTGAAATTTGCATTTCAAATAGATATATAAATTCTAATTTATATAAAATTACTTTAAATCATGTTTATGCATGATAATGACCTCACCTTAGGCCAAAGAAGAGCAAAACCATTTACTATTCGATCTCCACAAGCAAACACTACTAACACAATAAATCCTTAAAATGGTTTAAACTGTGCCAATGGTTATTTATCTCAGTGCAGGACAGAAAACAGAGAGCCTGTGCTTGGCAGCAGTGCACAGAACTGATCTTTATCCCAGCTTTCCTTTGGGATGAAGCAGGAACATTTACAGGTTAGGGGATAATTCCAACGTCAGTGATAATTCCAGCTGTGAACAGCAATTAAAAGGTACTTAGGGCTCACCGAGAAAAAATGTATCTACCCAAACTATAACAACTACATAAAATGAAACAAAAACTGGAATCTCATCCAGCACTTTGATGTTCCTGTTTTGAAATCTCTGTTCTTTAATGCTTGTGGGGTTTTTTGTAAGGTAGTAAGTTCTGAAGTGAATATTAGAACTTGTCCCACATTTTGAGTTTTTGATCAAGTATTTTCTGCTGCAGAAGTTGGTTTGGATGCTGCTGGTCCAGCCCAGGCTCAGTAATGACCCATCTCTCTGCAGGACTCAGAGCCCATCACCTCCTCCCTACAAATTCACAAATGGAACATTATTTAATGTCAGCAACAAGTGAATTATTTGATTCAATGTCTCACTTTGGCGTCTGAGAGTAAGTAAGTAAAAATAGGGACCAAACAAGTAATTTTCTCCCCAAAGTTGTACTTGCAAATTTAATTTATAAAAAAACCCCAAAACCCAAAGTCCTGTCTGAAACAAAGATCACATACAAATTATAAAGTTAGTAGAACGAAAAAGCAAAGCAAGATTTATACAGAATTGTAATATATGAAATTAGGTTGGAAGTATTGTATTTGCATTATTTCATCTCTTCCGAGATCACAGACTCTTTAAATCTTCCTGATATTTTTTCTGAAGGCACTACAAAACAGAACTCAATTTCAGTTAAGTGACAACAAAATTGGTTTTATTCCACCATGGAGAAAGCTCTAGTGTTTTTGCTGTTGCTCCTCTATTCTTGATCTCTTAACCTTTAATTTGCAGCAGCTAGCCCTAGTGGGAAGGCAGAATTATTAATAATAGCACTAGTAATTAGTGCCTAAATACTAAAACTAATATGAAGCTGCAAGGAAACTGTGCATACGTTCAGGATTTAAAGCCAATGAGTGCTGGTTTGTAACACAAATATATAAACAAAGAAGTATTTCCAGTTTGGCTTCCAAAAGTTCCTCAACTGAGAGCCCATCGATGGCCTGCCACTTTACTAAATAAATTTCTACTGTGGTAGAGAAGTTATACAAATCATTATCAAAAATAGTTCTGCTTTTGGCTCCAGTTAGCAAATATTTTCATAGATTTTACTGAAAGATTTGCTGAGTGCCATGAAGAATACAAATACAAAAAAGTTTCAGTATGTGGTGGAATGTAATAATAAGTAAGGATGGATAGGACTCTAACAGAAAATTGATGGAGGTTCTGTATTTTGATGCTCAAAGTGATAAATATGCATCTATTTATTTATTTCAGTCGTTGGTTTGAAATCTGCCATTTCATTTGGGTAGATCATTCTAATAACCCTTATTTACTGAATTATCTGAATTATCTGCTGCTATTTTCCACATGAAGTTTGTGTCATTCCAAGAACAGTGAAAACCTGTGCTGGCATGACAAATTACTTTATAGGAAAGCCATATCTGTAATCCACTCCCTGTACTTCTTGCACAGTTGTGAACATCAGCAATGAATTAAATCAGAGGCCGCAGGAAGCACCGTGGGAATTGTGGCATTAAAGAGGCTGTCAGCTGATCCAGAGGCACAGCATCCACTTCTGCTCCAAACACATCGTTTGTGTAATTTTTAAAGCAGTTGGCAAAAAGTGGTGGCACAAAATTATGCTCTGTTTACAGAAATGATGAAGGGATTAATTGAAATCAAACAACCAACCAAGAAAAAAAAAAAATACCCTGTCTCCCCTCAAAGAACCCACAAAACCATGGGAAAATGTCACCAAGATATGCAACAACAAAATAAATATTATTTCAGGGGATTATTGGGTTATCTATCTATCTACTCATATCAATCAAACCATTTTAGTTATGAGACAGTGACTTCTGCTTGTTCTCTGAGGATAAAACCATGGTGCAGCACACTCAGCGTGGGAAGAACTCCAGAAAGTCACCAGCCATTCGTGAATAGTAAAACAGAAAAATGAAGGCCACTTTAGCACTTTCCTCCTGCCCCATTCCACTCAGGAATGTCCACGTTATTGAGGAGGGGGACAGACAGTGCCACCTAACTCCACATTTTCCCCCACAGTGAGGCCATTCCTGCATTTCCTTACTCGAGGAAAGGATTTCATTAGCAATTTTGAAGCCAGCACACAAATCTACCTCCTGATGGCTCTTCTGCAGCAGCAGAAATGTGGAGATGTGTTAGCAGCCTTGACTCCAAGCAGAATGAGGAGGAAAACGGGAGGAATTTGTACGCCCCAGTGATGGCTGCACACACCATCTCGGTAATAATGCTCCAAATACCAACCTACCCCATGCAGAATTAGATAGGAAGACAATTTCTGAAAATTACGAAAATGGAAAAAAAGATGAGGAAAGAATTGCAGGAAAAATAAAATAAAAATACTTTTCTGGCCAAGTACAGGATTACATTAATGTCAAAGCAGTTAGGTTATGCCAGCATGACCTGAGAGCTGAGCCATCCACACTACCTCACCAATTTTATTATCAATTCTAAGACAATTTTAGAACTCAAAGAAATAAGTTATGGCTGATGCCATTAAAATTAGATGAAAAATGGAATTCTAACATATTTATAATTCACGCCACTCAGCCTGACAGGTCATGCACGTGGTCACTAAATCACTTTTTCCTTGCTCAGAGCAGCACTGCTTCCCAAGTCTCCAGGCCACCAGGCACACAGTGATGAGTACAGCTGCATTTTGGACCTGATGAATTTACAGTTTTATTAATTAACTAATTATATCATTTCAGGAGAAGAAGAAACAATAAAAACCCCAACGGAAATGCTGAGCACATGATCTCCCCTGTGCTGAGTGACAGCAGGAAAGGGAGCGGCACCTGCCAGCCCAAGAGGTATGGATGGAGAAAGCTTTTATCAGAGCAGCTGATGGAGTCTGAGGAGAAGCTTCCCTCTCCAGCAGACAGCCCCTCATGTCTGACAGCGAATCGTGGTGTGCCTACCTGTCAGGAAGGCTTAACTTCTTTATTTTAAGCCCAAATTGATGCACCCTGACATAAGTGCGGAGTGGATCAGCAAACAGCCGTGTGGGATTGGAGGGGAGGAGAGCAGGGGCCTGGCTGTTTGCTTGCTTTACAGAATAAAAGCCATAGTCCGCAGGCATCATTAAGAAAATGCATTTTTTACATTATTTTTTCCCGATGTCAGAAATAAAATGAATATCTGCTTTGCATATTACCTGCAATAGCAGTTAATTTACTCTAATCAGCCTGAGGTGAAGGAAGCGCAGGTTAACTTGGGGCTTTCTTCTCCTCACTTTGTTTCAACCTAATTGTCCTCCTCTGACACACCCCAGTGAACAATCCTACAACCTGCAGCACTTTATAATCACTGCCATTCCTCACTGCTCTCAGTGAGGAGGTGGAAGATCGCCTGGGCTGGGACACACCAACACCACCTGCTGCACAACACTCATTTCCTTTCTTCCCTTTTTAAAAGATCTGCTCCTGGTCTTTTCACTTTTTATTCCAAAAGAGGGAAAATGGAGGAGCGCAGGAGATATTACTTTATATTCCCTGAAAGCTGTTCGTGTGTTCAGCAAGCAGTAATTGCTTGATTTAACCTGCTTTGTGATGGCACCTGGCAAGGGAGGTGCTCACTTGTCAGAGCATAGTGGGGAGACAGCAGTGGTGACAATCGGCACAGCAGATCAGATGGTGCCCAAATCCCTGTGAAACTACAGCAAAATAAAGGATAAACTCCTGGGATTCAGGGGTTTGGAAATCCTAAATGCTTCCCAAGTCTTCACACAGCTGAGATCCACGCCTCATCCCTGTGAAGTCAATCAAGACCTCACTCCAGAAGTGATGAACCCCAATCACTCTGAACCAGGATCCACAGCAGCACCACTCAATTACACTGCAAAACTCCAGCCCTTCTGCTGTTATTGGGTTTCTTTCTTTTTATTTCTTTATTTTTCCCTTTTTAATTAAACTAGTAATTGAGGCTGTGCTATGAGCTGAACTCAATTAAATAAGTCAGGGTATGTTCAACACATGCTCCCAAAACTCTGCCACTCAAAGCCCAGGCTGGAACATCTAATCTGCAAGCATCAGACAGCTGTAAACAGGAAATAAATTGCCATCTGAGAACTGTGCTATTGAACGTGTCTAGGAAAAAGCAGCACTCACCTCAGTATCTAAATAAATATTGGAAATCTAAGGACAGTTCTAAAGGTGAGGAAAAATGTAATCAAAAATAAGTAATTCCTATGAAAAGCCAGGCATTTCTTTTGTTTCTTGGTTAAATTACTCTGCATTAGGAATTTTGGTTGAATGCTTTATCAAACAGTGATTTCAGCATCACATGAAATTTTCTGGTAGAGGATAGCAGAGTGTACCAATACTCCAATGGCTGCTGGATAAACCTGCTCCTCACCAGATCAGCTCTTCAAATCTCCATGTACTACTTCCCCATCACAGAATCTCCCCCAACCCTTCCTTTTGAAGCTCTTCTGCTTTTTATTGCTATTTGAAACAGAAGAGAGAACAAAAGTAATAAAAGCAGGAGTGAGAGAAACAAAAAATGTCTCTAATGAGAATTATTTATTTACACATTGATAAAAAGAAGGTAATATTTGGCGGCTAAAGCCTTTCCTGGTATGTTGGAGGAGTGCAGATACTTGAACTTGGAAGTACCAGACATTTCATGAGGATCTCCTGTGGCCATGGCTTTCCTAAGATGTTTCCCAATTCCATGGTAACTGTGAAAGTTCCCAGGTTCACCTCAATACAGAACAGAAAATCTTTCACAGAACAGAAAATATCATCCCTATCAGCTCTACTTTTGAAACACTAAGACATAAAAATGATCAAACTTTCTTTGCATACCAAGAAAAAAGCACCTAACCCATTTTGATGCTAAAAATCCCAGATATCAGGTTATTCCTTATGGAAAATGCTCTCCTCACACTTAGGAATAGCCTGAACTGAAGGAAACAGCTCAGAAGGGCAGTAGCTCAATTGCTTGGCTTATTTTGCATTTTCTCAATGTGTGAAGGATATCCATCTATTTTTCTATTCAGCAAGAGATAAGCTGTTTCAAATCAATGCCCAGGATGTTTTAAACTGCACACTGCCATCACATATTTATGAAAACACCAACTATTTATAGAAATAAATAATTGGACACACAGCTCTTCCATGCTCATAACAGATCACTGGACACCAGTGAGATGTTCATTAATCTTTGTTTCAGTTTGAATGGGAACATATTCCGTCTGAAGTACAGAAATGGAAGCCATAAGAGCAGAATAGGTGTGTGCTTTATTAGCAGCTGTTTTTCAAATGCATTCTCTAATGTCACATAACAAAGTCAGTGATCCAGGAAAGCTAAGAAAATCACGGGGTAAAAGGACTGAAAAGGATGATATTTATTAAGCCTCTTTTCAGCTTTTCCTAATAAAAATCTTGTCACTAATCAGTCATTTGTAACAAATACTCATTAATTGTCATTCTTCTCAAAGCACTCAGCAACAGGACTGTGTTTTTAGAAGTGGGGAGGTTGAAGTGCAGAGCAGTGAGCTCACAGAACTGACAAGTATAAAAACAGGAAGAAAAATTCGGGTTTTTTAGCTCTTACACCTGTGCTTTATCCATCTGTTTCTAGCTGGGTCTTTGCTCAACACCGAGCAGGCAGCGTGCCCAGAGCTTGCACACATCAGCAGGCGACAGAGATGTATTGGCATCGCCTTCTTTGCCAGGTACAGCAAATATTTGCTTTCATTTCCCAAGCCCTGCATTGACATAAAGTAATTTATAACTCTGTTGAGTATAAAACCTCAAAATAACATGACTTGGCCTATGCAAAATGAAGCTGATGTGCTGCAGAAGATGAGGAGGGCTCTGCGTGGCAGTGACACACCCCAAAAATTTACAAACACAGAGAGCCCACTTCTGCCTCCTGCTGAACACATCTAGAAAACTTTGTTTTGGTAAAGTTCATGAAAACCTCCTCTGCATTTCTGGCCAATGTTTTAGGCCTCTGCTGCAGGCAACACCAGAGAACCACAATGGAATCTGCCGTAATTAAGGCAAAATACTTAATTTTACCAACACAGTGATGTATGTTCTTGGGTTTCACCTTTTCCCAGACACACTTCTGTATAAAGAGTTCTCTCCAATGGACTTGGATTTTGCAGCTAAACAGCCTCATGCTCAAGGTCCTTGTTTTCATTTTGAGTGAGCTCCTGTTGTTTTTTGCACCCAGGATGCACAGTTCAGTTTTCAAGGATGTGCATTTGCTATGAAAGTTGCACTGCTCTCTGTGGGTTCTCCCACCCAACCACCTTCATATCACTGGGTACAATAAACACCCCAATCTAAATATTGTTATTCCAATTTAAATACTAATAATAGGTGCACCACTGTTTCCCAGGAACACCGAACACTTGTAGGATTCAGTTGACTGAGATAGTTCCACTTACACAAAGTTTCTTTCTGAAATATTGCAATTACTTTATATTCTTTCTTTATATCTATAACCAGGGTAAAATAAGACCCATTTTTTTTTTCTTTTTTTTGTCCTAAATTCCCACCTTTTCTCCAAGTCTCTGTCCATCTCTTTTTTCACACTACCACTTAGTTCCTTCACTGGATTTTTATCCTCACCCCCTGTTTCAGGGCACTGTCCCTGGACTGGAAGCCATGAAGATTGAGCAGTCTCAGCTGTCTCCATTTGGGAAATAAAAGACTTAATTCACTCAGCTTGTTTTTGAGATCTATAGTTTGGCATTCAATAAAGAGTAATTGCATATTCTTGAAAAGAGCTCATGTTGCACATAGATAAATTCACTGTATTTTAAACACACAATGAATTTTAAAATGCATATAATGACTCGAAATATTTCTTCATTGCTGTCACAAAACTGTTTAAATTCTTTTTCTTTAATCTATCATGACTGTAGCTATAAATCCAGTGATGGAAAATAAGCATTTTCATTTGATTAAGCATTTTGAAGCAGCACTGACTTTGGGGAACACTCGCTTGAAGCACAAAATGAGAAATAAAATGACACCACGAAAGGTAAATGTCACCAATCTTCTGATTAAAAATACAATTAGGGAAGACTTAAAACTAATTCTGTGTATGATGATTTTTTTCTTTAAACTGTACCACATGTGCAAATATGCAAAATAGACAACTTCAGCTTCACCTGCAGAGGCCAGGGCATGGTCAGCCTTTGACAAGTGCCCTGCAAAACGCTCCTGGTGCCACAGAGATTCATTTGCTTTATTGACTATGTGGGAGAATTGTGTTAGAAACACAAAATAGGAGTTAAAAATCACATAAACCAGAACTGGAAAAACCTTCTAAGCCATGTCTAAACCCAGCAGCAACACAGGAAGGGCTCTCCACTGGGAATTTTCCAGCTTTTTTTAAGTCTTCTTTTTTTTTTTTTTGGCTATTAAATGAGTGAAGTAATTTACAGATGCCTAAATTTTAACTTAGGAAAAGCATATATGGCCACAAACAAGATAAAATATGTATCTGCAGGAAATCAGAATGGTTAGTCAGATTCACCTCCAAGATATAACTTCAGCATCTCTCCTTTTTTTCCCTGCTTTTATAGCATCATTCCTGTCCAAGTGTACATGTGTCCATGGATACAAAAAACCCAGAAATTTGAAGAACAGTTTGCCTGACAATTAGATTAGGGAAATGGGGCCACAGATACAATACAGGCCATGGATATCACTCGAATCTTCAGGGTGAGCTCAGCACCCACAGTGTGTCTGCTCAGCACTGCAATGGCTTGGACCTGATGGCACTGGGTTTAAAATGATATTATTTACTTTCAGAGCGAACTAAAAAAATATGGAAAGCACCAGGCTGAGCTCAGCACTGCACACCAAACACCATCAGGGCTCCACTAAGTGCCAGCACCGCCCAGGCTGAAGGGGCTGCTGAGCACCCTGAGAGCCAATTTACCTTTCCTTCTCTCCATAACTCACAGTGGCTGGCACTTCCCTGCGTGCAGCTTCCCAGAAAATATCTGTTCCATGATGGTGCCTGTTGCAGGAGTCAGGGATATTGATTTTAAAGGGCTGGAGCAGCTCTCGTTTTACTCATTTTGGTTGCAAACAAGCAGTGACTGAGAAGTGTTAAGTACAATTTCTTTTCTCCCCAATCTCTCCCAGGCAAAATCGAAACATCTTTCCCCAGAGATTTGGTGCTGACAGTGACAGTCATTACTCTTAATTCTGAAAAACAGTATCATCTCCAAAACCTGTAAGATCTCTGCTTAGAAAAGAAAGATTCTGCAATCTTCATCTCGGGGTTTTCTTACCATTTGCAGAAATCCATACTACACTGCAGTGGCAAAAGCTTCCTATCAACACCTGTGGATTTCAAACTGCAAATTAGGAGCTCTATTTCTCTGCAGTATCACAACAGCAAAACAAAGCACCAGCAGGACACCAGATGTGAAAAGGTAGGATTTGTCTCGTCAAGAAAAAATTGGGTCCCATCCAAGGTGAAGGGAAAATCAGAGCTTCTACAGTTTAATTCTGCTTTATGTAAAGTGGGCCATTCATGGCTCCTGTTTTCTCTTTACCTAAACCAAAGCAGGTATTTAAATTGAAATATAATTCAGCCATAGACAGTTAACAAAGTGAGATTTGTGTCACAGCACTAGAGCAGTTATTTTCCCACCACAGAAATATATTCCTTTCATTTTCCTTTGGGTGTTTGGATAGGTGCACATTTAGGAACACATAATCTGTCTGTGTGACTGTAGCTAGGAAGACATTGAGTAAAAATGTCATTTAAGTAGGATCAGAGTTGCTTTCGAGCTGCTTGGAAGACTGACAATGATACCTAGGATTATTTAATACATGCACATTTTGTAACTGCACATAATTACTTACCTGACAGTGAGACAGAACCTACAACTTCATAAACACAGGAAAGCTTCTGTCATAGCTCTTCTATCGATACTATTGCTCCTTCAGCAGACAAAAAATGGCTAAATTATCTTTCTCATCCATGGCAAACCTAATATGAGCTCTCAAACCCCATGCTGAGGAGAAAATACAGCTCAGGTGCCCCTGGTTGTTATTAGCTGTCATATTTTTTATTCTAAGAGGTCTGTAAGACTTCATTATCTGATTTTACAGTGGTACTGTACTGGTAACGAGTAAAATGCAGGTAAAAAAGCACGAAGAAATGGAATTGTGCACTCGAGGTGCTGACTGGCCATCCTGGAGAGGGTTCTCAGAGCAGACAGCCTGGGTTCAACCTGCGGCCAGCTCACCTTAACACCTGTAAATCAAACTAAACCTGAGCCCTGGCAACCATCCACAGATTGCAGGAATTTAGAGGAACGTGCAGCATCACAGCTTTTCTTTTTTCTAATGCCTCCTAATGTCTGCAACAACCTAATAATGCTCTTCATGCTGAACTTTTCTTATCTTTGTTCCACCTTTCCCTTTTCCTTTCTTATTTTTTTCCCCAAACAAGTTTGTCCACTCTTGGTATCCTTTCATCCCATCTCACCCAATTTGCTCCTTTTGCACTTTGAATTGTACCTGCTTGTCTGACCTCAGATTATTTTTACTGCCCTTTCTACAACCTGGCATTTCACATTGTCTTTTCTACCTCTGTCCATACTCATTTTAAGCACTAAATTCTACTTTCCCTTCCACAGCTTTCCAGTGTGATTCAAAACTGAAGATAGAAGCAATGGCCTCGAGACATTAAAACCCATCCACTTAAACTTGATCACAGAGAAGGCTCTGTAACTGTGCAGTTCACATCTTTTTTTATGGTCTCTTTTCCCCTGCACACCTATGCAGAAATATCATTGCAGAATAAACCAGCCATCATTAAGCCCCTGTATGTGTGAATATGGAGGCAAGCCAAAACCTAAATAGATATTTGGCTCTTGGCAAGATAATATTTGGCATTTAATACATCGAGCAGAAACCTGCATTGTATTTATTCAGCTGAGCATTTAAGGTGCATTTGAATGTGAGAGTGATAAAGAGAAAGGAGTTCCACAAACTGCAATCAAACTGTGTACTATTCCAGGCCTAGGAATTAGGAAAATGAAAATACAAAGAGAGCAGTGTGGGGGGTGTTTCTACGAAGGATACTTTCAGTAATACCTCAGGGGTTTATTTGTAGGTGCAATTCTTTTTCTCCCAGTGGAAAACTGCACCTCTGAGGCAGCTCTTACAAAATCTCTTCTGTGTGTGGTACAATAGTCTGCGTATGAGATTACTTTTCCCATTCACCTTTTCCAAACCCTCAAATGCCATCCAAAAATTTCTGCAGCTGGTTGGTAACAAGCCAGTTCAACAAACACAGAGCCCAAAGCTCAGGCACTGACTCAGGGAAAATTCTTGTCATTGTACCTCATTTATATTTTGGAGTAATTTCTTGAGTGTTATACTGTCATTTACCTGTTGTCCAGCCCCAGTAACACAATTTCAGCTTTTTGTGTTCCTCCCCATGATTCCAGGTGTGTTAATTGCCAGATATTTACATGTTGTTTGTCATGTGTTTATCTCCTTGCCTGCAGGGGACAGATGTTGAACAGCTGAAGAGGTGAACTATCTTCTGTATGTGCAAGCAAGTAGGTTTGCATTTCTGCCTGGAACTTCAGTCCTTATCTTTGTGCAATATAACATTTGCCATTTAACATATTAGAGGATAATCCATGTTGGATTTGTTTAGTTTGTGCTACTCGGAACACTAAAATCCAGGAAAGTTTTCTTCTGCAACATTCTCAATCAGTTGCAGGGGTTGACAGCAGAATTTTATGGAGATTTTTTGGCAGCAGCTGTTCATCTGCTTTGCTTTCTGTAGCTCATTATGCACTGCAGTCAGTCCCACAGCCCCTTTTCCATACATTTACTTGAATGAAAATGCCCAAACTTTTCTGTGTGCTATTTTTTAACAAGTGGAGGTTGGAGCCACTGAGGCAAAAGAAGAAATGTCAATATACACATCAGCTTTGTATTTCTCTAACGAGAAAGAAAGGAAACTGTGAGCTGACTGAAATCCCAGTTTGTCCTCGCTGGGGCTAAGGGCACTTGGATTTCTGGAATTCAGAGCGATGCTTTGCAGGAGCCTGAAGGTCAGAGCTGCTGCTGCTGAGTGCTCACTGAGGTGAGAGCCAGGGATGAGCCGAGGCAGCCCAGCACAGCACTGCCCACGAGACACTGCCACGGTCCCCATGACAAGTTTGCCCCACAGCGACTCCCCTGACATCAGAGACTTCAGTGCAGCTGTGGCACTTCAGGCTCTGACTTCCTACACCCTCCTGCAACCCTGTGAGCTGATGAGTTTGTTAGGGCTAAGTAATGCATTTTAAACCAAACATCACAACATTCATCCACTCCATATTCAGTGTCATAAAAACTGAGCGCGGTTTCAAAATGAAAGGAAGAAAAGCATAATTAAGAGCAGCACATCGTGAGAGATGACTGGAGCTGGCCTGAGCATAAGGACATGATCATATTTTTAATTGCATTCTTGCTATCCTGGAATGCAAGCAAAACTTTACATTAAAATATTAACTTTTCATCTGTAGCATCACCTGCTGCTTTCATCTGTTAAAGCCGATACCTTCAAGGTGATATAGCTGATTGGTCTTTGGGCAATGAAAAACCCCAAACATTTAGCAGTAACGATCTCACAGAAGGCAAAAGCACCATCTGACAGAGCCCAGGAAGCGCTGAGGGGCACGGGAGGCTCCGAGGTTCCCATCTGGTGAGAGCTGCAGTGTCAGCAAGCACAGAGCACTTGCTGCTGGATGTGTTACTGCTCGCACCTCGAAACTGGTCAATGGTGTTAATTACAATTAGATGTTCACTGCAGAACTTTATGGCTTGTATGGACAGATGAACAGAGGCTTGATTAACAAGCTACAGACTACATGGAAATATTTCTGAGGCTAGTGTTTCTGAAAACTATTAATGGGGTTTAGTCAAGTAATATTTCCTGCTCCTAACTGGCAAGAGGGAAGCAGATCATACACAGCCATATCTCCAAGGAGTACACGAGAGGAAAGAGATGAATATCCTTATCCAGCCTGCGGTCTGTGTGTGGGTATTTACCGTAATAAATCTCTTGTCAGAAAGCTTTTGCATTTGATCTCTCAGCAGCTTTACTCTTACCAGAACAGTCTTATCCTGCATGTGGGTTTGGATTCTTTTTTCATTTTTACTGAAGGGTCACAAGGCAGCTCACACATTATTGTGCTGACTGGCAGCTGCTGCCAACTCAAGCCTCCTCCGAGCTGTGTAACATGGAGGTGATGACAGACAGGAGTTCACACTCCCCACTCGCTGGCAGCTGTGCCCCCTGTGCCTTCCAGCGCCACTTTAAAAAACGGAACTGGAGACACAGTAGAAATAATTTTCTGAAGTTCTGCTGGGCATCAGAAGACTATCTTTTAGAATAATGAACAATGCACAATGGAATATAGGACACATCATGCTCTGAAATACAGCACCAAGAAGTAAGGGATGACAAGGAATATGGGAAGGGAATTAACCATCCCACCGTTCCAGCTGAAATAAGATGCAGTTGAGTAGGATGTATAGGAAAAGCTGTCTGTACAGTGTGGTTTCAACAAAAGCTGAACCAACCCAATGGCTTCCCCAGAGCAAAATCCCCCTTTTAATCTCCTCTTTATAACTGTTAGTGAATCACTTACACAGACACAAGATAGGAACACCTGGATCTGTGAGAGCACTTCAGGAAAGGATCTAAAAGGTGAGGCTGTGACAGCTGGAAGGGAATGAGAGCTGGAAGGGCACAGAAGGAACAGGAGAAGAAAAAAATATAACAGGAAGAGGGAAATCAAAATCGTTACATCACTTTTACTACGATAACCCAGAATCTGACCCAGAAACTAGACCAAATCAGCTCTACTACAGTGCCAAGGAAAAACTCCAGAAAAATAGCAAGCATTGCACTGAAGTGTTTGCAACACAAAACAAACAAACTTTCCTACTTCTCTCAGCTTTCCAGGAAAACAGAGACCAAAAGGAGACTATGAGTGCAGCAACTAAATAATCAGAAGTTTGGAAAGGAGGTGGTGGTGGTAGGGAATATATGAAAAAAAAATTGCCAGAAGTCAGTTTTCTTAGTCTGGATTAAATGAAGTATCTGTTAGTTGTCCTGAAGCAGCTAAAAAGTCACTGCAAGAAGAGGGAAATAAACTGCTCTTCATGCCAGCTCACAGGATAATTAAAGACAATAACCTTCAGTTGTCAGAGGCACAGAATGTACAGTTCACGGAATCTTCTCTCCGGATATTATGGATTATGAATTTTAGACAAAACTTGCTTGTGGAATGTCACAGGCTTGTTTATTCCAGCTTTAAAGAATGTGATAAAATAGGCAACCGCTCAACCTCTACCTCTAAACTCTACTTTTTTTCCATAAAAACTGGAAAAGGTAGGGCAGGTGTAGACCTATTCACCTTATCTCCAAAATGTGAGATAAATAAAAAGGAAAAACAAAAAAAAAACCACATAAAAAATGATACGGTGCAAATCCAAGCATTCAAATGGTAGCAAGTATCACGACTTCTCTGTTGTCTTAAATTATCCCATGATAGGAGCAATCAGAATTCTTTGATTACATCCATGCTGATTATTATTTCAAAACACCCTCCTTGTGCTCCGAAGAGTGACTGCTGCTTCCTTACATAATGTGATGCCTCACACCCTTCGACAGAGACGCGTTTTGTGCAAATCCTGCTCTGAATGCAAAGCTGCTCATTTCCGAGCAGGCACTTACCAGCGTTCACACCTCTGTCTCCCACTGCTTCCCCGACATTAATGAATTCTTCTTCACAAAATCCTCCCGAGCTTAAATGAAGTGAATCTCCCCCAGAATTTAAACCAGAATTTCAAGCCTAGCCAGTAATTATGACTGCTCAAGCCTGATTTTGCAAAGCCTGATTCTGCCTGTGACACCAAGACATTATGTTTTCAAAACCTCATCCCAAATCACAGGCAGTTGAACACAGCCAAAACTTCTGCCTGAGGACACAGGTGGCTCATCAAATATTGGTTCATATAAATATGTATAATTATATTAAAAACACGTAAGAAGTAGTGTCTTGTAGTACATTGGGCTAAAATATTTCACCAGCAAAAACAGGAATCCACTCCTAAAATCTTGGACATCAAACACAGACACACACAAGTATTTTTTAAGTAGCCTCAAAGAGTCTCAGCTATTCCTTGAATTGGGTATGACCTGTGGGCATTCAAACCTTTCAAAATAAAGCTGCCAGCATATTGAATGATTAAACGTGCATGTAAATTCCAATATTAGTATTTCAGTTTGGAAAATGTTAGAATATATATCAATTTTTTGAAGTGACAGCTGCATACATTGAAGTATTGTGATCTACTAAAATATTACTACGTTGAGAAAAATCTACGTGACAAGTAACAGAACAGTAATTTAACAAGGAGATTCATACATAAAAAACAAACAAACAACTAAATCCCTGAACTTTCAGAAGACATAGCGTTTTCACATCACTAAACCATGTCAGACACTCAGGAATCCAAACAAGAGCTTGGCTTGTTGTAGTCAACCGATTTCTGTTCCAATTTAAATATTTTGGTTAGAGGTCTGATTTTCTGTGGAAGGCAGTGTAATCCCTGTGGGGAATGCAGTTTGCTTGTTCTCCTCTCCTTACGCCAAGCCAGGGGAGCTGTGCCAGCAGAAAGCACGGCGCATTTCCATTCTGCTGCAGGAGAACAGCCAAGCGGCGGTGCTGTGCACTTCCTGCGTCTGGAGAAGTCTGTGAGCAAAACTCTGTGCTCAGAAAACTTACAAAGCTCTAAGGCCGTAAGCGGTGCTTTCTCAGAGGGTGAAAAAGGAAATCAGTTTCAAATATCCTACTATTAATACGGTGTTCTCATTTAAAATCTGTTAAATATAGACCATTGAGCATTTTGGTTTGGAGTTTGTTGATTTGCTGTCAAATTCTAATGAAGAAAAATGATCTAAACCAAACTGAAGCAGAGTCAACGAGATTCTGTTTTTCCTTGATGGCCTTTTTCTAGACTTCTCTGTGCTAAAAGTTTGTATCTTGAGTGAGCTAATGACTCATGGATTCAAGGTAAACATGTTTCCAAGTGCCAGTCTGGACACTGCCCAAACTCCTAAATTCTGTTCCTTAGAAACACCAAGACTGAGGCCAGCTGCAAACTGAGACCGAGTTTTTTGTGTGCACACGGACGTATTTGTGTGTGAAAATGAACCAACTAGCTCAAGCTAACTGGTCATGAGCAAACTTAAAAGATTTAAAAGCTTCTAGCATAGATCATATTAGTTTCAAAACCAAGAGGAAGACAGTGCTCCCACACTTTGAGGACATTTCTTGAGTTTTCAGGACAGTAAAGCAGAAACTGATTCCCCTTGCACTGTGGGTTCACAGCTGTGTGTTTCAATAGATAACTTTGGACAGCATTTAACAGCTGCGTCACTGATCGAACAGAACGCAGAAATGTTGTCAGCGAGTTGGAAACTCATCCTTAAAAAAGCTGCTCCTCACCCCCTGTTACCATAACCTTCCACCCAAGGCAGCAATGTGCCTTCTCAACCAACACGTGAGAAATCTCATGTTAATTAGGAACACAAAACTAAACACGACGTTTAGTCTTACAACTCAATCTCTCAAATCAAGGCAATTCCTAAAAATTGGAAAAAAAATTGGAAAAGCTATATTTTCAATTCTGCTTTTCCACTCATGCAGTGCTCTAATTCAAGGATGCAGCCTGTGGATAGGAACTTTTGCAGGTAAATTGTTGGTGTCCAAATCCTTTTAAAACCCAGTGTTCAGTTTCATCTACAGCAAATCCTACAACCTCTAAAAGAAAAAAAAAAAAACATGAACCCTCCTAAAATTTATATTTTGACCCATTTTCCTTAAAATCTCTTGAATTCCTTCAAACTCTGAAGCAAAACAAAAGGTTACTTCGGAAATGATTCAGCCATACTTTTTAAATAGCAGCACTGAAATGTTAGTAAATAGGTTTATTGACATTTTTTCTTCTAGTACACTATTCTTTGATATTATAAACTTATAAATTTGCACACATATACATCCCCTGTTATTGAGGAGCTGAAACCCAACGCTGACAGACAAACAGTCCTAAGTGTCTCTAACAACACAGATTCCAACTTTTACATCACTTGTATGCTAAGGTTGCCTCAGACTTGAAAATTTTCCCTCTATTTACCAGTGTCTGCTAATTAAAATTATTTTCCCTGTCCTTTCTTTAATAAGGATTATAATCTACCTTGCTATTTTACCAGTCTTTTATAGGAAATAGTATGGATTTTCTCTTATGAATAGGTTACCACGGTTCCTGCATGTCTTACACAGGCTATGGGGTTTTTACATCTTTTATTTCTTATTAATATCTCCAGATTTCCTCCAGCTTTTCCCTATCTTTCACCAAAAGAGGTCACATTGCAGCTGAGCTCCAGCAGGGCATGTTCACACTACTGAGCGCGGCAACGAGGGCACGGGCATGCAAGAACCTCAGAAAAAAATAAAACTGGAAAATCAATATATAAAAAAATAACTATCCATGTAATCAGCTCTGAGAAAACAGCAGTTCCATCAGGATGATATCATCATACTGCTGATGAATTAACTGAATTGACTGAATTCATCATTTTTGTTACTCTGGGTGGTTCTGGTTAATCCAGAGCAAGAGTAATGGACTCAATGATCCTTTTGGGTCCCTTCCACCTCAGAATATTCTATGATTTAGTGTTTTTATACTTCAAACATGGCATGTTATTTATCTTGTGGGAAGAAGAAAAAGAATGGCATGACAAGAGCTTATTAGAAAATTCATGGTTTACACAATTTTGCACTACTGCAATACCAAGACTCAGTTAAAAAACCACAAGAAATATGTCAGCGTCCCTAGAAAACAGATTTGTAAAATTTTATAACATCATAATACACTATCTGTGTTTAACATGAACTTGGTTCTGGTTTTAATTTTGTTCATTTTAGAGAAAAAAATTAAAAATCTCTCTCAATATCTATATACACAGGTATTTTTAAGTCCAGAATAATCTAAGTACATCTTAAAAAGAGATGGGACCTAAGCAGTTATATTTTCAGTTCTGCTCTTCCACTCATGCAGTGCTCTAATTCATATCAGAACCTGTCTTCAACATAAATGACCTTACAGAAGCTGGTTAGATAATAAGACAATCAGGTAATAAAATTAAATATTTAAAAAAAAAAAAAAAGAGACTTCAAATGGACATGAACATAATGTCCATGCATTATGGAGCCTTAAACTCCCATTTACATTCTCATTCAGCAACAAAGTGGCCTCAATTCTCTGTAGCTTAATTGCTTTCAACTTGAAGAAAATCACTGATAGGGTGATTTAAATCATGGAGCTTTTGCCTGGACGTCTCAGTTAATAAGGAAAAAAAAAAAAAAAGAACAAAACTTCAAGACTTCCATTCCAGGGAGAATAACATGTCCATTTCCTGAGTCTCCTTCACAAAAAACCAAATTCTAATTCCTAGATCCACAGCAATTTCAGTAAAAGGTGAGCATTTACAGAAGAAGCTTAATTAATGAAGGGCTGAAGGAGAGGGATGTGAGGCCAGACCAGGAGTGACCACTTCGTGTGACTCAGGGAGGGTGGGGAGCTCAGGTGGGAGGTCATGGGTGGGACCAGCTGGGGACGGCCTCAGGCCATCAGCTCCCGGGGTTTTATTTGTGCTGTGGCTGCTCAGGGGCTCAGCCTGGTTGGCTGAGACAGTGCTGATGTTTGGGGGCCAAAAGCGCCAGGGAACGCTGGGCTGGGGAACGAAGAGGCTGTGCTTTGACAGCTGTGGGTTCAGGAGAACCGGAGCCTGTTGAGAGAGGCACAGCACTGCCTTCATGGTCCTCTGGACCAAACTTCTGAGAAGTGAGGAAAAATCTTACTGACTCACAACCTTTTCTTTTCTAAATTTATTTTATTTTATTTTTATTGTATTTATTTTAATTTTATTTTTCTTTTTACAAACCACAACTATCTTGTGATTTCACCAATGTTTTTGAATTCCCACTGTTTTTTTTTTTTTAATTTTTTATTTTTTTACCCCCATACTTATTGACACTACTAAAATATTGTTCCTCCCAGTGGCAATATATGAAATCCATTACTGGGCACATGCTGCATAAGGAAAAAAAAGGCCTCACTTTGGTTCCTGCTTCATCAGTACCACTCTAGTTAACTCTTCATTCTCCAGGCAATGCTGGTGTAATAGCGAGTCTCAGAACATCAGTTCTGAGCTATTCCAATAACACTGCCAGTGCTCACGCTGCCAGCTCTCTCACAAAGGATTGTTATCACTGGAAAAAGACATTTTTTATCACTGCTATCAGTGACTGCCTTTTCTCTGAATGCAACTTGGTTTGGGCACCAAACACAGCCCAGCTTCAAATGTATGCAGAAGACTGGATATTAATTATAGTCATCCACTTTTAATTTCAGCAATATTTGATTAATGGAAAAGGTATGCACAATAGCAAACACACTCACATCATTATTTGAGAATATGCTTGTACCAAAACTGTTCCATTTTTACTGTTTTGATTTAAAAATTTTACTTTGATCCAAACCAATAAGTTGATGTTGTTAATGAGTTCCTTTTTAATGCATTTCTGTCACGTGCTTGGTATTTTGGTTCCTTCAGTTTTGTCAGTGACTCTGAGTCCTTTTCAACTGAATTAGCTGACTGTTTCATACAAGCACATATCTTTGTGCGTTCATAAATATATATCTTTTTTTTTTTAAATATAAGTTTACTGGAGAAAAGACCCATAATTCCTCTCATTTCCTGTTTGCATGCGAATGCAGAATCATATCACCTTATTCTGGGAAAGAGAGCAGATGTGACATTGCTCCTCTTTCCTTCTCCTTATCAAGAGCAGCAGCCACAAGGTTTCCCAGGGAGCAGAGCTGTGCTGCTGCACTGCAATTGAAATTTCAGGGGAGATAAGATCCAGGGGGAAGTGGAAAGGTGACAGAGTTTCATGCCTCAGTTTAGTTACAACAATTAAAATTAAAAGATGGAATAGCACAAAACTGGAAGCAGACAAAAAAATCTTTTTTCATACTTGTCTTGGAAGCATTTGAGCTAAAGGGATAATAACAAAGTAAAAATTAGTCTTTAGGGTTTTTTGGGGAGGGATTTTTTGTTTGTGGTTTTGGTTTGGGGTTTTTTTTTTTTTTTTTGGTTTTTTTTTTTTTTGGTCTGAATGTCTGAATAAGTACCTTCTGTCATTTTATTTTGGCTCCACTATCATACCATCCCCAACTGTTCACAGCCTGAAAGAGGTTGTGGAGAGGGAGGATGAGCAACAAAATCTGAATTCTTAATGAAAACTTTCATATTATGATTAGTTACTACAAAGTTTTTGGTGGTTTTTGGTTTGAGGGGTTGTTTTTTTTTTCTTTTTTCCTTTTTTTAATGAAGAAGATTCCTTTTCAGGTCAACTTTAAAACTTTCTTGAAGTGAGTGGGTCTTATATGTATTTTACAGCTCTTTGAAAATCTTTGTGACAAGAAAAGGAACTGAGCTCTTTTAATAATGGCATGTTATTAAACCACTAATGATTTTGCTGTTTAAAAGTGAGCTGTAATGATTGTAACTCTCCTCTTTGATCAGCAGAAAATGGTGACTAATCTGAGAGGGGAAAAAAAATAAAGTTTTAAGACTCAGATATCTCTCCCAAGCCTGGTGGTTGCTATAAAAGCTCAGAGACAAGAGAGTAAAAAGAGAATAAAACAGGCAGCAGACAATAAATGCAGTTGTTTCATTTTTACCCTGAAATACTCCCTTTTCTAAATAACAATGAAGCAAATAAAGAAGAATATGTGGTTTGACCATCTCCTGTGCATGGCTCTCTAATAAGGAAGACTTTTCGCTCAATGATGAAAAAGTGTAAAACTTTTCCCATTCCCTTGGGCTTTTAGTGCAAAGTGCTCAGTGGACCTTACACTGCATTCTGATCTGACCAAGGAAAGCAAAGATCCCACGAGGATGAGCACACACAGCTTGAGAAAGAATATTTGCAACAGCGTCTAATCGCCTGCATGACAACAGGGCTCACCCGACTAACCCCAATCTCCTCCTCCTACCAGATCTCAGAAGTAGAACAAATCTAAAATTAAAATATTTTTAAAAAAAT
>VZRL01005185.1:3390392-3436246 GCA_013397895.1 Origma solitaria
AAAAAAAAAAAAAGCATGTCTAAATCCACTGTATCTATGCATTCACTTTCATTTAAAATACTTTTTTCTTGTTCTGAGGTTTCTGGATGCTGCCAGGTTTCTGACAGTTGCCACAAGACGTAGTATTGGAGTTTCTGTGTGGTAATATAGACACATTTATTAAGAACCAAGTTTTCCTTCTCAGGACACTGCGGGAGCTTCAGAGCCCCAAACACAACTGCTCAGACAGCTCTTTTCCCTGTGGGATCCTGGAACCACTTTCTGTAAATGCCTTAAAAATCCTGCATTTTTCTTATAAGTCAGCTGACCTGTCCATACACAGTTTTACTGTTATAGTTAGCAAAAGTATAAAGAAGTGCAAAGAATATAACTATCAATTTCATTTAACTGGGATTTCTTCCTCTTCTTGTTGACAGTATTGTATTGACACTACTCTGTAAGACAGAATTAGTTATTCTTAATGAAGAATAACTCAATTAATAGAAAAATATTTCCTGGTAAATGTTTTCAATGTTCAATATTAATGATATTTGATTATACTACAGTGGTTTCAAAATAGTGCTCACATAAGCTGACATTCTGCCATGATGAGAGAAGCCAGGTGTGATAAAATATAATCTGACATAGTAGTTTGTTTGTTTGTTTTTTTTTTAAATTTCAGTGTTCTGTATGTTTATCATCCTTCGTATGTGGGATTTTTAGGATTGATTTCCACAATCCAATACAAAACTGTTGCCACTGTCACATCCACGCTGCACTGGAGAAAAGTAAACTTGATTAAGCAAAAATTATAGACACTAAGTTTTTGAAGATAACTCAAGGCTTATGAGCCTTGTACTTTTTAAAACAGACATGAAGACTCATTTATTGTCCTTCAAAGTGCAAGTAATTTACACAAGATTTACTCAATGAGTATTTCATTGAGTGCAGCTCAGGCACCCCATGGCACAGGTCACTGCTGCCCTTTGTCTCTTCTATTCCTGCCCTTCCGCTGCTCATTTCCCTTTGCATTCAAAGGCAATATTGTGCCTCATAGCTCCAGAAGAAAGAAATGCTTCATTTCGCCCAATATCCAAACTCCAGAGGAGGCCAATGTCAGATGCACTGTCAGATATGTGAGCACTGATATATTTTAGACACAGGAAGAAAATATTTTTTTTTTCCCTTTTTCCAATCAAAATATAGAACATGCATTTAAAAATACCTGAAGAAAACTCTGTACCTCTGGAAATCAGTAATATTTAAAGCATTTTCAATGTGTCTGCTCACCATTTTCTGAAGCTGGATCCATGGAATGAAAAATTTATGGATTAGTAATTCAGTGAGGCTTTTGAAAATTGCAGATAGGCTTCTATGTAATAGAAGCATTTCAGAAAATATCATCTAGACAGGACAAAAGGTACAAAAGGGATCCAATTTCAAACATTTGTAGAAATAAAACTAGCAATTAAATTCCTGCAATGAGAGCTCTAGAAGATTGCTGTACATTGGGAAGTGGATGAAAAGGAACAAGGTTAAGTACCAGCCTGTTGGAGGAGGGTACAATTTTCTTCTTATTGTGTGGAAAAACACACCTATTTTTAGATAAATGTGATAAATACATGGAAGGCACATCACACTCAGGTTATTCGATTTGTTAACATAACAGTACTTAGAGTTAAAGAATGTGGGCTCTGTTCTTTCCTTCGGTTTTTGATAACATATTTGAAATTGTACCAAACAGGTTTTGGTTTTTTTGGGTTTGTTTGTTTGTTTGTTTGTTTTTGTTTTGGTTTGGTTTGGTTTGGTTTTTTTTGGGGGGTGTGTTTTGGGTTTTTTTGTTTGATTTGGTTTTGGTTTTTGTTGGTGGTAGTTTGCTGTTTGGTTGTTTTTTTTGTTTGGTTGGTTGTTTTTGGGGGTTTTTGTTTGTTTAGGTTTTTGCTTTTTTTGTTTGTTTTGTGTGGTGGGGTTTTTTTGGTTTTGTTTATTTTTTTGTGGATTTATTTGTGGTTTTTTTGTTATTTTGGTTTGGTTTGGTTGGGTGTTTTGTTCTTTTGTTTTTTGGGGGTTTTTTTGGGGTTTTTTGTGTTTTTTGTTTTTTTTTTAATGGAAATCAAGAATAATTCATTTACAGTCCTATAAGGGATAACCATTTCCATTACCTCGTTAAAACTGAGCTCAGCATTCCAGGAAGAGTGAGACATCCAGAAGCAACACCACACCCTAACCTTTGTGTCAAAAAGCATCGGTAGCTCTTAAAACTTATTTCTCCGAGTTTCCCTTCCGAGCAGGAGGCCTTGGGAAGGGCATGGAGCTCCAGCAGCACAGGCCATGGGAGAGACTTGGGCTCATTCCCACTGCATTCCTTGGAAAGCTGTTCCTTTTGTGTTCCGAGACTTTCATCACAGAGTTTCCAGAAAAAGCAACATGTTAATTCACACTAATTTTCTTCAGAAGAAGAACAGACTTCCTCAGAGAGATGTTTAAACATTTCCCTCAAAACCAGACCATCCCTGTCATTAGGAATGAACCTGGGCACTGAGCAACAATGGCATTTGTGTGTTGTAGATCCCATTGATATGCTTTGGGTTTTGTCTCTTTTCCAAGCCCTCTGCAGTGCCCTGGACACATCCACCTTCTCACAAGAGAAGTTTGTAAAGAATTGTCCGAGTCCATTCCGCCACCAAATTAAATTCGACATGAGCAATCCGCTCAGTTAGCAGATAATGGGTTTGTGAATCCCATTTTAATCTCTGTGGTTCAGTGGCAGCTCTGCATTAAGCTGCTGTGAATGACTCTCCAGTTATCACATGAGTTGCATGCACTGTAAACCACACAGATAAGGCTGTGGTTGAACTGGACACTTTCAAAAATATATATAATTTCTTGTACTCAAAAACTTACAGAATTCATTTCATGCCTATTTCTGGATTCATATATAAACCCCACTATGTGCAGATGTCTAGACCACTCACATCTTTAAAGTAATTAATCTTTTTTCCTTTCATTCACACAGTTTCAGAAGTCTCCAAAAAGAAATGTTTCCCCTTGAAAACACACATATTTATTCTGACCACTCTTCTATATAGTTTTGAGGGCTTTTCCTAGATTAATAACAGTTTCCTTGGAGCATTTCTGCCAAATGTGATCATCCTTCCTTTATTACTTTCTAAAAACTAGGATTTCCTCTTAAGGACTTCATAAAGAACAGTTAAGACAGCATATAGGTTAAATTCTGCTCTACTTAATGACATTATGTAGACCGTGGGCACAGCAAAAGTGTGTCTGGAAGTGAACTTTTCCTATTTCTTTTAAACACACAGATTATTAGACCTTTAGAGAAAATAATAATTTCATATGAGGGTAGCTAAATCTTCAAAGGGTACTGGAAATACATGTCTTATGGCCAAACCATGGTTTATGGAAATCAGAGAAAAATAGAATGGCTCTCTTCTTTCACTTTGATTTTCCAACATGTATCTTGCACTGTATGAATTACTCCATTTATTTCCATTTCAAATCAAGACTTGCACAAGACTTCAGATCTTCAGCAGAAGAGAGAGAAAAGCAGTAACATATTCTTATATTTCTATTACTGCTGGAATCAAGGATTCTGCCCCTGCACTGTCTATTCAAATCAGTATTACATTAACAGATTTCTTTTTTCCCACATGTAGAAACAAAAATCAGCAAGCTTTTTCCAGTGAAATGCTTCAGTATAAACATCAATTATTTTCAATGTCAGAACTGATCTAAGCAAACTACTTGGTGGAACTCATGAGTTGTTGGAGTGTTTTTGAGAAACTTCGGGATGAACTGGGGAATGATTTTGGATGAAATACAATTTAAATTAAAGATGCTCATTGAACTCTTTGTATGTTTCTTGTCAATAATGAAAGAGACAATCTCTCACTATTTTAAGGGAAAGAACTTAGCTTCTCCTGCCTTATATATTAAATTTTTCTTTATTCTGGACATTACTGCAATGAGGACATCCTCATATCTGCATATATAAATCAGTGTTGATTTCAAGTTTAGATTTTCCCCACATTAATGTATATTTGTAATATATATTTAAAAATGCTTAAAACTATCTTTATGTTTTAAACAAAAATGCTGGTCTTGTTTGTCTTTTTTGCAAAAATTGATCTTAAAGGACAAACTATTTTGATTATTTTGATTTATTTCTTTTTCTTCTATAACCCATGCATCTCCCTTCTGAATGCCATGTCCAAACTGGCAGGGCCTGGCTTAGTTTAATTTATTATCTGGTTAGAAAGAAAAAAGAGATAAAGTTATGTATTTATAAAGGAAAAAAAAAATATTGCGAAGAATAGCAGAAAGGAACTTGGGGATGGACTTTTTGTCTCTTCTGAGTAGAAAGCCAAGGCAAGCCAAGCCAAGGAGCACCAAGACTTTTCTTTTTCTACAATAGCCAGTGCTGGCAAGAGCAGGTAAACAGTGTTAAAACACAGGAATGACAAGCTGTGAAATCTCGCAGCAGCACTGCCTTGGCTGTGCCTCTCTGCTCAGAGAATGCTCCTAATTAGCAGCCCAGACAGCCTAATACTGACACTGGGGCTTGAGAATTGAACCTGGAATGGATTTTTTTCTGTGTTCCTTCTGCTACCAGCAATTTGCCATAATTCTGTCTGCAGTGCCACTTAAAAAATATGATTTTTTATTAAAGATGTCACCATTGAATAAGTTAGACACGCTGGTGTCTCAACTTTTAGCAGTCATGTCCAGAGTGATTACGACATAGGTTGAAAAATGAAAAATCAACTGAAAAATATCCATCCATCTTTTTCAAATGGCTTATCCTCAAATATCTGATTCCTCTGAATTAAATCAACCTTCGCAGATACTCTTTGTTAGAAGCATAATGCAGAACATAAAATACACTAAATTTAAATAAGCACTTTAAAGCACCCAGACTTCAAGTTCCTCAAAAGAAAAAAAAAAAAGCTTTTCCTTTTCTTTGCTGATTAAAATGATTTAAATTTCAATCAATTTGGTTACTGACAAAAAATATCGTTGGCTTTCTTTCAACCCTGGAGCATATTATAATATCCTGCATTAAAAACCTATAAATGTGAACATTGAGACAATAGCAGTTTCCCCAAGCTAAAGAATTTTCAAAAATACAAGAATAATCTAAATATTATGAATACTTAATGAAAGCATCCTGATAGCTCAGAAAGACAGAAAGTCTCTCAGAGATGTGTTCTCCTCAGTCGCTCTGAGATTCAGGCATTCAGCTTCCAACCAGGCACAGAGGAGAGCAAATCTGGGCATTTGGAGAGGCACAGGCTGTGGATGCTCCATCTCTGGAAGTGTCCCAGGCCAGGCTGGACAGGGCTTGGAGCAGCCTGGGGCAGTGGAAAGTGGAATGAGATGGTCTTCGAGGTCTCTTTCGACCCAAACCATTCTGTGATTCCATAATTCCGCACTGGCTGAGGGTGAATATTGAGCATGTACTGAGAGAGAAATGTGAACATGTGGCTTTAAAAAACTTCCTCGTCCCATTGGGAATCCAATAAAACAATTTTAACAGCAACAATCATCTTCCTCTTCTAACATATTCCTTAACAGAGCACTCAGAGGAAATGTGATGATGGCCCAGGTGGCTTTGTGTCTTTCCCAGGAATTTTACAGCAGGGTAGCAGAATCTGGTCCTAAATTCTTAAGAATATTTCTTCTTCTACTTTTGTTATAGAATGATTCTATCAAGAAATGCATCAAGTTTCTGCAATGAGTAAGATGAATGAAATTTCTACTCCTTGGCCCTGCCTCACAGAGCTGTCTGTGATGCCACCAGGTTAAACAAGCCATGAAAAGGCTTGTTAATTTAAACAATTAAATAAGGGCCTTGTGAGCGGCCCTGTCTTTGAATCCTGACTGTAGGATTTTTATAGAGAGTGAATTTTCTGACATCAATCTCATGTCAGAAATAAGTAAGAACAGTTGAAAACCATAGCATTCCTAATTCCTGCATTACTGAGTTCCTAACACATTGCCCAGTGATTGCAAACTCGTAATGGGGTCCCAGCGGCCCATGTACACGCGGAACAATAAAGACAGATTTATAGAGGTACATAGCCAGAACAGCCTTCTTTTTTTTTTTTTTAGCTGCACATTCAAAAGCTTCTTATAAATCTCCTGAGACTGTAAATCAAACCCAGTTATTTACTTCAAAGCAGTTAAGTCGCCCACTGTTAAAATTAAAGCATAATTCAGCTGCAACAGGCATCCCATCAAGCTCATGGCCTCAGAGAGCTGCTGTGGGGACAGCAGCCTCAGGCTGTGACATTCCCTTCCAGCAAAACCCGAAATCCACCCCTTCCACCTCCCTAGGACTGTCCCCCGCATGGGTGATGAACCCCATCAGCCATCAGCACAGAATAATAAAGCCACGTCAACGTTTTCCCATAGACAGGCTAAGCAGGAGAGTATTGCAATGGAAAGAGATGCCAATAAATAGATGGGGTTACATTCACAATGCAAAGTATTTGAGGAAAATTATTTCCACAGAAAGTCTGAACAGTTTAATACCAGAGGTAAGCAATGGTGCTTAAAGAAATTATTTCGGGGGGATAATTTAGTAGTGAATTATCTCTGACAACTCTTAAAGAATGGGTTAGGCAACAAAGGAAACTCACACTGCACATTTTTTGTAGAAGACAACATTTGTCAGAGAACACTCATTCACAGGACACAGATATCTGTAGGTTCTGGCAGGTACAACGCAGGCCATAATTTTTAGGATAATTTCATTTGGAGACACTCTCGTTGCTCTTAGCAATATATGGCCTAGACAAGAGAAACATGCAGGACATGACATGACCCACGGCCATAAATCAATCCCAAAGGACATTATTGCATTCAGTTTTAATCGGGAGGTAATCCTGACCATAGAGTATTTCATTCCATTACACAGACACCTTCACATTGGGCACCAAACTCTTTAACTTCATCTCAAACATAGCGGGAAAGGAGAAGACATTACACTTTCAAAACAAACAAACAAACAAACAAAAAACAACCCCTCACATTGCTAAAGTAAATGTTAGAATAGAACTTGCTTATGATATAATTGAAACCTGCATACAGAGTTCATTTTAAATACAGCTTGAAAATTACAACTTAAACAATACAAGAAAATCTAAAAATATTCTCAATAATAAAAAATAGGACCTGCACAGTTAGCAAACATATACCATATTTCAAAATAATATTTTGGAAACAAAACCCTATCATGTACTTTACTAGCTGAAATGGTCTCTTTTTTAGGGTTTGTAAGGAAAGAAAAAGAAATTGCTTCTCATATTAAGGACATTAAGCTGTTTCTTCCTCTTTTCCTTTCCCTCTAACAGAGGGATCACCATGCCATGCCATCAGCAGGCTGATACTTCTGCAAGACTCTGAATCCACTGCACAGTGCCTACAAAAGTCATTTGTCTCATTGCAGTTTGAGCAAAACAAACAAATAAAACCCTCCCTCCCACTAATGCTGCACTGACTATACTGACTATAACTAATGCATGCCATGTAAATATTACCTCATCCTCCCTTTCTCCCTCTCTGTCCTTTCCTTTTTTTCATCCATTTATTACATAATTTCAATATCAAAATAGTAACCTTTGAGGAGAAGACAGTTGCTCAACATATGACCTGACCAACAAAACAGACTTAAAATATCAACATTGTTGCTACACTTAAAGAAAAATAAAAAAAAGAAAAAAAAAAAAGAAAGAAAGAAAAGAAAAAAAGCTAATTATTTCCAGTAATGCAAGAAATAAAAATAAAATGTGGCTTTAGATTTCTACATAAATTATTTTTCCACCCATTTCCAACCACACATCAGGACACCACTTTTTTTGTTGTTGCTTATTTATTTCTCTCACCATCACAACAGTGCTGTTATTGGTCTACCTGAGCATTATCTTAAACCAGAATGGCCCCACAGATCCCATTCAGAGTCTCACAAATCGCTCAAACCACTGCTGCTTCCAGAAATACAGCTCAAGCTCGCTGTGCTTCTATCTGCAGAACCTGCCCTTTGCTTTCAGAAAGCTTCAGCCCTTCTCAGACCTGGCCACTCCAGGAAGGTGTGAGCCATAATTCACTTCTTCTCCAGCACAGGAGGCCCTGGCCCCTTGTGCCAAGCCCTCCCACCTCGTGTATCCCCCATCATTTCTGCATTGCAGGTTCTAAACCTCACAGCGTCTGTTATTCTCTGTTATTCTTCATTTTGAAGGGAAAACACAAGATTATTTGCTAAATCTCATCCTGTAAATCTAGGAGCAACACTGCTATCCTGACTTCCAGCACATTGCCTTTCTTCCTGAATCGCCTCTCCTTTCACAGAAACACTAAAAAAAATTTTGTCCTGGACCTTGGAAAGTCTGAAGGAGAGACACAAATATGCATTGCACCTTCCTCCAGATGCCCTTGTATTCCTTGTAGCAATAATTTCTGCCTATACAATTCTGGCCTAAAAACCCTGTTCTGTGCTGATCCCAAAGGCAGCACAGGACTGTGGTGTGGCACTCGCTGTGCACAGCTCCAGGCGCTGCTCAGACCCAGGGCCCTCCGCCAGCAGCAACTCTGCTCTACAGAACATTCACAGACTGACATAAAATACATTTTCTCACTGCTTCATCTTACTTGAGTTGCCTTTTCCCACTGGGTTTGTTCCTGAAGGTAATGCAGTGGTTATGACTGTTTAAAACTAATCTGAATTTTGCAACCGGTTGTACAAGACTCAATGACTACACAGTATCATCTCTGAAGGGTCTTAAAAGGAAAATACATATTTTCAGTATATGCACAACTAGAAGAGAAAAGGCACTAAGAGAAAAGGCACTGATCTTTAAAAATAAGTTATAGTATAGATATTTATCTCTTCATGCATAAACAAAAAATATACCCCATGTTAAAAACTGGGATCATATACTTAAGTAAAATAGCAATAAATTACACTCAGAACAAGTCCAAAAGTGCCAAAAAGAGTGAGGGTGTCCTGAACTGCCACTGTGCCATAAATAAAAAAAATACTCCCCCATATTAAAAACTGGGATCATATATTTAAGTAAAATAGCAATAAATTACAGTCAAAACAAGTCCAAGAGTGCCAAAAAAAAGTGCCCTGAACTGCCAACTGTGGCACAGATCCCCGCACACTCCTCAGTCAGCTCATTATTTTTGCTTACCCAGTGTGACAGAAATTTTATGGAATTACACATGCACGGAGCAGCCAAACTTTGTGCCCAGCTCAGGAGTGTCACTGTGCATGCCTGACCCCGCCCATGGAGTGGCTGCTGCTTGGTGACATGTTGATAAAATTAGGGCATCCATCTGATGCGAGCAAAATGACCCTTTGCGTATCCTGTCTGTCTCGTTTAATTGCGTACAATGATTGCGACACGTTTTTTCCCAGAACAAAGCAAGTCTGACTTTAACTTCTGCTTAGAACATTTGTTGCATGTAATTTTTTCAGTTTTAGAAAAGTGCTTCGCTCAACTACTAAAAATTTGCAAGCAAACACGAGATTTTATTTTAATCAGCTGAACTGACAAATAGCGAAAAGGACAAAATTTTTTCTCACATTTATTTCACGATGCTGTCACAATCCATAAGGTGTTCAGCATTTCAAAGCTGAAGTCAAAAGAAAGTTCTAAATCTAATTTCCTTCATTCTAAGTAAAAATACACAATTTTGTGTATTGAGAACAGCAACAACAACCACAAAAAATTCCATGGGCTGGAGACAATACTTGTTGAGCCACTCATTGCTTCTGCCCAGTCAAAGGAGTCAAAAGCTGAATAAAGCAATCCTATATTAAATCCCCAAATCAGATGGTGGTTTTAATTTGTCACGTCCATCAAAATCTAAATAATAATCACAACTTCGCAAAACATGCAATTCATCTTTTTATAAGGACTCCTGATAAAGTGACAAGGAAAGAACGAGCCCTTTATTTATTTCAACACACACAAACTTTTCGGTATGTCTCTGCCATAGACGCCAGTCCAGCACAGAAATACCAATTGTGAGTACTGAAAGCAGATTAGACAAGAGCCTAAGGTGCTACAGCAGCTGCTTCTAATTTTTATTCACATATGTAGCTTCTGATTTCAGATATACTTCCACTAATGCAAATTTTTCATTATTATTCTTTTCTGTTTACCCTTTTCCCAGCAGCAGAACAAACCATCAGATCTAAACATGAGTTGCAAAACACAGTGATTTCCAGGGGCCACAAGTTTGATCACGAGTCACAATATTTTTGATTTTAGTCTGTGAGTCTTTTCATTGCAGAAGACGTGCAAGCAGGTTTTTTTTTTTTTCTTTTTTTATTTTCCTGCTGCTTCCCCAAAACATTCAGCAGGTGGAATGTGTGGTTCAGCTGTGCCATTCCCTGTGGGTCACCTCCCTGCAGACTCAGATCTGTGCAGCAGAGAATTCCTAACACTGCTCAGGCTCATCGCTAACAAAATACTGTTCCCTCATGGCTTTAGCTACTGATAAATCTCTATCTGGGATGGATTTTTGTCTGTAATTGCTCAAGTGCTGTTTTTTTCACACCTAAACATGGTTCCAGTTATGATGGTGGATGCAAACAAATTGTATTTCAGAGTTTATAGTTTTTATGACCCCTTCGTTCCTACAAGACAAAAGTACTTTCAAAGAAGGCACAGACTTCTTAAAGTTTTCTGAAATGTTGATCTGTGCCTCAGCAAAAATCTTTAGCAAGCAGAAGAACTCATTTAACACCACAATCCAAAGTGCATTATGAAAAAAATAAAAGAACTTTTGACTTCTTCAGTTAACTTTAGTGGGCTGTTTTAGTTTTTTAATGAAGTTTGCATTAAATATTTGCATTTAAAAATTCATATCTGGAAGTGTGTGGCTAATCCACTGTCAATTAGTCTAAATGTGGCAAACTTGTTCAGCATCATATGTGACACGCATTTAGAAAGATATTTTACCCCTCAGGACGACCACCACTGCCTAAATCATAACCAATGTGAAATTTATAAACACAATAATAAAGTACCACTAGAAAGCAAAGAAAAGGTCTTGCATATGTAATTAGCATATTGAAATCTACTGAAATATTAATGAGATATTTCATTGCCGTTGAGAAAGTTTCCAAGAATGTGTGCATGAAGCCTCAAGCTCTTAAACAACTTTACTGAATGGGCAGGTTACAGTTTCCCTCTGAATTATCTCCTTATCTTCTCCTGGGAAGAGAGGCAGAAGACAATCTCCTGTGAATATTGAAGGTATGTGGAATCATCCCAAGAATAGTTCCAGTGGCTACCAAGGAAAAAACAAAATGAAGCCAACATGGTCCAGAAGGATGTAAAAGTTTTATGGAAAAAATGTGAGTCTAATCCCATAAAATGTGCAATTTAATTAATTCCACATTTCAGGAAAAAAAACCCCACCAAAAAACCCACCTTTTTGAGTTTTGAGGATTTTTTTAAACATTTTTTCATCACAGTTGTATCTGAAGATAAAAATGATTTTTTAAAAAATACGCACTAAAAACCTGTGATTTCTATTAGCAGAAACCTATTTATCTATACATTACATCTTTATAGCCCCCACAATTATTTTATTCCATCTCCAAAACCTTGTTAACAAAATAAAAATGCTACTGTTTTACAAGCAGCATAACAATTCAATTTGACAGAAACAAAGAGCCCCTCAGCATTCTGACTGATAAAACTAAATTTAGGTGGTCACTGATACTACAACAAAAGAAGTCCTTTTTTTATTGACAAAACCCTCCTGCTGCTGTGGGACTTTGCTTGCTCTTGGATATCCTCTCTGCTTTTCTACCCAGGATGGGTTGGGATGTAAGGAAGGCATAAAAGGATCCAGTCATGTCCCACTTGAGGACAGCAATGAAGATAATTAAGATGGAAGTCCAAAAATGGTGAGCTAGGAAGTTGATAAAACAGGGAAAAGGGAAATATGACAATTCAACACTGATAATTGAAGTTGATAAAACAGGGAAAAGGGAAATATGACAATCCAACACTGATAATTTTTGTCTCTTTGTAGAGAAAGCTTTCAGGAGACTGTCCCAGGCAGAGCCTAAGAGTTTAGAGAAGAGGAAAAAACAAAAAAAAACCCCACCAAAGCAATCAAAAATTTACACTGAGAAATGCCATTAAGATAAGGCTTTTTATTTCCTCTGCTCAGACTGAGATTTAACTGTCCAGGGCACTACTACTGAAAAGTAAATAGAAAAAGAACAGACGGCATTCAGGCTTTGCTAAGAACAGAAGACAGACACAGGGTTTTGACCAATGTCAATGCAGGATCAATTGTGGAAACTGGATGAGTAGCAAAGCTTAAAAAATAGTAGCATCACATCTTTGAACAACTGAAAAAAATCCATTTGTGGCAATTAGCAAGCAGTTAATAAGCAGCTCTTGTGTCAAACAGGATTAAGTGCAGATAACCTGACTTTGGAGGGAAATGTCACCAATTCGAATCATCTGCCATGGGAGCTTGTGCCTCAAAGGGACACAGCACAGTGCTATGGTGACAATTCTCAAACCAGCAGAACAATTCTCCATCCAAATGGAGAATCTGTGCCCAAAAGATGCACCAAAAGCAAACAGATCCTTAACAACTAATATTTAGAACATCCTAATAGAGGCAAGGCCTTCTTAGGATTTCAGCTATACAGATTATATCTTAACTTCTGTGCAAACAACACCGAGAATTGAGATATAGACCTGATTATATGAATATTATTTGTTAAAAAAGATAAGGGATTTGCAGCACACACCAAAGGATGATACCCAGCTGACCGTGCTTGTTGGAACAGAAAGGTTGAATGAAGAGATATGAACTGCCCTTACGCTTCCAGTGACTCTGATAATCATCAAAAAGTCTGTGCATAACCAACAGTCAGCAAACACTAGCCCAGAGCGAAAGAGAAGAGCACACCGATAAAAGGAAGTTTCTGTACAGTCTCCAAAGGAGTCTTTTCATTATAGGGGACAGAAAAACGGTACTAAAAGGACAATTTTCAATAGCATTCTTTCCTGATCTAAATAAAAGTTCATACTGCACTAGTAAAACACCTTATTGAGGTGGATCAAATACTGGATCGAGAGTTCTGTAAGTTCAGGGACACCAGAATGAGGAATAAAAATACGGAGAGTTGCAAAGAAAGCATTTCCCATATCATGGAGTATGAACATCCAACTAAAGATTTGGACTTGGGCCTAAAATAGCTAAATGCACATGGAAATTAAAACAAAATGTAAACAGGGCAATGTGAAAATCTCAACAGACAGTGGGGAAGACATGAGGGAAAACTCGGGAAAGATGCAGCGTGACACACAGGACAGTGATGGACCACGGATGACCCAAGTGGATCCAACTTGCAAGGCTAGCCAGGGCTTGAGAAGTGTCACGAAATGCCAAATACAGGAAAAGTGCCCTGTGTCACTCCCTTAGGACACTCTCCTCACCTCCATTCTGGCCCCCATTGATATGTCAGGTGCACGGAACACTACTAAAGAACCATGGGAGGCGTAAATGACCTTTGCCATGAAACCTTCCAATTTCTGTGCAACTTCAAGGCACATGGGCTGTCTGTCACAGGAGAAAACAGCAAACCCACATTCTACAACTGTATGACAGCTCTTTGTGCCTGTCTGGAGACAAGTTCGGGGCAGACTGTATGTAGGAATAAACACTTTCCCCCAGATCTTCACAGTTTTTCTCCTGCAGAGTAAGCCAAACTTTGATTTTCCATGAATATTCATGGCAATTCACAGGAATTGCTGTCAGGAGCACCATCTCCAATGCTTGGTGTTTCCTTCAATGACTGAGCTCCTCAGTGCCAAGGGAAATGCCTGCAGTTACTCTGAACACAGCACTTGTGGCTGTGGATAATCCCTCCTGAGAAGTGGGTTAGCTCAGGAGGTGAGCGAGCAATTGAGGGCACCAAAACCAGAGAAGGAAAGAGTCATGTACCCAAACAGACACTCTTGGATCATGGCCACATCCTCTGGGCTCTCTGTCTGATGTGATTTGGGTGATCACACCCAAAAAGTGGCAGATCCCAAAGCCAGCCTGGCCTGTGCCCAGGAGGGCAAGCAGAAGGTGCTGGGCCCCACAAGGAGAGAGGAAAACCTCCAGCCCCTCCATGCCCTGCTCCCAACCTTGGCAGGTTAAAACGGAATTATTTCAGAGGAAACAAGACATTTCTTTCAATCCAGAGTGGTCCTGTCCTAACAGAGCTGCCGAGAAAAGCCTGAGTGCCGTCCCAGGTGAGGTGTGAGACTGTCCATGGGCACGAGGCACAGGTGGCAAAGCTCCACACAGGCACTGCAGCTCTGCTCGTGGTGTGCTGAGATAACCGAGTGCCAAGGAAACCTGAATCAACAGCAGCCAAGCAGGAAATACCATGCTCTGAATGAAGCATCCTCCCAGAGAGATCCTACAGCAGCTAAATCCCGGGCGGTGCTGCCTGGTGCTTGTTTGTGGAGCCTGCAAGGTGCTTGGTGCTCGCCATGATGAAGACACCAATGCCTGTTAAATGAGAAGAAGGAGATTCTTGCACCCAAAGATGCTGCTCTTGCCATCTCACAGCTCCCACACACAAAAGCATTAATGTAAGATTGCACATTGTGTCTTTGAAAGGGCAGAAGATTGAGAGATTTTCCACATTTGCACCATTAGGAAGAATTTTTGTTAGTTTGAGCCTAGAGATATCAGTTTAAATAAAGGATTGCTCCACTGAGGTGGGCTGTGAGCTCCCTGAGAGGTGTCCAGGAGCATCCTCGTTACTCCGGGCAGAGGTTGCACAAGCCTCCCTTACAGGAGAATCTTCCCTGAAAGCCTATTTGGCTCCAGCACTGCCTGCATCAATCTTTCCAAGAGGAAAACTTCCAGCTCCTCTTCCAAAAACTTCTAAGTCTTAAAAAGACAAGGATGAAACAACATGACAATGTCTGGCCTTGGCTGAGACAAAAACGCCTGTGCTGCTCCTGCTGTGCCTGCAGAAACCTCTCCTGTGAAAGGACAAAACTACCAAACCAACCTGAGGTAATTAATCTTGTAAGGGTACAATTAGCCTAATTACTAAGTCCAAGGGAGCATCTCTGGAGCTGCACCCTGTTCTCCCAGAGCCAAAAACCACCTGAGAGCAGGATCAGCCTCTCCTCAGCCCCTCTGCAGAATCACAGACACCGAGCAAGGCTCACTGTGCTTCAGAGGATCTGATTCCATCCATCAGGGACACAGCCACACCAGTGGAGGCAGATTGGGCTGTCTTTCGAGGGACAATGACAGAAACTAAAGGGCTGTAATTTCCTTTCTTTTGTGAATCCAAAGCTTACATTCACTACCTGGAGCTGGTGCTATATGACCTATCATGAAAACGAAGTCATTTTCATAGTCGCTGCTTTCCTAGATGGAGACTTTCATCTTAAAAGGTGATCTATATTCTTTGTTCCTAACTACAAGACTTACTTGCCTTCACTGAAGCAAACACTTTGAGTAAATCCACTTCAAGCAGTCCCAATCACTTTGTATAACTGACTTTCCTAGCACTTTTGTGCCATGTGCAGATGTATTCTTTTTTTCCACTAACAAAAAGGATAGATGGGGGTAAAAAAAAAAAAAAAAATATATATATATATATATTAAAAAAAATAACTTCCACAAACACTGCTAAGAAAACGTTTTTCCTGGTTTTTTCCCTAGAACCTTTAGGAATATCCATTTTAACACAAACACCAACAAAAAGGTTCCTATGAAGAAGAGAATGTGCAATTTTATGTGAATTATCCCATGGCCATGACCATTTATTTGGCGTGAGCTGCCAGAGAACACAATTACACTTGAAAACATTTTCCTTGACAAAGAGTTGCAACGAATTAATTTGCCTCATCAGGTGTAGCGCTGTATGATGAAGAGAAACAGCAGAAATGACCTGATGGGTGACAGAAAATGGAGGGAAGATGGAGGAAAGAACAGGAAGAACTGAAAATTAAAAGTCAATTTTGCGGTAGCCACAAAATGACCCATAAGGTGTGTGCAGGAAAATACAGCAGGCACAGCAACACGAGATTCCTGCCATGTCCTGGCAGGAATAACTCCAGGGGTGTCTGGAAGATCCTAATTAGATGGACAAAAGCAAGTTTCGTGCTGCCCTTCCCTCTGTGGAGACATGTCCAGACCATGGGGATTGATGCTGAAAAGTGCCTGTGGATGTGTGTGCTTGGCAAAAACACCCCCACAGCTAAATCCGAGAGATTTTGTAAGTCAGAGCTTCGAGAAAAGGTTTTTTGAAGTCCCTAAGCACTATTTCCCAAATCAAAATCAAAGAAGAAGTCAGAGAGAGTCTCTGCAGTCAGTTCATGTCCGTGGGAATTACTATTCTTCATCCAAATAAGATTGAACGATTACCACGAAGTTTGAGAAGAATATTCGAGACCACAGGCTGGTGTGTGCTGGCACCATGAAAAATGAGCAGCTCATTAATTCCAGGCACTGTATTCATTCCAAACCCATCCCAGGGCCTCGCTTTTGCAAACAGATGCAGCAATGCAGATCTGGACACCACAGGGATTAACAATTCCCTGCACACGCAGAGAACAGAGGGAGAGGAACCAAGGATCAGCGGTGGAACAGCACAGACCAAACTGCTCAGGTCCACTCTGGTGGTGGAGACAAGAGCAGACACACACACTGCTCGATACAAAACACATTTTTCCCAGGACTGTGCTTAATGTGATTGTTCTAACTAAAAGGAAAACAAAATATCAATATCTGAGTGAATTTAAAATGCACAATGAAATACTACTACCATCATCTTTAGGGTACTTTGATGTCTAAAGTGTAAAAAGCCCTCTAAAACACATTTAAAACCCCTCCAAAAAACCCACAACTGAAAAAAGGAACAGGAAGAAAGCAAAAAAAAATTGCAAACAAAGATATTTATGCCTAGGATAAGAGTGTTCTCTAAAAGCAAAATTTTTAAAATGGTGAATTAAAAAACCAAAAAAACAAAAAAACAAACCACAAAACCGAAAACCCAAACACTAACTTTTGAGAGTTTTTTTAGAATTTAATTTACTATTCTACCCCTATGAAATTGGGAAAATAATTTTTAAAAAAACCCTTACTCTGTATCAATGAGCACGTCGTACAACAGCTATCTTGACAGTCCACAGCACAATTGCCATGAAGAATTTTTCACTTTGACTTTCACATCTAAGAGTTATAATCAAATCTGTGATTTTCATATCCCTGAACTGGATGGTCAGAAGGTTTGAGATGCGTTCAGAGATACTCTTTGATGCATATCTCTCCTTAAAAGGATTTTTCGAGAGCTTAGGTCCAGTATTAGACTCCAGCCTTGAGTTTTTAGGTTTTATTAACACCACCATTGCACTCCTCAGTGCTGTGGTTTGTTAGTTGATCTGGGGACACCCTCTGTGAAAGATGAAGAAAATTGGTTTGGTATTTTTTTCCCTGAATGATATTTTGCAGCCTGTTCACATGCTGATGTGACTGTGGATGAACAACTTCTTCAGGGAACAGCAGCATCGCAAAAATTGAAAAGCTGACTGAGGAATAATGCTGTAATGCAAAGTCTAATTCAATGTGATGACTTTAGGTATTTTTAAATGTATTTTCTTAATTTAAAAAAATAAGAGCAGCAGTTTGTTTCCAGTAAGTCAGGAAATAGTTTGGTATTTTCAAGAACTCACATACCTATGATGTGCTAAGGATGATTCCATTTCATTGTTAATATCGTCCCAGTAGCAAGCAATGGCTCTCAAGCTTTATGTAGCACTATTTTATCCAAGAAAAAGAATCCTTTTACATTTCTTCTTCCATTGCCCTATTGGTGTTGTAACTTCCGCACATTACAGTGTGGAATATATATAAAACTAACTGCACATCTTAACAAACATTTGCACAGACACAAATACTGCAACTCAGACTGAATACATGAGTGAAATAACATAAAACTGCTTCAGTGTGAACTGCAATATTTAATGCCTCAAGACTCTTTCCAACTGCAAGCCCAAAATCACATCCGAAGGCTCCTGTTTGCCATGACAGACATCCCTGCTCAGCCAAAACTGCCAAACACTCACTGTGAAGGTACTGGGCGATGTTTATTGTCCTCTCCTCCGGTGACCTCCCAGCTGCGGTGACCTTGGAGCAGCGGAGCTGACTGGAGAGCTCTCTGGACTCGATCCAGCACACCGAGTCCTCTCTGTAGCTGAAGTCCAGGGTGAGCACTGTGGATCCTTTCCCAGGGCTCCGTGCCGACAGCTGGCTGCCGTTGAGATGCAAAACCGCGATGGTTTCAGAGCTTGCAACCAGAAGAAGAGGAGGTCTATCAGCAGGCTCTAAAAACAAATTGAGGAGAGTTTAAAGGATTAGGAGGCTGTGTGTATCGTATTTATCTTTTCGGTTTTAATGGAGTTTTTAATGTTCTTACCTGCTTGTTTTAAGATATATAATGAATTGGTTTTGTTTATATTTTCATAACTATCATATATTCCAAATTATTAGTCTGTTTTATCCTGCTCTTCTAACGGTTCACATCATTAAAGGAAATTAATTACCCTAGCCCCACAACCTCTGTTTAATTCCAAGTATCATTATTGCAACATTTTTCATGCCTAAGTCATGAAATGAAATACAACTTATGCAAATTATCTCTATCCAGATTGTTGGCCTTTCCAAAAGAAGGAAGGCCAGGAAAACCTGCGGAACTCATACGGACACATGAAATGGTCAGGTGCTTTCCATATTAGAGTCTGTAAAATAAGATGAAAACTGAGGAGTGGTGCGGCTAAAAGAAGTTAAAAACAACCTAACAAAAATTCCAAGGCAGTGAAACCTTAAAGCAGAAACACTGCAGTTTCAGGCATATGTGAAAAATATTTGTGTGGCCAAGCCAGGAGCTCTCACCCGGGTGGGATCTGCTTGTTTTCAAAGGAATGCACCAATGCTTCAATGCTGCAGCCACATGCAACACTTTCAATCAACATTCCACCTAACAGAGGCCTCAAAATTTCACTAAGCAATTCTGCATGTCTAAATGGTGAAAAAAAATGGCATAAATACAAGGATGTGACAAAAAGTGCTTAATTAGCAGGTCTGATTAAAGGAAAATAATCCTTCTGTGAGTGCAGTGCTCAGTGGTCTCGCTCTAACCCACCGCAGTAGGTGTTCTGTTCTTTGGTAATATCTGCTTTCATTTCAACATCTTGCTGATTTTTTTTAAATATTATTATTATTATTTTGTCATGTAAAAAACTTAATTTCCATAAAGATTCAGTGTGTATTCTTCCTAATGCGGATTTCATTTACTCTTTTCTTATTCTCACTCATTCCATAATGTATATTCTGCCTTGCAACACATCTTGTCCCTCTCCAGTGAATCCCACACAGACATTTGTAAAACCTGTAGCGTTATTTTTGGAACTCACTGCCTGTCCTCATCATCCTCACATTCACTTCCGTCCCTCCATTAGTCACATCTATGCACAAGCATTAATTTTCTCTGAATTTCAGAAGGTACCTAAGAGCTGCGGGGATTGAATGTCTTTGTAAAACAATCCCTTGTGGTATAAGCCATGAGTGAAGCTCTCTGGTCCGGTTTGTTTTTTCCTTTCCCAGAGATAAGGCAGTGGGGTGTTCTTGCCAAGCAATTTTTGTTTGAAATCTGCCAGGTAGGTCCCTTTGCAGTCAGTGTCTGTAAATCTCATTTTCCCCCTGTTCTTCACAACTTTTGAGAAGAAAGCCAGACGTAAGAACTTCTGTGCCTATCACCCACTCACCCCACACTTTCCAGCCTGGCACAAAAGGAGTGTTTCCATCTGCATCCTGCTGGGTCTGGGGATTTATTTTACATCCAACAGCTCCGTGCTCGGCTCCTCTCTCCCCCCAAAATAATCCAGCTGCCTGCTTCTGGATTCAATCACTGCTCCCAACTACCAGCAGTGTGAAAAGACCTTTATTATTATTTTTGCTCTCCTACTTCGTGTTAAGCCGGATATTTCCGCTGTCTGCAGTACACAAAGCCTCAAAGAGACGGCAGCTCCCAGGAGCTGTTTGCAGCTCCAAAGCGACCAGGTGCTTTGGGGCTGCGAGAGAGAACCCTATCTTCCCCTGCACTGCTTTGAACTGACCTATTGAAAACTGAAACGAGGATTTAATCCCTCGCTAAACTCCGGAGAAAGGCTGTATTTTGGTATTAAGGTCTAAAACATAAGGGAGTTCTTAAAAAGAATTAGCTCCAAACCTCTTGAGCGACACTTGTAATCAAACCTGGCTGCAAAGGTATTGTGAGGGCTCGTGGCACTGCCAAGAGGTTCTGCTCAGCAGGCACTGTGGCACATTAAAAATACAGAAACCTGATTGCTGGGCTTGAAATCATATCTTTAAATGCATATTTTTAAATGTAATAATATTTAAAAAAATAAAGCATAAATACAGTCAATAATTCAATGGATTAAATCAGTTAATCGTGGTTTTTCACAGTGGGGGTTTTTCATAGTTCACCTGCTTCCTTCAGTGTTACTCAGATAAAGGCTGATTTCTAATTTGAAAAGAATAATTTATTAATGATAAAACTATACAAATATACTAAAAAATCCTACAAAAATATTAAAAGTTCCTACAAAAATATACAAATCAACTTACTGTACAGCATAATGCAAGAGATCCTAAAAAAAATCATGTCTTCACCCTCACAAAAATTGCTTGTCTCTTCCTCGAGAACAGAATCTACAAACCTTAAAAGTTTAGTGGGCAGATCTAGGGTGAGTTACAGTGAGCTGACAGCAGCTTTTCAGACAAGTGGATGGACCTCATGTGTGCTATTTTTTTCACAAGTTTTTTTCTTGGTTTTTTTCTTTTTTTTTTCTTCTTTTTTTTTATTTTATAGGGAAGATAAGAAGTGAATACCTCTTTAATCCAGGGAAGTTTTATGATTCATCCTTCTTGACTGAAATGAAAGCATCTTCCTTTGAATTATGTTTAAGATAGAGTTGTGGAAAAGATGAAAGACTTGCATTTCCCTCCTACCTGATCTTGTCTAAAATACAGATCAATAAGTGATGCCACAACAAATCAGAAACGAAGGTGCTTTGCACTGCCAACAGACTTACTTCTCATCTGGAAGGAAAACCTCAGAAATGCCAGCATTTTCTATTTTTTCTACCACAATGATCTGGAAAGCAGAAACCCCAGAATTCGGTGTTTAAAAGCAGCTTAAAGCCCCTTTTCCTGGGGTATGCATTATAAATCATAAGGACTTTGCTGTCACCAATGCATGTATTGTATAAAAATCTGAAAAAATACTGAGCAGTCCAATTTTATTTTGACATTATTTTTGATGTTTAACCATAATGTACCTCACAAATGACCTGTTTTATTTCGAAAGTCTCAAAACTTAGTTCTCTGAGATTTTACAAGAAAATTGTGTTGTCAAATCACTTTAACAGGGCTGATTTCTTTTTCTAAATGCTAGAAACAAATTTTTCTTTAGTCATTATCAGTTCATCCCACTTTATCTACATGACAAATGTTTCTTACCACACAGCATTTCTCTCTAGATTGGCTTTGGGGATATAAAACACACCGGGAACTTTTGTAAAACAGATGCATTTCTTTTCCTCAGCTAGATATTCCCAATTCTGTAATTTCCTTTCCTTAAATACTTTCCTCATCACATGTAGATCTTGCAATATAGGCATAAAAACTTGATAAACAAAGAAGTTCTGAAACTCTGTTCAGCAAAGCTGTGTTTTGTTCCATTTTCACCTCAGAAGAAATCATTAACTGCATCTTTATTCATAGAAGAAAATATGGTTTAAAAGCCTGGGAAAAAAACCCACGGTGAGCCTCCAGCTGTTTTGATACCTATTTTAACATCCTTCCCAAAGGGACTGTGCAGCTAAAAGCTTTCAGCTCCGGAGTTATTTAATTGTGCTGAGGAAGAAAATGCAGAATTTAATGAGGGTGAGACCTCGCTGCTTTCCCTGCAGAGCATGTGGAGGTCTGAAGGCAGCGAGGAACACCTCCTGAGAGTCCCGCAGGGGTGGGGACACACCCCGAGGCCACGCGGGAGACACGGACCGTGGGGTCACCTCGCTGTCCTCAGGGCTCCTCCACACGCACACAGGGTCACTGCTGGGCACTTTGTGGGGCGTCCAGCAGCTCCTGCACCCACTGCTCCTCAGCGGTCAGAAGATCCCAGTTCATCCCCAGAGCCAGCTGGGATGGGCTGGTTTGGGGTGTCAGGCTGGGGGTACCCAGGATCTCAGCACCGATGGTCATTCAGATTCGCAGCAGATCTGCAGTTATTGACATCAAAGATCTACAGAAAGCCCAGCCGACACCTCCAGTGCTGCTTCTTATCTCTCACAATATTCCTTGGCTCATTTTCTTTATCTGTTTGACAACCGCTTTTGCCAAATGTAGACAAAGCAGAGAGGTTGGTTTTTTCCCCATCCTTATTTGCTCTAGGTTCTTTAAGGGAAAAAGTTGATAACTTTTTTAAGTGCTGGGTTTCTTTTTTCCTCAGACACCTTTTTTTTTTTTTTTTCCCCTTGGATTCTGTTCTTCGGATCCAAAGCTGCCTTGTATTTACACAAAAAAGCCCAAAGTAATGAGCAACACTCATGGCAGTGCAGCACCATGATCCTGGCTTGTATTGTCCTACAGGGGTTTCTCTGATTAATGAGTAGTGATTCCTTTCTGAAAATAACAGCAAATGTGAAAACTACTGTCAAAAAAACATGATACACTAGTAAAAAATAGAAAGAAGCTCCTGAATAATGTGATGTGTTTCATCTTGACACCGACAGTGCTCAGTTGTTACCCAGTTTCCTCTGAGTAAAAAGGGAAATTAAAAGGGTCATCCCAAGCCCAGTACTGGCACCATGAGGATTTCCTGATCTAGAATTTCATTATTGATTTTCATGCAGTGGAGAAGGAAGAATATTAAAATATTTTTATTTTGCATGGACTTTCTTATCTCACAAGACCTCACTGTGGATTTTTTTAAAAAGAGCTTGTGTATGGATCAAGAAAAAACAACACAAGCAGAAAAGAACTCTGTGACTCTTATTAATGATCAAGTCAGAACATATTTAGCAATGTTCTTTAGGTGAGGAAGCCTCAAAACAATCAGTAGACCTTCCTAGTTTCTGATGGCAAAATAGTTACTGAATGGAAGACTTAAAAATATATATACAACAAACATGACTTTCATACTTGGCTGCATAGGCTTCAGCATTGTGGATGTTGAAGAATTCCTTAAGGAACTTTTTTGGGTTTTTAATATAAAAGTATTGTTAATTCATTATGCTGAATAAGAAAACACTGTGTACAATATTGCCTCATTAAACACAATTGACTAATTTCCCCAAATACCCAATCCACTATAAGTAATGAAAACATGCACTAAGCAACAAAAGGCCTCGTGTGAATATGTATATCAGGAAATTCACCTCTTGGGATAATGCAAGGACAAAGCAATCTCATGTCTTTTTTCATCCTAAGGGTACAATTACCTCATGATCATTTCCCCTGTCTCCATTGTCTTCCCAGAGTAAACAGCCTTTTTTGTTTGTGTGAGGAAAAATCTTTGATTTATTTATGAACAGGGAAACTGGGAACTCTTGTAATCTAGGCTGAATTGAGTATTTTGCTTTAATTAATAATAACCCGATAATAACTTTTAATATTTCCCTCTGAGTATTGGCTTAATAAGTGAAAAGTTTTTTCTAAGGTTGTGTGGCTCTTTGTAGTAGAGTGAAGGAAAGTTCGTCTCACCTGTGTTCATCTCTGTCTTTTCATATGAATCCTCTGGGACCAAACCACAAAATATTTTCAGGAAGATAAAAGATGTTAAAACTCACTATTTTTGGCCTTGCAGGATTTGTTATCGGGCTGCAGCACATAACCCTCCACACAGCTGCACGTGTAGGACCCGTCTGTATTCACACACATCTGGCTGCAGCTCCCGTACGTGTCACATTCGTTCAGATCTGAAGGGATAATAATGAGATCTAGTTTTAGGATTAGAGAAAAAAAAGGAAATTCAACAAAATTCAGAATTCTAAGAGAGATGCTTAAGTCATTAAGTCTTCTTGGTGTGAGGCTTGATTTTAAGCCATGAGTTTGTCATGGATGTTGGCTGTTGAAATCACTCCAGTAGCCAAAAAGAAGGGTAGGAGTTTTCAAGTTCAATAGCTGTTAATTTTGAAAGATAAAACCTTCGTTATTTCAGGTAATCTCCAATGTCTACATCAGTCTAGGCAGACATTTGGGTCCTTGTTAGTACTAGAGACCATTGGTTATCAGGGCTGATGAATGGAGCAGCATTTCGGGAGAGGAAAAAATTGATTATCCTTCTCTACCTATTTATGCTGGCAATGTCTTACAGTTCCCTCAATGAGCTGTCACCACTTCTCCATTAAACTACCATCCGACATCAAATACTATACACTCTTCTAATAAATATAAAGAACAATTTTCTCAGCCAGGGTGTGTAAGGACAATACCATAAAATCAAGATATGCTATTTAATAGTGGTTGAGGGTTTAAGAAATAAATTTATGTTCTAAAAAACCTGCTGTTTAAATTATTTCCTGAGATATATTTTTAATCACGAAACATGACAACCAAAAAGAGAAAGAACATATAATAAATTACATTTATGAAGAATCTGGCTTAGTACCTTTAGTTGAAGAGAGCGTGATTGGTAGTGAGCACATCTAAACAGCAATAGAACTCCAATATGATTATTAAAAGAGGAAAAATAAACCAAGAAACAAACACCTGGATAGAGAATTAAGTCATATATTTAAAAAATGGAAGAGAACAGTCTACACTTTAAGTCTACAGTTTCAGTCTACAATTAATTACTCCAAAGTAACGTTTCCAGCTAAGCTGTACGACCTTGGGAGCGTTCATTTATCAAATTCTAATCTAGGTGTGACTTTATGGCCGTGAGGTGAAACACTGTGAGTTTTCCAGGCTCTCCTGGCGGGGAGGTGTGCAGAGAGAGCAGCTCACGCGACTGAGCTGCAGCTCCATAACTCCTCCAGTCTGGCAGATCCTTCAGGAACTTCAGCAGAGCTCCTGCTGGGGCACAGGAGCACCAAAGGTCATGAGCAGGTCCTGACTCTCATTTTAGGGGCACTGTTTCGCATTCCCTGCCCCATTGCTTGCCCCTGACCATCACCTTTGAAAAGGGTGAGGAAGCGCTGGTGCTATCCTCATTGTCCACCAGCCCTGGAGAGCCAAGAGGGACCCACCAGGACACCTGGGGTTAATGTCACCCTGAATTTCTCATTTACCCTGAATTTCTTGTTTACCTGTGCAGCTCCTCCCGTCACTGCTCGTTTCGTATCCATCCCTGCAGTAACACCTGGTGCCGTTCCTGGTAATGGCACATTTGTATTGGCAATTCATCTGCTGGCACCTGGGGAGCAATTCTGCAAATGGGAACAGAGCAAAGTGTTACTAAATATTTGTATTATCCCTCAATTGCAAACTTTAGAGACTTTTATATGTATTTAAGTGCATGTCTGAGGAAGGAAACACCATATAGCACACACACCCTGTAGAAAGCTTGCTATAAGAATTGCCTTTCAGCAAGTTAAAAATTAGAAATCAACATTTTATTTCTATCAAGAATTGCTCACAAGTTTATTATTGAGGTGTACTGTTGCTCTGCTTAAACATCCATTTTTTGCACATTAGTCATAACAATGACTTAGAAAAAAAAACAAGAAAAGAAAAACAAATCTGAAGTGGTTAGATTATAGTTATAAAAAACAACGAAGATGATGAGAAATGTTTCAACATCTATGTCTTTATTATTCCTCATACCAATTGATTCTCTAACTTTTTAGAGCTTGTTTTGATTTATCGATACAGAAAACCTTCACACCAAACAATGGGAACACATTCCGCCTCAATAATTTGATGTGGGATGTGTAATGCTGGATAAACAGTGGACGTTACACATCTTTACTGCTGATGTTCTTCATAGAATCTACTGCTCAAATCCACACCATCAGCGCAAGGCACGATGGTAACACACTGAAGAAATATTGTAGAAATACAGACTGCAATGTTTTCCACCGTGGTACAGCACAAAGCCAAACAAAAACCCTTCCAACACTTCCCAGCCTCAAGCTGTGTGCCGTGTTTCAATAATTTTGCTGATCAAAAAAAATCCAGTATTTTAATGAACAACATTTTCTTCCCTCCAGGAAAATGAAAAAAAAAAAAGGGATTGAGAAATGCAGCTTAAGGAGTTGCTGTGAGGGTATTTTTCAAACCTATGCAGATGGATCAGAAAATAACCTGCAAATGGACAGAGAAATTTCTGCTACAGGGCTGGCTTTAAGAAACTGGGTAGGACCTAAGGAAAAAGAGAAATCTGTATTTTAATATGTGAACAGTTTTAATCCATTTGATCATTATTCATCGAGTTCTACTTGGGAGCAGAATGAACATGAATATGAAGAAGAATCTCTATCAGCATCTGAGCCCTGGAGCTTCCATTCTGAAACGACTTCCGCTGTAAAAATAAAGCTGAATTTTTTGGGGAAAAGTGAATGTGGCTGGCACACAAAGTAACTACTTATTCTAATGCAACTATTCCAAAAAGAACCTGCTTTCACACAATTATCTCAGGGCATTCCCTAAAATTTTGTGTGCCACACAATCTGCAGACTGCCTAGAGGCTGATAAACCACACAGTCTAAATCTGCCCATTTTCCCTGTGGTTTCTGGTATGTTTCTCTGCCTTTTGGGCCCCTGTGCATAGGAAAATAATATATACTTTTTGGCCATAGCTGGCTTTGTTGGTTTCTTGTCCCTAGCCCAGTCCTTAAATCTGCAGCACCTTTCCAAGAACAAGTCCCACACAGAAGGTGAAATGCAGAACTCTCCTCAAGGCACACCGAGGAGTGGAGCTGGACACAGGCTGGTACCTGTTTATTTATTTAATATGTCTATCTGAACTAAATCAACACATACATTTCATTTCCTAAGCACACATGGATCAACCATCCTTTACCACCTATAATTTTCTTCCTCAAATATTTGTCAGATGCTCTACGGCCAGGAGCTCCTGCTGGTTGAGAACTGTTTGACTCACAGACAGGACTTGGTTTGTTTGAGCTCCTTCCATACACAATGCAGACAGCAGCAGCTTGAACCAGAAATGTGGGATATGCACAGAGCCAGCACAGCTGGAGTACAGCCACAATAAATGAGCAAGAGGGGTCCATTATGGGAAAATTAATGAAAACCAGTCTTTCTGTTCATTTTTTGACAAGTTCATTTCATTGACTTTAAGTTGTTGCAGTGAGTGGCTTTTAACAGCAAAATGGTTGCGTTTTCCTCACACAAAGTGATAAAAGATACTTTGGTAAGGGTGTGTACTGAGGGAAGGAGGAGGAGTGGCTTCAAACTGAAAGAGGATGGGTTTGGATTAGAGATTAGGAAGAAATTCTTCCCTGTGAGGATGGGGAGGCCCTGGCACAGGTGCCCAGAGCAGCTGTGGCTGCCCCTGGATCCCTGGCAGTGTCCCAGGCCAGGGTGGACAGGGCTTGGAGCAGCCTGGGACAGTGGAAGGTATCCTTGCCCATGGCAGGGGTGGAAATGAAATGATATCTCATATTCCTTCCAATCCAAACCATTCTAGGATTCAGGGAGAGCAGAAGTGCTGTGGATAGAACACGGATTCTCTGAGGATATCTACTCATACTTCCTTCTCTTACGCAGGTCCTTACATTAACTTTTTTGCAAATACTGTCTAATCCTACTGATCAACGAATGAAATCATTACAAATTTGTTTTCTAAAAAGACATGTTTCACAGCTCACTGTCAGGACCAGGGGAAAAAAAAAATCTTCACTCACTTTAGCCAGCTAGGAAAAGGAGTAAGCAATCACTCGCCTCAAGTTTCACACTAAAACTGTTCCTAAGCCAGGCAGGAATTGTCCAAATCCACCAGACATCCCCACAAAACCATTGAAGAACCACTGCCATCTGTTTCTGACTTCAGACTAACATTTTCCCCTCCTCCCCTAAATTATTCATCAGATAATTTCAAATGTATTCTGTTTTCTTATTGTGACAGACACTTTCTGGCCCCAGAACATTTTTGCTCTGTTGCTGATCTGCTAACCTTTCCAGGGAAACCCGTAAGTTTAAAAGCAAAAAATACAATAACAATGTAGAGGGTAAGAATATACAGAATATAACAAAATAGAATAAAATAGAATAGACTAGGGTAAAATATTTCATTTGGAAGGGACATACAATGACCATCTAGTCCAACTGCCTGAGCCCTTCAGGACTGACCAAAAATTAGGGCTTGTTATTACGGCCACAGCCAGATGCCTTTAATAAATAAAACATTAAACAGTAAAATAGCAAATGTATTCCCTACTTTACTAGTTATTTTGTCCAACTGTAATACTGATCCTGAAAACCTTTGGAAGAAAACAGAGTTTGACTGCCTCTGGCAATGTTTGAAATATTGAAGGACAAACTATGGAAGACAGTGTATACATTTATGGCTTGGTTAGATTTGTAACAGGTTTCTTGGGAAGTGAGGAGGCAAAGAAAAATCATGAAGCAGAACACTGATATTTTTAATGTTCCAGATAGGACATTTAAAGAGATAAAAGCCAGGGACTGTCATTTCTTGTCTCTTCTGAAATTCTGCACCCACTTTGATCTCCCTTTCTCAGCGAGAACTGGTTTACAAAGTACACAGGCAGTGAAGAATGAGCATCACTGAGCTTTCCACTTTTATCACAGCTACAGAAACCTCTGAATTTGTCAAAGCATGGTATTTCTGCTGCAAGATTTAAAGGAAGGAGCTGCACTGAAGGAAACAATGGGAGAGAGCTTTATAGCTCTCCGGCAGAGCCACAGTTCAAGAAAAGGAGCTGCAGAGCAAGCGAAGATCTGCAGAAATACAGGCTAGCAGAAGCAGCTGTGAGTGTCTTCAGGATGATCTATTTTCCCCAAACCCAGTGAGTAGTGACAATTCATCCAACTCTGATTTAGGTCATTTTGTTCAGTGTTTTCTTTCTTCCACAGGAGACATGAAGGGCAGCATTTTTTCCTTCCCTACATCTCCGTGGAGGAGGCTCTCTGAAGCTGTGATCCAGATCTGGCACAAAAGCCACCCTGCTTTCTCAAAGACACCCATGTCAGTCCTGACTTTCACGTTGCTGTGACTCGCAGGCATCTGGTCCCACGGGAGAGCAGTCAGTCAGGCAAAGATGCTGCTGATCTCATCTCCCCTAAAGTGAAACACCTTTGACAATGACTCAGAGGAGCTGTACGCTTCCCAGACAAACTGCTCCCACGGGAATTCACCGTAATAAAATCCTGCCTTCATGTATTCCTTCTGTGTTCAATGAAATATACTGCTTATCATAGTCCATTCAAGATGAATGATATAAGGAACTAACTTTTCTTGAATGGCTTTTTAATGAAATGTTTAAGCAATTGATCTGACTATCCTTTTTGTCAGTTCATTCTGAGCAGACATGAGGTTCACAAAAGGTTCACACCAGGTTCTCCAGCTCAGATGTTTTGGCTGTTTCTATGAACAGGAAAAGCATTTCAGCTTGCAGTTTCTTAATACTGAATTTATTTCTTTGGGGGCTACTGGGAATTGTCAAAAAAAGTAGAATGGATTTACCAATCTACCCATTAGCTTTGTCTCACCAAGGCTGGATGGGGTCCTGAGCAACCTGATCTAGGGGAAGGTGTCCTAGGCCTCGGGAGAGCAGTGTGGGTTGGAATGAGATGGTCCTGAAGGGCCCTTCCAACCCAAACCTGCTGTGATTCTGTGATTCTCTGTGACCCTCTGAAAGCACACTTGACGCTCACACAGCAAAATGCATTTAGCTGCCGTTATTGCTGAACCACTCGCATGATAATAAAGCCTTTTGGCTGCAGTGCATTCCCAGTTGTGTTTGCTAAGTACATCTGTAATATATGAATCCTGTCCTGCTTCTTGTAATGGCAATACATGCTGGAGAGTACTGACAACCTTACAGTACTCTGTGAATTAAAATTTACTGATAATGGAATATTGATCATCATCACTATTACAATGCTGGCGCAAATAAAAGAAATTGGCTGAAGTTTACGTGTTGGAAGTGCAAGACAATACACCACGGGAATAAAAGCAGAGCTCCTGTTGTCAGTTCAGGACTTCCCCATTTGAAACAACAAAGGATCCTTGTCACAAAGCTCACCAGAGAGTGACCATGAGCTCAAGCGCAGTGCTGCCTGGGAAAAGGGGGAACGCATCAATGAGAGCATTGGGATAAGCCTTTCCCAGAGAGAAAGCGTTGATGCCAAGCCCCAGGATGCTCCTGAGCGCTTTCCTTCCAGGAGGCAGTGCCTGCAGCTGTGCACACCTCGATGGATACGTGGAGAATAAACTCAGCTTTAAGCAGAATCAGAGCCTTCGGGATTAGGAGGGGAATGGAGAGCTGCAATCTGAGGGGAGACTGCAAGTTTTAGTGTTGATTTGTGCCAGGAGATGGAAATGAAGAGGAATTATGACTGCTGTCTATGAATATATCAGAGGATCAACAGCGGGGAAAGAGACAATTTAAAGTAAAGGGCTATTGGCAGAAGTACAAATGAGTATAAATTGCCCATTAATAAATTCTGGCTGAAAATGAGAAGGTTCTTAGCTATTACCATAATCAGGTTCTGGAACTCGTCTTTGAGTGGGAACAGCAGGGACAGAAAATAAGTGCTTGCTTTTGACATGGATCATGATAGACCAACAAGAAACAGCATATGGAAAGGGCCCTGGAACACCAGAAACCATTTACGTGACCCAGGAGATTCCTTCACTGTATTCCTCAAGAAACACACTACCTGATGCTAAAACACAATTTTTCTTTACGGAATTAAGAATAATCCTTTTTTTTCTTGTCTCTGAAATATACCCAAAGGAACACTTAGAGGAGCTTGTTACTGGACTATTCTAATTGAACTTCAAGCATACTCTTTTTTTCTCTTAGATTTTCATATTCTTTTTGGGACCTTTGTGTTTCATAAATTTACTTGATCTTATCTGTGTTATTCAGTTTTTGTGATTCAATATTCATACACTGATGTCTAGACTATTCTTATCATATGCTGTAAGCCTTATTTTTCTTTTCTGGTTTATGTTTTGAGTTTTTGAAGTACAATCCTTTCACAAATTCGACTTTGTTGTAACCTACCCTAAGTTTTTTGTTTGTTTGTTATTGTTGATGTTATAGACACAATACAAAGCTCCATGGTTTGCTTCTCTGGCAGAAAAGGGTGGCTTGATTGAAAGAATTCAATTGCTGGATTGAAATAATGCAGCATGTTTTTATCTTACATTTGTTGGTCATTTTATCAGTTTTTAATATCTTACCACAAAAAAAAAAAAAAAAAATTACACAACTGTAGTGAACTTTGTCAGACACCTCAGCCCTTAACTCTGCCACGGTGGATGCGCCACTGAAAAAGAGACATGGAAATCAGAGATCAGGTTCATGGCCATAATTATAGCCCTGCTGTGGGTGACCTCAGTCAAACTCAGCAGAGAAGCACTAGGAGGCAAATTTAAATATGTTATTTTTTATTAGCTCCTAGGATAAACCATCTCTTCAGTAAAATAAACTAAACTGGGACATGCTGAAGACTCAGCCATTTACAGCTCAGGTCTGCAGCCAGCCCCAGGATCTGTCAGGCAGAGCAGGATTTCTGTACCATTCACAGACAGGCTAATCAGACCCCAGAATGACAACTTTAAAACTCTGCATCCTGAGCTCTGGGAGCGAGCTAAAGCAAATTTTAAATCCTGGCTATAACTGCAAGGCTTTTCCTTCACAGAGCTGAGATGTCTAAGCAAGGCCTGCTGTTAGGGAACTCCATTTGCTTAAACTCCTGAGAGCAGAATCTCCTTCTAAGAATGGAGTGTTGTTACAGCAATATTTTTAGGACAGAAGCAGAGAAGTGACCCCTGAGAATGGTGCTCCGTCCTGGGTACCAGGCTGCTCCTAAATTTTCCGTAAAGATGTATTAACAGATTGCTGCATTTCCACCCTTTTCATTACTATAATCATCAGGCGACTGAGTTTTTCTCGCAGCAGAATTGATCAGCCTGAGAACACCCAATGCAGGGATTGGAGCACCCTGCAGAGGAGACGTTGAAGGGCTGTGATGTCTGAACACCCCTGGGGCTCAGCAAACACCTGGGCAGTCCTGGTTCCTCCTCTTAAACAATTGCTGTGAGGACAGTGCTGTCATGTAAAGGCTGAGCACCAGATTTTGTCATATTAGTTATAATTTATAAGAAAAAATGGTCTTATACACTGTCTCAGAGCTCAGCCGGGTCAGTATCTGTGTCCACAGTGGAGAACCTCAGTCTGTAGCACCAAATGATGCAGGAAATTGTGTTTGGAACAGAGCAGCTCACAGGGAGCACTCCTGAGCATGGCGGCACAAGGACTGTACTTTGCAAATTCCACCTGGTGCATCTCAACCCTTCTCTTGTATCTTCCCACACATCACTGCCTATGTGTTGGCAATCAGTCACTGAACAACTTAATTTGTTATTTTAAACAGACGTTACAACGTGTTTGTCTATTTTATGATTACAGGGAAATTGCGTATCTTGTTTAATCTGCTTGTCAGGCTGCACACAACCAGAGGCGCCTCACTGTGATTATTGTTCAGCGAAAATGGGCACGTCTTGCTGAGTAAGTTCGGGCTGCTTCTGAGTAACAAGTAACTTAGAGAAGACAAGATTTTTTTCTTTTTTTCCCTGTTATTTCCAACATATTGAAGTCAGTGAGAAGAAGAAATGCTGCAGGGAAAAAAATCAAAAAACCCCAAAACAACAAGGAAAAAAATACAAAAAAAAATACAAAAAACCAAACAACAACAACAAAAAAAAAAACCCCACCAAAAAACCCAACCAAACAACAACAAAAAAAACCCCCAAACCAAAAAACAAACAAAAAACCAAAATCCAACCCCCCCCCCCAAAAATACCCAACAACAAATCCCTGCAAAAAACCCCTCCAAAAAATCCCAAAAATACAAAAAAAACCCAAACAAAAAAACCTTACAAAGCTTAAATAAGCAAAGCAAAACTTCCAAAACACAGCTCATTCAGCACTTCCTTTCAGACATGAGTAAAACCATCTTCAAACTGTTCCTTAACAGTATCTCCCTACCCAGTTCATGGATAAATTTATTTTTCAAGGATGTACTATTGAAATTTCTGCCTGCCTGAATCTTGACCTACAATATTTGGCCCAGTTTCAAAACAATTTGTTTTATGTGGTGTTCTTCAACCATAGCATCACACAACACTTTAAAAGATGAGATCAGCAGGTAGGAAGCATGTAGAGAAATATTAGCTTCACCCGTGGAAATGGCTCATTATCCTGACCTTTTGCTGTTTTAGTGCTACCTCAGCTGCCATACACAAGAATAAGCTAAAGAAAAGTTCACATGGGAAATAACAAACTGGGTAAATGATTTCATGACTGATGAGAGTAATTTATCTGTTTTTTAACCTGGATACAAGATATAAATTCTAAAGTACAGCTATGCGAAGAATAAACATTTATATAGGTTTATATGAACCAGTTTGTAGTTTGAGGCATTTCCATGGCATTGAATTCATGTTCACTGAGGTACAGATAATAATCATTAAATTAGGTGTGTCTAATGAGATATGACACCTGACAATACTGCACACGTTAATAGGGCAAAGATGAAAGTAAGGAGTAGTAGAGTTCGTGAATGGTGAGAATGCCTGGCAGAAGGGATAAACCACAGAGAGGTCCAGAAGTCAGTAGGAGCAGATCACCTGGGCTTCTCAGTAGCCTGGACCAAGCTGTACAAAATGTATTTCCAGAATTAGCTCACAGTTTCTCAGCCTTGTAAGTAAATTGCAGTTCAGTGCCCGAGGAAAGCTTGGACACCAAAGCAGGAATTTGGTGGCAGGGGCAGAGCAGGCTCTGGAGGGAAAGTCTCAGTAATGTTTTGGGGAGGTAAAGGATGTTAGGAAGCCTCTCAGGGGTAGCTCTGGAAATCTAAGTAATGTTGAGGAGCCTGTCCCTGATGAGGCAGGTCCCCTCTCCCAGGCTGTCCCCTCACCCAGGGGCACAATTCCACCCAGCTCATCTGGTCCCTGCAGAACAAGGAATTCTGAGTGGAAAAAGCAGGACTTCCTGTGGTTTTGTACATGTTTTCCAGCTCTGTTTATGGGAAGCCGGCTCACAGTACAGCATCAGCACCGTTCAGTGCCTCTCTCAGAACAATCTCGTGTACAGGACTGAACCATCTCACTCAAAAGCCACAGTGTGTTATACACGGATTTATGGCAATGGCCCAGTCTAACGGCCCAGCGATTTCAGCTGAAAATCTCTACTGTGCCTCAGGCAGACACACCCCAGCAGCGGCAATGCCATGTGCCCTTCATGGGGCACACCAAGATGCCTCGGTCCCCTTCTGGAATGCCAATTTGCAGAGGTAAATAACAAATTTAGATTCTCTGTCCTGCTGCCTCGTCTAGTGCTGTAGATATAATGGTGCAATAGAGCTGGGAAGTGTGTGGAACTGTTAAAACATTGCAGAGAGGTCAAAAGATTATTAATTTTGTTTTGCTGGTACTTGGGGGGGGGTGAAGAAAAAAAGAAAAAGCTGGCATCTTTATTTACTTTGCTTGGTTCTCATTTATGTGGAAAAACATAATTAAATAATTCTGAAATCACAAAAGACACCTATAATAGCTTTTCCCAACGCCCCATTTCATGCCTCTTCATGGAAGTAGTACCTCAGAAATTGCTTCTCTTCGTGAATACAAGTACACTTGACAGATAAAATCCTCAAAAAATTGCCAAGCAGAAACCTCAGGCTCATGAAGCAGAGCCTTCCTGGAAACTCAGCCAAGGACTTGGAATCAATTACAAAAATATCAGCAGATCCCAGAGAACCAAACATACGATTCGGTGCGAGCTAAGCCCAGTGAAGGGTAACAGAAGGGACTTTCAGTTAGAAGCAAATTAAGAACTGGTAGCAAGGAAAAATTATACTGGGGAAATAAAATTCTTATTCAATTGTTGACTGTTTTTTTTCCTGGGAGGCATCTGTACTTCTGGACTGTAGCATAGGCTAGAATAAGTGATACACTTCTTCACAGGCAGATGTTCAATCAGCTAAAAGGAGTGAATATCTAATTTTTTTCCCTGCAGCAAGCAGGGTGGGATTCAAGTTGTCTTCTGGAGTGTGTTTGCCTCATTGGAAGTGCACAATTCAAGACAAATTCTACTTAAAGAAGTCTATTGCTGCTGGTGTCAGGAAAGACCCAGAACTGCCAGTTCTCAAGGTCCTGATGAAGGTATTTTCCCGAGCATCTCTCACTCCTGGGGTGTTACCAACCTCACACGTGGAGTCAGTGTGCTCAAGTGCAGGCGTCCAGGGGAGCCTGAAAATGGGAAACACCAAATCCCAAAGCCTGAAAACCACTGGGATCCAACCCTGCTCTCCTGATGACTGGGAGGACACACGTAATTTCATGTTTGGTGATTTGGTGTCACCTCCCCTGGCATCCAGCCAGGACTGCTCAGCAGCAGCTTCACTGGGAGCACTGAATTGAGAGCCCCAGCTGAAAACAGTGCCAACTACGGCAACGTTTGCTGCCATTTCTCCATGGCTCATCTTTCCTTGGCACGTTGCTTATATTTTAACCAACTAATGAGCTCTTAGCCTTTGGCAATGTGCCCTTGATTCAGTGGCAGAGTTTGAAAGCAACAGAAGGCCAAGGACAGCTTTTCATTCATTTCTTCATTCAGCTGCAAGTCACAGAGCTATCCAGTGCATCCTCATTGCCCACACATGCTATTGCCATAGCCACATGTGATATATTTATATAGGAAAGCATAATTTTACTGAATATTTTACAAAGGATAATGTAATTTGTTATTTTTTCCACTGTAAGTTCCAAAGCTGTTGTTTCAGGACTTTTTCTTTGCAAAGCACTTCAAGTCTCTAGAGCCCAAAATAAAACCCTTCCCTTTGCCCATCCTATAAATCAAAGAACTAGTGGGTAGAAAACTCCAATGATGAGTCATTTCAGCCACCTGTAGCTTTTATGGTCAGGCACAGTTATATTTTTAAGTAGCTGTACATACCTCTGCATGTACAGGAAAGGAAAAATGCTGTCTTTCACAGGAGATGCCATTGACACATTTTATTAGTGGCTATTAATGTAAATAAATGTCATCCCTGTATCCTGCCCCTTGCTTCATTCTCCAGGGCACAAGCAGAAAAGGCTGAGAAATAAGTTAATAAAACAAGATGATTCTCCGTGCCAATTTCAGCATTCCACAGCCCGAGATTATTGGAGGCACAGCTGCAGAGGATAACACCGAAAATGAGAGACTCAGGGATGTGCTTTAGAGGTTGAAGGGCACCACAAAGATCAGCCCTGTTTATAGCTCCTGAGAATAAATATGGAATTGCCATGGTATTTACACAAGGGCTTCATGTATTACTCCAACACTCAGCTACTACATTCTGGCACATTAAAAGTTAACCTGGCACTTCGCTGGCTTCTCAAGGGAGAAAAAAAGCATCTGTTTCTATTTTTCTCCAGAATCCTTTTCTAAATCTTCTGATTATTTTAGAGAACAGTCCAACTGTGCCAAGGGCTTGGCTTAAGACAATGAGTATAGGTTTGGGGAGGATCACTGCTTCTCTCAAACAGTATTTTGAGATATCCTCTCCAAACTTCTAGCATAGTGTAGCTTTTCACAACTTCGTCAACAAGAAACTCCAGTTATTCTTGGCTAATTCCAAGTTTGGCAGAGAACCCCATTATTTCCTCCTTAAAGAACTCTTAAGCTCCACTTATGTATGGCTCAGTAGGCAAAGCCATCTTCATCCAAATGATTAAGTTAATAAACAAATGCATCACCTTAGTTTCTATCTGTAGCTATTTTTTACATCTGAGAATAAATTTTTACAAGATTAGGACTAGCTGGAAATAAAATCATTCAGTATAACAGTGTACAATTGACATTATTGCAATACTGTTGCCTCAGTATTGTATGCAAGTAAATTTAGATTTATAGATAACAGCTCCAAATAACTACTGCAAAAATTTTTCATGCAAAAAAATTGCTAAAATACCTTTAATTGCGTATATAACTTCATTATATTCTATTTGCAGAATACAGAGTAAATACTGTGCTATCTATAGTTAAAGGTATATTGAAAACACCGAAGTTGCAGGGTTCTCCTACCTAGTATTAACAACAGAAGGTAATGATCTTAATGCTTGGAAAAATGAGGAGAGATTAATTTACTTCTCTGTAAAGGCTGCTTCCAGCACGCTGTATATTTTGTGTGCCATTTGAAGAACTTTCATGAAGAGTTGCGCTTTACCCTCACGAAATACAGTTTTGAAACTGGACAAAATGCCTCATTATCATTTTCACTTGTGTAGTCTTGACCTGATCAAAGAACAAGAAGCAAACCTTGCTCCTGAATCCTGGAGTTTGTTGGTGGCTTCCTGGTTATGCACTCAGAGAATTCCACAGCAGTTTTTATCCCTGAAGAACACAAATGCACAACTCCTCTGAATGCAGGAAGCCTTTTACAGCTGGGGAATATCTTTAGTTGGGATTAAACGTTCTTTTTTGCTGGACTTGGTGGCAGAACTTCTCAGAGGATGCTCAGACTTCAAAGAGACTTTTTTCTCCATGGAGAGAAGTTGTCTCACCATTTCTAGAAAATTCGATTGCACTGGGAGTGGGAACAGCCATTATAAGAAATACAGAGTTACAGATTCACCGTTTCTTGCTTGAGAAGTGATATTAAAATAAAAACAGCGTACAAGCATCTTGTCTACAACATATTTGGAGTATTATTACTACTGGACTTGTGCCTGGAAAATGGTGCTGTTTACAGAGTTCTGGTAGTTATGTCCTTACGTGTGAAGAGACACACTCAAATATGTTTATGAAACACCACTGAAACAAACATAGGTCTTAATTATATTCTTGCTATTCCTTGTTCCCATTAAAAGCTTAGGCATATCCAAAGTTAAAGATGAAACTGGAGTAGCCAAAAAGAAAGGGGGGGAAAAAAAAGTAATTTATTTCTTAACTCTCTTTTAATAAAAGATATTAAGTACATGAATATCGGAAGGATCTGTAATCTAAAAAAATCTGAATAGATGATTACTGTGAAAATAAAGAGGCAGTCAAAGAGGGAATGAATTAGAATAGTTGTAGGATAATTAAATTATTCGTGAAGAAAACAAATTGATAATTAAATTGGGAGAGCATTTGCAGCAACAGCTAAATTTAAATGTGTGCACTTCGCCTTCACTTTTTCTAATAGTCAAAACAAATAACTGAACTAAAATTTAGAAAAAAAGGCTTGCTTTATTTTGCAAGTCTATTAGCACCAACTATTTTTTAAAAATTTATTTCTTTTTTGCTCTGTTTTAGCGTGTCTTTTTGAGATACCCCACGTTTTTAATTTTGCTCCATTCTCATTTTACCTCCCTCCAGCACACTAACAAAAATTCTCCATTCTGCACACATTCAATTATTCTCCCAAACCTACCATTTTCTACTTCTCCCAAACTTTTTCACTGCTCTCCGGCCAGCATAAGGAACAAACAAAATGGTAAATAAAAGGCTTTTCTTTCAACTGCCTCTAAAAGACATGGCATCTGCAACTAAAAGAAAAACACACAATACTTGCATAACTGTGAAAAAAAAATCACTACCACATTTAAAAGAGGAGAGGATTCAGAAGGCAAAATTGTGTTATTTTGCAGCATTTTTCCATTTATCCTTTCTTGTTTCTGCTGTAGGGCAAGTCAGATTAGAAAATTCATTATTGAAAACTCTTCACTGCTACCTGACTACACCTTCACAATTAATTGAAACTATTCAATATGCATTAAATCTATGATTTTTTTAAAGGTTTTTTTAGAGATTTTGTTTTGTTTCATGCTTTAATGACTTCTGGGAGTGAACTCCAGCCACACCTGCTGCTGGCCTCCCTCTGGCAGCTGTGGGACCATGGCCCCTCAAGGCAAGTCACCACCAAATGGTTTCACCATCTGAAGCTTTGCAAATGCCAGAGTTTTCACGAGTTTAATCAGATTTTTTTCTGTGTGTATGTGCCAGTGGCATTTCAGAGCGATGAGGAGACAGCGACTCCCATTTCCTGCAGCAGCTCTTTCACGATCCTTCCACACTTCTCTCCCCAGACCCAGAAGCACAAATCCAGCAGCATTCAGTGGTTAAACTTCAGTTCACAAGTTGGTTATTTCTCCTGTGTACTGTTAGTAGTTGCTGTACGTGCATTTCTTTTAACATGAGAAAGAAAATTGGTTCTGTGGATGGCAACAAAAAGTTGCTGGTTTGCTACTGCAGTTTTGGTGTTAATTTGCTTTTTCAGCTCTGTCATGTTTCCCTTTCCTAAACTGACCCATTTTCAGAAACATACAACAGGAATCACCTGATAAGAGACCAAGATCTTAAGAGAATTCAGTAGATCGCCAGAGGAATAATCTGCATTGGGCACACACTCACAGAGAGTTGCTTCCTTCTTTCCAGAATTAACCTCATCGTGGCATAGCATGGCTTTTGTATTTGTAATAGTACAACTTACAGTAATACTTCAAATATCTGGAGAAAATCCTCCATTTCTGCGTCCAGCAAAGCCATCCTCTAACGAGCTGTTACACAGTGATGCCATCGCTGAGCCCTGCTCTGCAGCACTCAGGGTAACTCCAGACCTGTGGTACAGCATATGCTGTGGCTGCACTCCCTGAAAGCAGCAGTTTACACTTTAATGAGATTAATGTTTGAATTTACACAAATTCATCCATAGATATTTAACACACTGTTCCACAACTCCTTCCCTAGCCTTACTGCCTCACGCAGAGTCAGCCTCACACTTGCCTGGTGTAGCCTGCAACATCCAAGGGATCCTAAGCCAGAACACAACCCAGAAAATAATCTGTGTCCTCACAGTCACATCCAGTTTCAAGTGATGTCCTTTAAGTGGCTGATGAATGGATATTATTATAAAGATGTCTACAAGACAAGTCTATCAGAGGATCCTGAATAAAATAAAGACTTCAAATACCATTAAAGTTAATGAATTAGGTCAAGTCAGGTAATTTATCACCTGTCTGAACTGGAATCCAATCTGCGGCATCCTTTAAAAAAAGACACATTCAAATGAGGTAGTGTTCTCAGGGAAGTTCATAGTGAAGATAATCATAATTTAAATGAGAAAATGCCTGCACAGTTTTTTGCAAAGTCTTACAACGAATTGTGTGCAAAAGCAGCATGGTAAGCAAAAGCAAATTTCCACAAATTAATTTGACCTTGATGAAAGGCACATATTTTTATCAATCAGACTTAACAAATATTGACTTTAGGCATTAACCGAAGACATACATAAACATTCAGGTTGTTGAAACAGTTGTCAAGTTCGTTTTCCTGCTGAAATCACAGTTTGCTGATGAAGATCAAACTGAACTTAACCTCTTAAAAAAACCTGTGGTGCCTCACGAAGCAAGAGTCGGATGGATTGGTCTTCTCTGCCTATCAACTGCGAAAAAAAGATGTGTCACACAGGCAGACTGAAACCTGCAGCCAGAGTGCTGACTGGGACACACACAAAAATGGAGCTTGGTGTGACAATAACCGCACTGGGCCCCGTGCCATGGCCCATCCTCCTGGAGCAGCACCAGCTGGGGGCTCTGAGGGCACTCCTGCTTGTGAGTCCCCTTCACCACGGAGGTTTGATTCCCATGGGAAGGCCAGCAAAGCAGTTTTTTAAAGGAGCATGTTGGGTCACCAAGCAGAGGGCTTGCCTAAGAAAGGACTAATGCACAGTTGCTGTTAAATTTTTGAAAAATGTAAAAGATTTAAAAAAAAAAAAAATAATGGTACTTTGTATTCTCCACTCTTAGTGAAGGAGGGAGGGGAGGAGAGCAGCTCATGTACAACAGTGCTGTCTTCTTTCAAGTCACTCTAACAGTATCTGAATGAAAAATCAAAGCTCACTCTGAGAGAAACAGCAGTCCCAACACATTTCCCGGCCGAGGCGTGCCTGGGCACTCGCAGAGCGGGTACGAGGTCTGTCCTGCCAAGGGGGACGTGAGCTCCAGACTCGGGCTGGGTGTCCCTGCAGGAAACACTCCCTGCTTAGAGCACCAGGAGCTCGTCCCTCCTGTGAGCCCAAAACCTTCTCTGAACTGTCAGATTCCCTGAGAGAAGGCAAGAGCAGCGACCGCAGCGGCAGCCAAGCATTTGCAAACATTCCATAAGGTGAGCGTGAGATGGGATTGGAGTACAAAAAGGCGTTTTCTGTACCACAGTATTCAGAAATCTATTTTGTGTCATATCCAGCCTTCACCAAAGAAGCACCTTGAGGCATTTCGTGGCTATGTTGACATTTCAATTATGCCGCATTTAAATAGATTTTGTTGTGCTGAGTCTTATGTCTTGCTAAAATACTTCCCCTTCTAAATATAGAGTTACAGAGCTATTTACTAAGGTAAATTCTGACAGGGAACGTACCAAGGAAGCAGCAAAGCAGAAAGTCACAGTATTTGCCTCCCCTTTTTAAAAATTCTTTCTGTCTCTCCATTTTTCATCTGCTCCATGACTGGAGGCTGTGCACAGAGAGCACTGCAAAAACAGAAGCAGAGCTCCGTAAGGAACCTTCAGAACATATTTCGCATGAGGAATGGCAAAAGAAGGTTTCTTTTCTCCTAGAACTGGCTGTAAAATGAGCTGGAGATCAGCCTACTTGCTGGAGTAGCCAAAAAAGTGTCCAGGCCAACACAAGAAATCCGTGAACAGCCTGTGAATGAAGGCTGCAAGGAACTCAGGGAGCCACTCAGCCAACCAAGTACGCCAATGCTTTTCCCTCAAATATTCTTGAAGCATATAGGAAGCAATAGAAGCAAAGAACTGCCAGATAAAAGTTGCCTCCATAATTTAGCAGCCTGTCTGTAATGACTGACTTCTCCACAAGCCATGGAAACGTCAAAGCCTCCGCTAGCAGAGTTTGCAGAGCTCCCTTGAACGGCTCGTGCGCAGCAAGCCCTCAGGAACCCGCGGCTTCCTGAAACACGCGGCAGCTTCACACTCTTTGAAGAAAGAAGAAAAACTAAGAGTCAGTTAAGTTTTATAACTGTCTCCTCTTCCACCTATTCCTGGCTAAGGAAAGTGACAGTTGGTTAATTCCAGACTGTCTAGGTATAAAGGGTTTTTTTTTATCCCCCCTAGCACAGGCTGTGCCTCTCTGCTGCTTTAGCTGTTCTGCAAGTGACAAATGTTACAGAGCCTGAATATTTCCCTACATGTATAGTTAAGATTTGTACTAACTGCTGTTTATCCAGAGAAAGTAATGGCTTTGAATCCTGATGGAAATTATAGCATGATACAGGCCAAGTTTTTACTGAATCTGGTTTTATGAGAAAGAATAAAACAAGTGTGCAGAGCTCTTCAGCAAGTTATACTGCTCACTTTTTTAATACGCCTGGAAATATCTGAGGCAGTGTGAAGGTGATCTCTGGAGGATATATCCAATACCCACTGTTACCCTCACAATCCCATGCTGAAACATCATTGCCAAAAATAGCCTCCTAAAGGTGACACTTCTATAAAAGATATCACCGGTTGCAGCAAGAGCCTCAGGAGTATATAAGCCATCTTTACAGTGCTACTGCACGTGCAGTTCATGCATTTTCCTTTTCCTATTTGATGTTCCTTTTCCTATTCTATAGGAAGTTTTGAGGTTTGGAGATAATTTCTCAAACATGCAGTTATGGATGGGGCTTGCTTGAAAAACCTCATTATTATATAAATGTGAATGTATCTACAGAACAGTGGGGGTGAGCCAAAAAAGGAGTCTGGAAGCCAAAGAGCAAGCGATCACTTTGTACATTCACAAGGCAAAGAACACAGACATTCCAACAAAACCCCATAATTTCATAAAAGAAGCAAAACCACCACCATTCCCCACACAGCTTCATACGAAACAGGTAATAACAGATTACTGTTAATAACTTTTGCAAAGATTTTCATCTGTGTGTTCATTTCTCGAGGTCAACAACATGCAAAATGATTTACACACATGGCCTTTGGGTGATCAGTGTAGAGATGCTTTTCACCTTTCCCCAAACCATTCAAGCACTGAGGGAAACAGAGCATTCAGTGAAAGAAGACTTGAAGAAATCCTTTGGAACATTGCCTGGAGGCTGGCTGTGCTCAGCCCGGGCTGGATATTTCAGCACAGGCAATTCCCATCTCTAAGCTGCTCATACAGAGCGTGGCAGCTCCTGACAGCCCCGAAATCTGCCCAAAACACACAGCAGTGACAAGTCCCAGCTCCCTGAGACCTTCTCCTGGCCCAGCACAGACACAGCAGCAGAGCTGATTTGAAGCCACGTTTGGCACATTTTCGAAGTATCAACACCATCACAGAATTTTTATTGCAGCATCTCCCAAAAAGTGGCTTTTCACTACAGTGACCATTCATTTCTTCATTGAGCTGTCCTTCTCAGTTGAAGCTCCAGACCTGATTCAGATTTCGAGGAATAATATCTGTCTACCAGTAAAATCCTATGGAATATTTATACTGAAAATTCTTATTATTATTCAGGTGACATAAAAGCTGTTGTGGGACCTAGAAGTGATGCTAATTTTAGGTCATATTTCCAACTGCAGTGAGCAGCTTCTTTTATTTTATATTTTATTTCGCTTTCACTTGCTCTACTTGTCACTGCAGTAGGTGATTCAGGTACAGGATGCAGATGAGCTGCAGGATATTAGCTACTGCTCTAAGAAATATTTCCACAGTTTTACTACAATGCTTCAGACTCATTTCGCATGCACAACCATTGCAATAAAACATGAGGGGAAAAAACAAACCTGAATGGTTAAATTAATAAAAAAGGAATGGTGTAAATGAGGTAGTATCAGCATATCCCACCTCCTACCCTTTTTGCAGGGACAGAAATACAATTTTTTAATAACTTTTAGTGCAACTAAAGAAAATCATCATTTTTTAAAAAAGCTTGAGGAAAACAGTCAAGCAACAGAAATTCTAGCTTTCCTTCAAACACAGGTTGCTGTATTAACAAAACAAAATATGATCCTAGTAGAAGTCCCCCTCCACAGTCAAAGTTGTTGTGGGGGCTTTTCTGAGATAATGGAAACATTTATTAAAAACAGACAATATTTAAAAAAAAAAACCAAACCACATAACCTAGCAGTTTTATTTTGGTTTTTTTTTGTTTGTTTTGGGGGTTTTTTGGGTTTTTTTTTGGTTTTCGGGTTTTTTTTGTTGTTGTTGTTGTTGGTTTTTTTGTTGTTGTTTTTTGGGTTTTTTTTTTGTTCTACGCTGATTTAAGTTTAGGGCAGTTAATAGCAGCTACCTTCGGGGGGAAAAAATCACAACCTAAGAAGGAGGATTTACACACATTCTCTTGATTCTGATGTTAAAGATGATTAAATTAAAATATGATCAAGTTATCTGTTTCTGACATCGTCTGTTTGCAAACAAAATGTACAGATTTTTCTGAGGAGATCCAAGCACTGCAGTGACAAAGGGAAAACACCCCACTGATTGTGCAAGTGAATATATCCTGATACTCTGCTGAAATGCTTTGTGTGTTAAAATTATGTCTGTTTGCTCTGAGGTCAGATTGCCACAGTTCATGTGCTTCACAGACCTGGGGATGTGATGTTATTCGTCACTCTCTGTCCCAAAATGAATACAGAAGTCTACCACTTCCACTTCATCAGGTTCCTGAAAGGACACGTAAGGTTTGGACTCCCACAACTTTTTAGTGAAAACACACATATTCCTGTGGTGCATTTCTCTTGCTGGAGCAATTCTTATCTTTAATGAGCATAGAAAGTCTCATGATGGCTACACAGGAATGGAAACAGATTGCAGAGTTACACCTACTTTACTACTCCATCTACTACTACTCCTAATACATCTACTCTACATTGCTACTACCACCAGTGCCTGCACTATTCTGATCCACCCAGTTGTAAAGAAGGAGACCTTGGTTGACTTCTGGGTTTCACCCTAAAATATGTGAACAAATTGCTAATCATTAGAGTAATTTTGGTGCCAAGGAGTAAGGATAAAATGAAAAGGAAAGTTGATTTCCTTGTAAGAATGAGCTACAGTGTCAAGCAGAGATGGGCCAAAATTCAGGCTTCACATTTTAAAAGCAAACCCAGGTCTTTATTTCAACATAAATGAGAAGAAAACTGGGATTATACTTGGATGAAAGGACTGGTAACAAGACTCCCAATTAAAATCATACCAGCAAAATGCAGCAATGTGCCAACCAGTAAGAAATCCAACTGTTCTGTAGCCCACGGATTCCTACCAGGCTTAGCTATCAGAAAAATACAACTATATCCAAAACTATTTCCAAAAATTCATATGAAGAACTTCTAAGGGACCCATGTTACTTTTACCAACTTTTTACAATGTATAATGTTCTCTGAAGTGCCTTTATTAGCGCATCCAGGGTTTTAATAAACTGAGAGACCGTCCAAGATCAGAGATTTACTTTCTTTCAAGCAGCACCTCCAAAAACCCTTCCAACATTCAGAAGTTCAAACCGAATGCTGACTATCACAGTGTGCTCTTCCTGACCTGAATATTTCAAATTCGGTTTTCTAATGAAAATCTCCCATCAAACACTTTTTTCCTTTTTTTTTTTT